>OY757917.1:11588154-11618154 GCA_963585895.1 Sepioteuthis lessoniana | reverse complement strand
TAACTTTGGTATGACAACTAATCAAAGAGAAGGAAAAGTTTGAATTCAAACCTATTAGACTCTGCTTTAAACTGACTTTGTTTCCCATCTTGCTCGTGCAGTGGAATTTATATACATATATATATATATATAAAACGTTTTAGAAATTATTCCAAATTTTGCTTCCGCGCCCATATATATATATATATATATATATATATATATATATATAGGGTTCGGAAGCAAAATTTGAAATGATTTTTAAAATATTTCATATATATATATATATATATATATATACATATCAATTCCGCTGAACGTTTTAAAAAAACGTTTAAAAAAAACGTTTTAAGATTTATTTCAAATTTTGCTTCCGCACCTCATATATATATATATATATATATTTACTAATCTAATATCTACCAGCATTCACGGTACCAGAAAAAAAAACGAAAAAAAAAAACCGCCAGGAACAAGAGATAAAAGTATCTCGAATCACTGCCCGGGGAAAAAGAAAAAATTATAGGTCAAAAAGAAAGAAAAGGCCAACCTCGTCCGACCCCTTGAAAAAGATCAATGGATACGCTGTCAGTTGGTCAAAAGAAAACTAAAAACCTTCCGCGAATCCTGCAATGCTACAATTACAAAAGTGCTCAACACAAGTGAAGCCAATTATAAAATTAACTTAAATCGCGAGTTGGACATCTTCTATTAAAGTTTCACCTTATCGGATCATCAGGAAGCCTAACTCCAACTCTTAGGCTTCCTGATGATCCGATAAGGTGAAACTTTAGTAGAAGATTTCAAACTCGCGATTTAAGTTAATTTTATATATATATATATATATATGTATATATAAGGTACGGAAGCAAAATTTGAAATAAATTTTAAAACGTATTTTTTTAATCTTATAAGTCTAACTTTTTTTAAAAAGCGTGATAAATCTAAATTTTCAGGATTATCTCAATTATTCTAGCACTTTTAAACATTCAAATTCAGCACGATATGAGTAAGAAAAGAAACGACATACGATATGATTTGCTGAACTCCAAAACCAAGCTAAGAAAATTTCCAAAATAATTGGAGTTTCTTTTTGACCTCACAGAAGCCCAGACCATAACCCCTTTGTTTATGCTACATGAGGCACTTTAGATAGCAAAACACATGCAACTTCCGATCGAAATATTGGTTCACTTAAAACTGCTATTGAGGAGGAATGGAATAAAATGTCTGAAGAATATATTTTGAAGACGGCCAAATTGTTTCGAAGGCGTGATGATTCAATAATTGAAAAAAAAATGGTCGCTATATTGAGTAAATTTACAGTTTTGTTGTCTATTTTCTTATTTCGTTGTTAATTATTTTTTATAAAAATTAATCTTTTTTTTTATCCCAGAGTCGTTTATTATCATACTAGTATATTCCAACTTTTGCTTCTGCAACATATATATATATATATATATATATATATATATATATATATATATATATATATATATATATATCGCTGTAGTAAATTTAGTAATTTTCACCTTTCAAGGTGAAATAATGTTAACCGCCCAACGTCTGGGTCTTGTTATCTGGTCAATTAATTCAAAAAGCATTTACCTCATTTTGTTAACGGTTCCTTTTCAAAAAAATATTCACTTGGCGTCTCTATGCAAATTGGAGAAGTACGAAAACCTGCGGGTACATTAAGTTCATATCGTCTGCACTAACAATCTACCAGATGCGACAGTTATGCATCCTACATTTTAGATGTCGCCTGTGTGGAGCAAGTGAACTTTATGGTAACTCCATCCAGCTAACTGCTAATCATTTTTTATACGACCAGTTACGTTCATAGCTTGGATTGACTATATTTTTAGATGTTGACAAAACACAAAGGTAACTGATCTTAAAAAGATATATTTCACAGTTGCTTAAATAAAGGGCTTCAGTTCTTATTCATTTCATTTCATAAATTACATCCTCCAGATTGCAAGGAAATTATCAATTCATAGCAGTATCGATTTTCTATCCAGAGCAGTATCATTCCGTCGTAGCATAAAATGAGCACAAAAAGCTCTCTAAGTAGCGAGAAGAGATTCATTATGTTATATAGTCATTTGCCGTATCATAAACGACTCAATAATAAAGACGCACGCAGAAAGACGCAAGAAGAAGACACAGGAAGAAACGACGCATGAAAACTTCTTTAGAAAAATATTCACCTCTCACTTTATTGCAAGGGTTCGAAAGGTTAGCATGTGAGAGGATGTTGGAGACTGAACATAAACTTCATATTTTGACCCCACTGTTATGACCGTCACGTTGTGTCTTGTTCTCCTGATGTTAGGGTCCACTCCATCGGGGCTTTCCGAGGGCCCCCTCGGTCGGGTGTGGCTTTCACTACCACATCTGGTCTCTACTGTCTGGAACTCTCCTGGCAACTGCATCGGGGGTTTCCGAGGTCCCCCTCGGTCGGGTGTGGCTTTCCCTACCACATCTCGTCTCTAACTCTCTGGGAGTCTGCTGGCAACTGCTCTGGGACCCAAACTCAACTGAGTTAAATAATAACTCAACGCCCACACGATCGCCTACTGGATCTTTGAAATCGAATGTTTAATCGTCATCAAGCGGAAATAACTGTCATGCAGTTCAGAGGTTACTCTCTTCCGGTGCATGACTGTAATGGCAGAATGGGACCTTCACCTTTTTCCATATCATGAGCCTTAATTCGCCCACGCGATCTCTTTCGATTACTGGCCGTTGGAATGTGTCACTTCCTTCCGGTGTATTACCTTGGAATAGTATTTTTGGGCCGGGTCGAAGGTCAAAATATAACAATTAGTCTTTATAATTAGTTGACGGAAATCGCATGGAGTGTATCGGTCTAATTTATGATCGTATCTAAAAAAAAAATAAAAGCCTTTAGCTAAACGGAGCAATCATTACCACTTGCCAAAGTTCTCTCGCACCACTCGGACGACAGTTTAAAATCTGGGAGGTATAACTGCTTCAGAATGTATTTCACATTGAAATCGGATCCCGAGTTTTTTTATTGCTTATTCATCTTTTGCGTAGATGACCTAGACTCGACTTATCACCAGCAGATAAACGGAATTATTCTCAAAGACGCCAAGATCTGATCGAAGTTGTATTTGAATGGAATTGCTATTACAGCACTGTGACTACCTAAAACTACCAAAGACTGGTTACCAGAACCAAGAACACGTCCATTGCACCCTCTGCACAGAGATGAAACCCATCACACACACACACACACACACACACTAAAAAGGTGTGTCTTGGGTATAACACTGCATCTGGTGATGAGACTCCAGTTCAATAGTTATGGGGAATATGGAGTCACCTTTTCATTGCCATTACTCCCATGTCTATTCTCGTCCGGGGCGATAGTGCTTGTTGGTATTAGACGGATCAAAGAGAACTGTTTGAGATGATGTTTGAAATGATAAAAAACACAAATGATTATTACCTTTTTTTTATCCCCATACTAAATAGTTTGTCAAAGCCAACAGATTGGTTAAGAAATTGGTTTGGTTTTAATGTTTAAAGGCATATCAACCTTCGTGGGTTTTTATCCCTGAGAGTATTCGGATTATTGTATTTGTCTTCATTGTTAATGTTAGTAGATTAGATAGAGTTCGGTTCGAAGTTTTATGCGGGCTCTTGAGTTTGAAATAATAAACCTGACGAAGGCTGTAAATAAAAAGGAAGATGAAGACAATTGCCTGAATACTGGTTATAGGATCTCCATTGTTGCCAGTATTGGCCAACGTATACATGGAATACTTTAAAGAAATAGCATTAGGATCTACATCACTAGAGTATTGTGGTTTAGGTATGTAGATGATACATTCATTCTCTGGCCTCATCAAAAACACATTTGAACACAACTGGATCATGGGAACTCAATCAGACCATCTATACAAATCACTATATAAAAAGAACAAAGTAACAGATTCCTAAATGTATTAATAACTTGAGCAAAGATTCATGTCATCGGTGTATAAAGAGATAACCTTCACCAGGACAGTACCACAACTTAGCAGTGACACTATTGCATATATCATCATAATAATCATCATGTCGTGCTGCCAGCACGGATATCCCTGACCCTCTCTCGCCACTTCTCCATATCGTTCAGCGACTCTGGCAGGTCTTCAGGGCTACATCCTGTATCCTCACATAGCTGTTGTATGTATGTTCGAGCTGGTCGTTCTGCTTTTGCTCGGCCATATCTGGGGGTCCATAGGAGTGCATCACTTATGAGCTCGTCCCTGCTTCTCCAGCAGTGTCCTGCGTGTCTGGTTCGTCTAACTTGGATAGTTTTCGTGATGTTCGGTAGTTGGCCGTATAGTTGGTGCTTTTTGGGGTGTTACTGCCAGGACTTGTTCAATATTGCTCGCAGCATTCTTGTGTAATTGCCGTCTAGCTTTTACTCCAGCCGTTTTGTTAGCTTCCAAGTAGTGCATCCATATAGCAGTATCGATACGACCGCTGCCTGGAAGAAACTGCGTTTCATTTTATCGGTCAGGTCTGACTTCCATATGATCGATAGCTTATCGATAGCTGTCCATGCCTGCGTTAGCCGCGTTTCGATAAATGCCCTAAAACTAAAATAGGCACTGAATACTCTAAGTGACTAAAATTATTAAGTTTCATCTCAGAGGTTTTGACTAAAAACCTTCGTGTGTTATTTAATTTCAACCCCATCCTTGTTTCTTCGGTAGCAATGATACTATCAAACTCATAACTGGAAAGATAAGAGGGTTCATGCCTTTCCCAAGAGCATTAGTCCGAAATTAAACGTAATATTGCGACTGGAGTTCGAACTCACTTACTTCGAGACGGTATTTCAGTCATTACTCAACGGGAACTCCCCACCCACTAAAGAAATATAAACAAAACACAGAAACTCACCAATCAACGGCAACATTTTACCTCATAATACGTGAAAATATTTATTCTTTCTTACTTTTTTCCAGCATTAGAAGAAAAAAAATTAAGGATATTTTTACATTCATAATTCATAATTTAAATATAGCTGTTGAATCTGCGTCTTTTGCCAAATTCAAAGGAATAGAAAATATAGGCGTAAGCTGAGGGTGATGGGTTTTTTTAATGTGTTTTTAATGAAATAGATTGCAACATCTGAGCGGCCTAATTCAAAGCAAGAAATGGCAACAGGCTTTACGCCCTGGGAATAATCAATTAGTATTCCACATTAGTTAATTAATTTAGAAACAATTAATCTTTTTAAATGTTCTTATTGTAATCAGAAAAAATAGAGTTAAAACCTGCAAATTTACGACCCAAGTCATTTCTCGAAGTTTATGTCGGTATGTTGTATGTCTGTCTCCTTATTTAAGTGGAGAAACCAAACAGTAGTACTGACACGGCTATAGCTTAGAAGAATTCCCATTTTGTTTTATCTAAGAGATTTGACTTACGTAAGATCGATAGCCTGTTAATAGCAGTCAATGGTTTTCTTATGCGTATGTTGACAAGGACGCTGCTTTAAAAAGATTCTGTAAGCAGCACCCCACAAATCAACAGCTGTTTGGTCGTTTACCACCCATCTCACCAATCATCCAAGTAAGACCAGCAAGACATACGGAACACGACTGGAGAAATAAGGGTGCCCTCTTAAGGGACGTTCCCCTCTGGACTACAACTTATGGGCACACTGGTGTAGGCGACAAGTAAAAACATACATTTATCAACTCTTTGAGGACGTTGTATGTCGCCTAGAGGATTTAACAAGATAGATGGCCGATGGGGACGGATTTCGACAGACAGACAGACAGACAGACTGACAGAGAGAGAGAGAGAGAGAGAGAGAGAGAGAGAGAGTCAAGGGATAGGTGCTGTCGACGCGCCTTACTGATGATAATCATGTGTTATAATTTCTTTTGTATAATTAAATTTTTAAATTTCGATTATTAAAAAATAGCAAATATATATATGCTTCGTGTTTTAAATCTCTTCAAAGCCATCACTTGATTGCTTGCTTGATGGATTGAGTGATTTTAATAACATGTCGACCTGTCTAGGATAATTTTATGCCAAGAGGTTAGGGAATCATGTTCACTGTACGTACATATTTATATTTCTATGTGGTTGTTTCTTAAGACATTTTTGGCACACAGTCTTATCGAATAATTTGAAAACAGATCTATTGGTTCCTTAGATTAGACTCTAACAGGAACTCCCATTCCTGGTCAAAGTGGACCTGGGAGTAATGGCTCTTTAGGGGTACTTCACACTCCCAAGACCTCAAGAACTGGAGCGTTATCACCAGATGCAGGTTAGTGTCCTTCTCAGGACACCTATCTTTTTTGGTTGGGGGGAGTCTTCTGAGCCCCACTGCGAGGGCGAAAATCTGTCAAAGTCTAAGTCATCAAGTCCTGAGTCAAAAAGCCTAAACTAATCTTTTTTATTCATTTTCTTTCGCAGGCTACTGAAATATTTTTCCCCAAATTGAATTTGTTTTTCTTTTATTTAGAGTATCTTCCAAGTCTGTGTGCCTTTGATTTACGAAGTTTAGGGCGTATAAACTCCGGCCTTCTTTAGGTAAAGTTGAATTTATTCAACTAGTTGCAGCTGGTGACCAGTGCCCATTAGAATTCACATACAAATAAATCCAATACTACCAGAAGAAGAACGGAAAGTAGACGGCCAAAACGTCGCTAATAAAAAGAACTTAGACTTAGGAAATAATCCAAAAATGAATTTTTTTAAAAAATCAAAATTAGATACAACTTACGTTGTTTTCTCTACTGTGTTTGGTTTAGTTTGGTTCGGTTTGGTTTGGTTCGGTTTGGTTTGGTTTTGGTTTTATGACACATCAACCATTGTAGGTTATTAAACTCAAATCCATTTTTATACTTATAAACAACTCTATTTAGAACAATTCAGTTTAACACGAGTACGCAGTTTAAATGTGAAAACAGCTCTATTTTGAACACTTCAGTTAGGCATTTGTACACAGTTTCAATGTCAAAAACAGTTCCATTTCAAACAATTCAGTTAAGCATAAATACACAGTTGAATTATATTTGACCCATAGATAGGACCTTATTAGGTGTTGCCACTCCGGACCAGAATGGACCAGGGAATGATGGCAATGAAAGGATATTTTGCATTCCCCAAAGCTCACCATTAGACTGTTTAGTGTTATATTCAGGTCACTGATTGGGGAAGGGGTCTTACCTCTCTGCAGAGAAGCAGTTTGTGTATTTTACAGCCCCAACCGACTGAGCAATCTTCTACTGTACTTAATATTTGAGATAGAACTTCCATAATGTCAAATGCAGATCACCGATTAAAGTCGCATTTTTAAAAACGTTTAAGTTCCTGATACTCACAAGATCTTGAGACTTATGAAACGATCTTTGTTTTTGTTTTTTTAGAGTTTATCGATCTACATTCGACTAAATCGTATTTATTTTTGGTACAGCAAATATTATATATATATATATATATAGGGATATATATATATATATATATATATATATATATATATATATAATTTCATCCACAGACAAACTTTCGTTATATCACAACTCTTTAGTGTGGCTAGACCCGCGAGATGCTTCAAGCTGGGATCGAAACACGGGTGACTTTACGTCAGTCACACATCTTGTCAGCCAGTGTCATTGTCATTCTCAGCGTAAGTGAAGGAATTTTTTACGTATATCTTTCTACATATACGTTATTGGCTACCTGGAGTGCACAATTCTAAAGAAGAGCTATGCATCTGTTCTTTGCTGCAGAACTGTTGGGAAAACGGTACAGAGTCAGCCTTTTCCTCTCCAAACATGTCGTATTTCTTAACTACAGGCAGCTTAGTTCGAACTCCATGTGAAACTTCACTTTTTAAACAACTTTTGAAATTGTGGGGCATCTACAATTCGAAACGGTCCCGAGGGCAAATTTTCATTTGTTGATTGTCTCGCTTGATTTTCAAAATGTGTTGTGATTCTTATAGGCCAAGAAAACAGGTGTTTCCCAGACCGATAAGCCGTGGTAATGGTGAGCTATGGTAACGAATGTTCTGGACAGGATAAGTCAGTCCCTTCTCTAGAAGAACAATAATGCACTTGGATTAAATATAAACAGTTTAATAACAGTACATCAGTTAGAATAAAATCAATTATCGTATGTCATGTTTAGTTTTACAAAACAGAATACAGTTTCTGGACTGGCAACATGTATGGCGGCCTTAAGTTAACTTTAGCAACTTAGTGAAATACTGGAGTCATTCACTGATGAGTGTGTAGGTATGTGAGTGGAAGCTGTTTCTTGGATGACAACCATAATTGCGTGCGTGCTTTGTTTCTCTCAACACGAGTCGATTCGTTTAGTCCAAACGCCATCTAACTCGTGACGGCACACTCTCTCGCTACATGTACATTTCTTCATAATCCAAATCGATTCCCACGCTGAAAAATACGTTTTAAATTATCTATTCTTCAAATAAAGTTCATGGATCATTTTCTCTACTCTAACTTTCTCAAAACAATATAACAATATTATCAGCCCATCTGGTTGTTACCTCTAGCCAGCATCAAAATCCACAATACGGTTTGATCTCTCTCCACACGGGTTACACCAGGTATTCTCAACGATCAACCTGTTCTCTGAGAAGACTACAAAATCTGCTTTTTCTCATTAACCCAATCCAGAAAGCTGTGTAGAAAACTACGATATTTTCAAAAGCAAGTTAACTGTTATTTTACAAACAGTTGACTTTGTCACAACATGACAATTTATCAAAAACGTCTCGATTGTAAGCGATCAATGGGTTTATTGCCTGGCGACGAAATTGAAATAAGGTGTCGGTTGGTTGGTTTCTTTGTTTAATGGCATATCAACCTTTGTAGGTTGTTTAATGTCAAAGCTATTCTCCTAGAAGAACAGTTGTAGTTGGTGACTGAAGACACGACCTAGGACTGAACCCAGGTCTCCCGGACCATTTGCGAACACTCTACCCACGAGACCAGTGAGCCGGTTAGTAGTGGTACTATTTATCCTAGCTATGGGTTAAATAGTACCACGACTGTTCTTCTATGAGAATGACTTTGGCATTAAATAACCTACAAAGGTTGATATGCCATTAAACAAATAAACCGAAATTGGTGTCGAATCGATTTGGCAACTAATGATAATCGCAATTTTTTTATTATTCGTATAAATGTTTCTTAATGATAATTGTTTGTATTTTTTTAAAAAGATAATTGTATCGATTGTTAATTAATTTCGTCTTGTAATTATTTTTCAGAAACCAGATGAAATTATTTCGATATGAATTTTTCTCAAATCACCTTCTAACTTAGAATAAAACCGACACTATCAATTATTCAATTAATTTAGGAAAAAAATCTATTACCGGATAAATTTCTTACTATACTGTTATATGAAATTTTGGGCACCTCTAGTGGTGGGATGGTTACCAAGTTAGACTAGGAAACCTTCGCGAGTGAGTTTGAGTCTCATTTGGGTGCCCCATTCATATGGCCTTTTGTCTCATCTGAGCAAAAGCTAAGTAAATTGCTACTGTTATATGCGATTTTATTGTCTCCATCTGGGCAACGCCGTGTTGCACTTCCAGTTATAAAACACAATTAACATAACAACTCTATCTCACTAAAAATGCATAGAATTTCATAAAATAAAATAAAAATAAAATAAAAAATTGAACACACACATTATTGCTTGTATGTATATATATATATGTGTGTGTGTGTTCTCTTTTTATAGAATTGTTGTATATGTGTCTGTGTATGTGTATATGCATATGTGTGTGTGTGTGTGTGTGTGTGTGTGTGTGCATGTTCTGTGTATGTGTTTGTGTGTGTGAGTTCATATGTGTGTGTGTGCACGCGCGTGTGAGCGTGTGTGTGTATGTATGTGTTACGTTAGTTTTAAAACACGTATCGACCACCCAGTGAGTAGAGATTTTGAACTTATTTCAGAGCAAAGTACTCATTCAACTCTCACCAGCACCTCTCTCTCACTCTCCTCATCATCACCAGGCACACTCCTACTTCTCATATTCTCTCGCTTCCCCACGTTTTCATCCAACCTCTCCTACCTTTTTTTCTCGTCATCTCCAACTTCCTAGCACACTCTCTGTCAATCTGAACGCTATCCTCTCTCTTTCTTTTTCTCTTTCCTTTTTTTCTTTCACTATATATATATATATATATACGAGTTCAATTCCTGGACAAGACTGATTGCATTTCACATAGCACTAATACCTTTGGGATAGGTATGAATCCAATTATTCTCCCTCCAGCTATAGGTAAATAGTAGGGCAGACTAGGTTCTTCAGTCTTGGTGAGGCAACTAGTCTAGGAGAAGGAAAACTCTGAATTCAAACCTGTTAAACTCCGCTTTAAAAATTGACCTTGTGTCATATCCTGCGCGAGCAGAGGGTTAGGTAAATAGGATATATATATATAGTTATTTTCCTGTCCTTATCTTCCTCTTTTTTTATCTGTCTATATTTATCTTTCTTCCTCTGAAGCATTATATCGTCGTTTTTGCATTAATTTACAGATTGATTAAAACGTCCCATTTTTGTAGAAGTTACTTTCGGAATCACCTTATATATATATATATTGTCATCCACAGACTGACAGTTTCGTTGTATCACAACTCTTCCGTGTGGCTAGACACGAATGACGCTTGAAGCTAGGATCGAAACCCGTTTAACTTTACGTTAGACTTAATATCATATCACTCAGTCAGCAAACGAACTACGTCAGCTCGGGAATTATAAGGCTTTATGTAGTAGCTTTCGTTTGTTTGCTTTACCAGATACCAGAATGCTCAGTTCATTTGAATTTTATTCGTTTTTGTTGATCCAAAGAAAGAAAAAAGATCAAATACTCTCTGAAGAGAGCAAAAAGCTAGAAATATATGTAAGAGCAAAATAAATAATTAGAACTAATATAAATCACTTTGTCGTTTGTTCACCTTTTGAATCAGCAGTGGTACAAGGTACTCATTTAGCTGCCATACCAAAAAACAATAATGAAAAAAAGTTTTAAAATGTTTTGTACTCATGACTGGTTACATGTTAATCGAAACTTTCTTTTCCCACGCATTCTATTCCTATTAATTCTGTCTGTATAAAGAAAAAATTCAATAGTGGCATACACCCTCCCCAACAAAACGCAGAGTTGATCCCACTTCCAATCCGCTGAAAGGAATGTCTTCAAATAACACGACTAATCTGCTATCTGCCCTCCTTGAGTTTTTAATCCAGACATCAGACCAATCACTAATCAAAATTGGCGGTCGATTAGTTGACAGATGAGACCGCACAATTTAAAAAGCAAAAGAAAAGCCAACAGAGAACAAAACACGGCTTTTAATATTTATAATATTTAGTTTTAAAAAGTGTCTTTAAAATGGTACATGTATTCCTAAATTCCTCTTATAGTTTTTAGGCTTTGCTATTCTCGTTTTATGTTGTCTGACAAAAGGCAATCTCATATGGAGGTTATGTTTGCCTTTTTTTAACCTTTTGTGTCGAATTACGTTAGGACTTTTTTACTTCTTTCAAAGTGTCGTATTATATGAGACTTTATTTGCTTTCTATACTCAGGTCAGTCTGGTACCTGTTCAAAACTCATAGTGTCAAGGAAATAGCCGGTTTGCTTCTCTCTATCAAGGGAAGAAACCCTTTTCTTTTATGTATACCTCTTATCTGAGGAGTGGGGTGCCGAAGTTATTGACAAAATCAATTTTCCACCAATTTAAATCTTAATAACTAATTCCGCCCCCTCGATTTGCAGCATCTTCCTTTGGTGTCTAACTTCCTATCACCATCATACAAAAGGGGCGGTCTTCCCCAAATTGGAATTCCTACAAATTTTATTCTAGCGTGATATTGTATCAGAAATGTTTTAACGAAAACCTTCCACATTTGAATTTAAAAAAATGTTATTTTAAATCCTGGATTTTAACATACAAGTGTACGCAGCTACCTGTAATCGTTGACAGGCCCTTGCTTTGATTTGAACTCGATTTCCGTTTTTTGGAATGATATGTTTAGCCGGGTCGAAGGTCAAAATACAACAATTATTAACGGAACTCTTCAGTTGGCAGACGGTTAAAAGTGTAAACATCTCAGGAAATAGTCATCAATAAGAAATAAAACTCGTCTTTATCATTAGAATGTCTTGTTTTTGTTTTTACTTTTTTTGTGGGACGGGCCCCCAGTCTTACAGAAAAGTATTATATCACAATAATTGAAACCATTTAGAATCATTAGTCTTTGCAATACTTGAATCCATTTGACGGTGTTTAAACAAATAAGTCTCATTAAATAGAATTGTTAGGGTTGAATAAAAAGACATGAAACCATTTAACTGTGTACAAACAAATGAGTCATATTAAACAGAATAATTAGTGTTGGATGAGAAGACTTGAAACCGTTTAACTATGTGCAAACAAATGAACTCGGGCGCATTTCAAAATAATGTTAGTGACTAAGTATACCCTCATTAATCATTTATGTGTGTATGTATTTACCAACCCCTCTCACGGGCAGGATATGACACAAGGTCAATTTTTAAGAGGATCATGTATTTCCCCCCCCCCGCCACAAGTAGGATTCGACACTAGGTCAACTTTAAGGCGAGTTTATCTGGTTTGAGTCCTTTCCCTTCTCCTATACCAGTTGCCTTACTAAAGTTAAAAAGTCCAGGCTGCCCTACTATTTACCTGTAGCTGGAGGGAGAATAATGGTATTCATACCTTTCCCAAGGGTATTAGTGCAATGTGAAATACAAATAACCTCGTCTACGATTTGAACGCTGGTCGTCACGTTGGTAACAATTACACCACGCGTGCAAGTATGTATGAAGAGGGTTTAGTATTAAATAACCCACGAGGGTTGATATGTCAGAAAAGATTGCAAACCAAACTAATTATTAGAATTTCCGTTTAATGGACCGGGGACTATAAAAAAGAAAAGACAGAAGATTTCCTGATAGGAAAGTAATTGGAAGACTGGAAGTAAAGGTACATGTGTAAAGGTATCTCGTCTGACCCTATCTGTCATGCATCATAGCAGAAGTTTGGGTTGGTCGACTTGCTGCCGGCTATGGTAAGGTTTTTAAAATCCTAGCCGGGTTTATAAACGAGTTTTACCAAAAAAAAAATAATTTTCTATTTTGGCATGAAAGACAGAAATTCCCATCATTTCTTATTAAATTTATTGCTTTCATTTTTTTTTTCTTGTTTCTTTTTGTAAGGGAGGGGAGTCTTATCTTTTTCTTTTTATGTCTTTTCCTGTCCTCTTTCTCTTCCTCTTCCGCAGCTTTCTTCATCTTTTTATGAGTCTCTCACTTTCTTTCTCTCTCTCTCTCTCTCTCTCTCTCTCTCTCTCTCTCTCACACACACACACACACACACACGCACACATATATATATATTCATACTCATACTGCATATTTCTTTCACGATTTCGCTGCAAATATGCAAGAAGTTGTTCTGTTGACTTATCTCATATACATTCCTTCTAAGAGAGGCCACGTCTGGATGAGAGGGATAAATTCAATTAGAGAAGTAATTATGGGGGAGTGATCGCTACCAAAACTAGTTATTTATTGATTTTGGCGACAGAAATGTCAACAATTGACGGAGCCGAATTCGTGAAGGAAATGTCTTCAAGACTAAAAATTTGAGATAATTAATATTATAAAGTCAAAAAGAGGAATTCTATAAAACTTTTGATTGGAAAGGAAGGAAGGAAGGAAGGAACTGGTAATGAAGATTAAAGAAAAGAGAAAGGACACCACGAAGTTTCTACTAGATTTACGTTACTTTGTTGTATTTTGACCTTCGACCCGGCCCAAAATGCCATTCAAGGTGATGCACCGGAAGGAAGTGACACATTCTAATGGCAGTTACAAGAGGAAATCGCGTGGGCGGAAATTGGCTGATGAAATGGGACGAGGTAAAAAATTCCCATGATACTCTCATAGACTGACGTACCGGAAGAGAGTAACCACTGAACTGCATGACAGTTATTTCCGCTTGATGACGATTAAACATACGATTTCAAAGATCGAGTGGGCATTGAACTATTATATAACGCAGTCAAGACAACAGTTGAGTGGCAGTGGAGTTCGAGTTGCAGTAGAGTTGGAGACGGAGTTATAGACGAGAGGTGGTAGGGAAAGCCACACCCGGCCGAGGGGGCCCTCAGAAACCCCGATGGAGTCTGGGGACCAGAAAAGTTGCTGATAAGATGCAGTAAAGAAAGCCAGCACCAAGCAGAGTGGACCCCAGGGCCTCCGGTTGAGCATCTGGAGAACGAGAAAGACACAACGCTGCCGGCCATAAGAGTGGAGGTCAAAATATTGCAGTTTCTGTTCGGTCTCCAGCTCCCTCTCACACGCAAACCTTGAATAACCTTTTCGAACCCTTACAAATAAAATGAGAGGTAAATATTTTGTTAAAGAAATTTTCCTGCGTGCGTCTTTGTTTTTGTGTCGTTATGATGCTGTAGATGACAATATAACAACTCCAGGTTCTGTCCTTTCGCCAGACTGTCCAGAATGGAGAGACAGGAAAGCCATATAACGTGTTGCTTGGGCATGATGTAGTCTTACCAATATAATATGATACTTTAGAAACCAGCGCGGAGCTGACGAGAAATATCCTTGTACCAGACTTGTGGAGATAAAGAAGTGAACATGATTGAAATAATATGAAACTTCGAGAAGCCTTTTACCAGACTGTCCAAGGTATAGAAAACGTGAAGTGAATTAAGAGAAAAGAAAAAGTCCCGCGAATAGAATGCGAGTTGAATTACCCGTCGCTCTGAGACCTGACCTTTAATCCGACTACCCTTGTACCTAGTAATGGTTAATGGAGTTAGAACAATCAACCACCATGGATTAAATAAAGGGCTCGAGGTTCCGTTTAAGCTCCCGAATTCGATATAAAACACTTGAAGAAAGCCGAAGGATGCAAGGGCCGAAATGTCTTGAATATAACAATATAAATGAAGATAATAGTCCGAATATACAAAATAATAAAAATTATTAAGATTCATCGCAGAAATTTAGACAAATAAAAAAAAATTGTTTATAAAAAAAAAATAAAGGAATTATATTTGATTCTTTGTTTTCTTTTACTTGTTTTGTCCTCCAATTAGCAATGCAATATTGATATACTACTTACTTGTTTCAGCTTTGATTTGATTTTCAAAGAGCAAAAGACATGGGAGATAAATTCAGAAATTCAGACAGATAATAAAGACCACTCTGCATATAAACAGTCATGTTCTCAAACGCTACAAAACAAGTAACGGTGTTGGAACTTACTGTGCCTTGGGAAGAAAATGCAGAAGTGGCCAGAAATGGGTAGAAAATGAAATGGTTAAAATAGCAAGAGTCAATTAAATAAAGCGGAATGCAAGGCTGTATACCAACAGAAATGGGCTGTAGAGGTTTGTTGCAAAATCATTATGCAAAGCCTCAACAATCTTAGGGAAGACTAGAATTTAAAAAAGAAAAGGACTTCAAAACATATTAGAGGCAGCTGAAAAAGCAGCAAAATGGTTTCGAATAAAGAGGAGCATTTTGTGAGCTGGAAACTATACCGCAAATAAGGAGTTTTGGGGGGTTTTTTTTATTCTGGGCACCTCGGAGAACAGTGATAAGGATTCCTTTTTTTTTCTGAAGTCTTTGCGAATGTAGAGCTATCCCTTCGTTATCATTACTCTTCAGTGCATTCTGAGCCTTTTAGAGTCCCAACTATCGGTGAACTAACTTGTAATTTTTTACCAAAAAGGTAATTACTGCTCAGTCGTGACAAGTAGAAAATTATAGTCGTTATATCAGTATTAATTCAATTGATATTTTATGGGATAATTTACTGACTAAATGGAAAGTTAATTACTACAAAATCGTGACTAGTAAGATGATAATGGTCGTTAATTTAAAATAGCGTTTAAAAATTAATTAAGATTACTTATAGTTAAAACAGCAAAATAATTGTTTCAGCTAGTCAGTGGTTAGTCCATAAATTAAAACTTTTTTATATGAGTGTGTGTGTGTGTGTGTGTTTTTTTTGTTTTGTTTTGTTTTTGTTTTTTATTCGGGGAGTTTCAGCGTTTGTTATATATATATAAGATCAAAATTAATTACTACATAGTCGTGACAAGTAAATCAAAATATTCGCTATATTAACAATGGCGAGTAAAGTTAATTAAAATGCTTAGAATCAAAATGGATAGAAAATAATTCCTTTTTATTTCTTAGCTGCTAATTAGAATATTCGGGTTTCCTTAATATTTTCTTCTTTTTTAATTTTTGTGTGGATAAGTTTTTCTGAGTAAAATAGACAGAGAAGCTTAAATAGAAGCCTCCTCAAACAGAAAAAGAAAATCTAACTCCGTCGATTTATCCAAGGAAAGAAAAGATGCCAATATTTATTATTTCAAATACATAGATTTGGCACAGGGCTGCAACAAAGATGAAGAAAGGTTGATCATCACTATCCTCATTTTAACATAACTAGTTCCATTTCCAGATCCAAAATATACGTGGTGAATTCAATAAGTTTCCAGACTTTTTTGTACAGGCATTTAGAATTGTCATAGACTCTTGAAAATTCAGTATGTTATTGCTATACATCTTATGAGATGAATGACTAATTTTATGATTTCAGGTTCAAATGAACAGTTACAACAGCAATTGGAATACCCCCTATTAGAGTCTGATTGTCACAGCTGGTGAATTTCAATAATGCAATCTGGACGTGAGGACACTTTAGGAGAACGATATGCAATAAAATTCTCTTTTAAACTTGGAAAAAATGCCACAGAAACGTATGGTATGCTTTAGACTGTTTTGGACCATCTTGCATGAATCGAGCATCAGTTTTTGAGTGGCATAAGAGATTTAAGGAAGGCAGGGAGTCTGTGAGGGATGATGAGCGGTGTGGGAGGAGTAAGGAAGTCAATACACCAGAATTGATTGGCCAATGGGTTATGGTTAGGGTTATTATGTTGACGTTTTAAAGGAGTTCAGGAAGTGATTCCGTCGAAAGAGGCCAGCACTCTTCAAATCGGGTCAGTGGCATTTCCTGCAGGACAATGCACCAGTCCACAACTCCATCCTTGTCACAGACTATTTGACTAAGATGGGCATCAAGACAGTTCCTCAGCCTCCCATAGTCCGGACCTTGCTCCCTGTGACTTTTGGTTATTCCCTAAGCTCAGAGGCTGTCGTTATGAGATAATTGAGGAGATGAAAGAGGCTGTGACGAAGGTCATTGACACACTCACGCAAAAGGACTTTCATGGGTCCTTCCAGAAGTTGTTGGAAGGGTACAACAAGTGCATTGCAGTCGGAGGAGATTACTAAAATGGGGACTAGTGTTTCATGTGTGTACTATCAATAAAAGTGCCCAAACGAAAAAAGTCTGGAAACTTATTTAATGATCGTCGTACTCTGAGAAAAGCTTTTTATCCACCCAGAGTCCATTTTGAATTACTAGCCAGATGAGTAATGCCTCGTCGTTATTAAAACGCCTCATCCCCGAGAGCCAACAGCCACAATAAGCGACCCTCTTCCTTTATTACACCGAGCTCATCGAGTCGTCTCGAACGAACCCCCCACTCACTAACATTCGGTATAATATCTCATTCGATAATGGCGAGGCTGCAACTGAGAGAAAACTTTAAGAACGTGCCGCTATTTGAAATAAAAGGATGACAATCCTCGGCTATCGGCCAGCTTCTTCGTTATCCACGTACACACTTCTCGGGTTCAAGAAGGCCTTCTTGGCGTCTTTTGGCCTTCTTGACGTCTCATCATCTACACTCAACAGAAAACAGAGGCGCAACACGTGCAACACGTGCCATACATTCGGTATACCTAGGCCCCCTTCGGAAGAGTAAAGACAGCAGATCTTGTAACAGGAGCCTTTTTGTCTAAAACGAACCAAAACAGTGCTCATTTTACGTTGATTAGAATGCTACCCAAGAAAGGAAACATTGAGAGTCGGTAAAAGTTATCACAAACCAATTTTTCTCCAGCCGGAGATCGTGACTGAACCAGACACAGGGTATTTTGCATGGACTGTCCGTCTAACTGAAGTGGCTGTGAAGGGCACAACTCTTCTACGAGCCCAATTGTAAACCTTCTGACTTTGTCTTGTTGATTTTGGCCCTGATACACTCTAATACCTCCTGATTTCTTTGCTGATTTCCTCGACCTCGGCACTGCTCATTACAAAGTCACCAACATGGTCAACATAAGAGGTATATCTGGCCATGATGATAGCACAAGGTAGTGTAAGTCCGCGTAAGGGCAAGGTTCGCCCTTAACTTGCGAAGAAAAAGGTTAAAGCACAAATACATATTACCTGGGCGAAAGAGGACAAACTTGACAAATTGATCGCGACGAAGGTTTTGATCTTATCTCTTTCACTTTCACTATGAATCCGGGTGACGTGTACAAAAAGCGAATCTGGCAGCTAAAATTCACTTCAAATCTAGTTGCAGACAAAACAACCTCCAACAAACCATGGTCAGTTTCAATAAAGGCTTTTGACTGGTCTAAATGGATCAGTACATCATTTTTCTAAGATCGTGCAAACCAAATGAAGACTGTCTGAATAGTTTTACCATTAGTAGAGCAACACCACTCAAGGCTGATAAGACTTAGCAAGACAGTCTGCAAAGGGCCTTCCAAGATTTTCGTCAAAATCTTCGAGTCAGTGTCTAACATTGTTAAAAGGTGAAAATTACTAATCCCATCACTACCATGTTTGGTCTTAAGAAGTAACTTTATTATACCCCAGATAAAGTGTTGGAGGATCGTCCCCTGCGTCATCCAGTTATTCTAGAAGCGACAAAAACGTGCGACAGCCTCAGGGACACTTCGTAAAGACTATCGATTCTGAGAGTCTTATCCGTCCTAACAATTTTTACCGCTTGCAGAATTTCATTTTCTGTAATGCACCGCTTCCGTCGCCTCAAGGTAACGGAAGTCAGCAGGACAAGCGTCGAACTAAGCAGAGCTCGGCCCGGGCTCAATGGTGAAAAGGCTTTGATAGTAATCACGAAACTCCTATCAAATACTTTTGTTTGTTGTCCGATATTGTCCATCCGGCGATATAATTCTAGAGATATGTCGTTGTGAAGCATCTCTCAGTTCCTTAGCTCGGTGTTCATGAGCCATATTCACTGCCTTACGAGACATTCTTTTTAATCTCTACCCAAATTCTAGAGCTTGGTATCTTTTATTATGGGAGAAGGCCAGCTTTGTCTTAGCTATGTTATTTTTTACACTATCTTTCGCCTTGACCACCCAGTCTAATCTTGGTTCTAATGCTCTTTGCGTCGCTAGTCTATCTAGCCGGAACCTTCTACTTTAGTCGACAGCAAAGTGTTATGGAATAGCCGAGGGATTTCGGTTCATGCCTTTGAGTTTAGTTAGGCTGAGAACCTTTCGGCTCAGCACATGGGTTAGTTAGGTGCAACATTGAGGCAGGTGTTAACGCGGGCGCGCGCGGGCAGATGGAGGTGTCACTCAAATGTCATAATAGTCCGAGACGAAACGCGGTGACAGGGTGCGGGTGACGTCACGCACCGGAAGCGCGCGGAGGTTTGTGTGAGAATTTGAAGAGAGAGTCGAGTACTAGACGCCAAACGAGAAGGATCGACTTTTGGAGCTCGCATGCGCGAGGCGAACGTGCGCCCTATGGGGGGCCGCTCCAGTTGGGGGCCAAATGAATAAGGCAGCATAGAAGATTGTGTCTCTCCTCCTTACTTCGAGACCTTTAACTCAAAGTTAATAAAAAGGTTTCGTACCTGAACAAGAAGCCGTTACGTGTTTTCGAATTCCGAGATTCCTATGTTCTATCGTAATCAACATTCGGTGTCCATTTCACCCATTTCGCACATGGCCATATTCGTGTATCTGACTACGCAACAAAAGGTTCTAATTCTATCCTTATGTTTAGCCCAGCAATTATTCCCAATTATGGCACCCGTCTGCTATTGATTTAATATTAGTTATAAGTGGTCCTGAAAATCCTTATCGTTCAACAAGGATGTGTTGAATGTCCAGTAACCAGACAGCCTTATCTAATTTGATTGTGACACAGACAACGGTACAGAGGGCTCATTGCGCCGAAAGCAATCGGGATACTCGCAGCTGGCTCGGGGCCCATAAACCCAAATGAAAGGAAAAGCCTTGTACTTTATGCAAACATCCAGTACTCAAAGTCTATCAACCGGATCTTCAAAAACAAGAAAACACCTCTAGCATGACAGTCAAAGCAAGCTAAAAAAGCTTCGAAATCCTTTGACGGTTTATCTTCACCAAAGTTGTAATCAAAAACCCCGCGAAGCTAAAGGTGGAGAAGAAGTTCACTTCTTTTGGAGTTAGATCTCAGTCAGCAAGCATTTACACAAACTAACCTTAAATTCAAGATTCTTACAGGTGTTGGGTTCCTGAACCAAACATGACGTCGGGATACCGACGTCCTGACTCATAGATACAAGTTCCATCTCTTTAAAGATGCAATCATCTTGATCGAGATCCCAGGTATCTAGTGGAAATATAAATTCAAGTGTCCTATACAGGGAAGGGTGTACGAATAAACGGACCTCCTCTTGAAATATCTTTAATTTTCTCTCTCTCTCTCTCTCTCTCTGTAACGAAGAAGGAGAGAGAGCTGATGACTCGAGCGACCTAACCTATCATTTTTATTGCTCCCTCAAACTTTCGGCCCGTCCTTATCACTGTTAATACATGAGCATTGGGAAAGTTCCTGGGGTCCTCTACATTTTTCCCGTTTTCTTCTTTAAGACACACACGAGACACTCCAAGCCTGGATCGAAACCCGCCTAACTTTACATCAGGCTGATTACATACCCCTAAGCTAAGCCTATTAATTGCAGAGGACTTACAGATCTTTAAGTTGTTGCAGCCGAAGTGGTTTTCCCCTCTTCAGAATATCGCCGTTCGCCTTACAGATGTACTGTATTCAATTTTATCTTAATCGTTCCTTTTTAGAAAATATCCTGGGCTACCAGCCTCAGAACTTCATTGCTTTTGTGTGTGTGTGTGTGTGTGTGTGTGTGTGTGTGTGTGTTCTTAATGCTGTTATTGTTGTTGCTGGTATTGTTTGCTGCTGGTGAGGCCAACGGTGGAGAGGGTCCCACTTTTGATAATGAAGGCATCTTCCCGTCAGGTGATGCAAGTGACCATATTGTCTGTGGATTAAGTGAAGACGGGGTTGAGCGGGAATAATATGGAGAAATAGCCAATGTTCCGATCTTGTTCAACCGCTTTTTCCATTGTAGAAGTTTATCAAATTTCTTTTTCACGCAGACTGATTTGATTTTACTTGTTCCAGCATACGGCTCTTGAGCCTCTCATATTTTGTCTATATCTGTCTGGGGTACGGGACTGAGATTTCGTAGGTTGAATCTTTTCCCATACCTTACCGAATGTCAGCCACGCCCCTTTGACTTCTCCAAAGTTTCCAACATCTTTGTGGTTGATATTTGAGAAATCTTAGAGAAAGCAGGATAATTTTTCCCCAACAGGAACGAGAATCTTTGTCCCGTCAGCAGTCGAGATTACGGGAGCCTACTTTTTATATTTCGCTATTGGAGGAGAAAGGGAATTCCGAATGTGAACGGGTGCTTTTTCAGTGCAATTTGCCGAAAGATGACCAATCTCTCTGCAAAGCCTAAAAGCTGGTTTTCAACCAGACACAAAGATAGACAGCTTGCAATCTTACAATCCAAACCAGTTGGGAATGGAGTGGAAGGGCTTACTGTCATTAGATCAGACAGAAGAGACTTTACAAAATCGAGTCCTTCTCATCTCAGACGCTGGTACTTTTCTTCAGACATCAGAAGAAATTCAAAATTATGTCTGAGAGATAGAGGTTTTCTTCGTTAGTAATCGGCGAAAGGTGTGTGTCGAGTGAAATGTAATTTACGAAGCTCTTTGCTTCGATGCGGCACAAGGCCGAATGAATAGGGCACCCAATGAGACCCGAACTCACTCTTGCAGGTTTGCTAGTCAAGCTTGCTAACCATTACACAATCCGAGGTGCCCTGTGTCGAGTGAAATGTACTTACCACGAATTCCGGTTAGATACAATAAGTAAACAAGGATTTAGGATCCTTTAAAAATTCATAAACAACCTATTCCAGGTAAATATCATTTTTTTTTTCTTTTTTGGCAAAATCAATTTAATCTAGCTAGAGTATATAAGCTCATTGTTCATATTTTAATTTTTTAAGGACCTCATTCTCTTGTCGTTTTCTTCCCCTTCCCACTCCATTAGATGAAAGAGATTCGAGTTCTCTAGAGGTACAAGAGAAGGTGAATTTTTTCTCAGTACTTAGTCGACCGGTGAACTAGTTTTTTTTTCTGCCATATTACACATTGAGAGGCGTCCTAAATAAGCAATCATTTTATTTTTTCAATTGTATGTGTTTTATTTATTCATTGCATTTCCTTTGAAGATTTTGTTTACTAGATAATAAAATTTACACCATCGTCCATCTCCCACACAAATAAGCGAATATGGGATTCGGTTAGACTATCATAGAGTGACTAGTACGTTTTGGTGACTAAAGTGGGAAAGATTTTCAGAATAATAGTGACGTTATGGTATTTTCGGTTGGGTTTGGTTGGGTTGGGTTTTATAGCTTATCAAGTATTGTTGGTTATTTAATGCCAAATCCTGTTTTTACATACAGTAGCGATCATAAAGATCAGAACAATGTTAAGAAAAAGTCTAAATGTGAAATAACTTTTTATTTTAAAGCTTCATAGAGCATTTTATCAAGGAAAAATAAGGATATAAAGGTAAATTATATAATTCCAAAATATAAAGCTCAATAAACTTATTTTGATAAAGTTATAAGAATAATTATGTGACATTCGAAAAAAATAGATGATCAAAAACTTCAGAACGATTAACAAAATCAAAGTACGATAATGGATTCATTATGAAGCTTAAAAATAAAAAGTTATTTCTCATTTAAACTTTTTCTTAACATCGTTCTGATCTTTATGCTCGTTACTGTATATATTATATATATATGATTTTTAAACTCATTTTGTAAGTGCATTTTAAATTACCCTAAGCTCATTTTTGTACACAATTAAATGGTTTCAAGTATTTCTATCAAATACGAATATTTCTATTCACAATTAATCATGTGTTTGCACACAGTTAAATGGTTTCAAGTATCATTATGTAACTGTAGAAATGCAACATTAGTCATGTGTTTGAATGCATTCAAATGGATATACATGTATGATTTGTAAGTAGATAGTTTGTTGGTAATTTCAATTTAAAAATGCGATAGAACTAATTTGTTTGCTTGCACACAGTGAAGTGGTTGCAAGTATTGCTATCTAACACTAATTATTAAATTCAACGTTACACATTTGTTTGCACACATTTAAATTTTTCCAAGTACTATATATGTATCACTAATAATTTAATTAAACATTAGTCATTTGCTTACACATAGATAAATGATAAAACAGTTCTATTTCTAACAATCTAATTTAGTAAAATCTATTTCTTTGCATTCAGTTTAAATGTCAAACAGTTCTATTTAACCCATAGATAGGATCCTATCAAGAGCTACCTTTCCTGGTCAGAGTGGACCTGGGAGCGATGGCAATGAAGACTTACTCCGCATTTCCCAAAGCTCCTGCATTACTGGAGACCTCACCATCAGATTGTTTTGTATCATATATCAGGACACTCGTTGCGGGGAGGGGGAAGGTCTTACCTCTCTGCAGAGTCAGTGTATTCTACAACCGCAGCCGACTGGGCTGGTATTTTGGGATAAATAAATGAAATTAGTTTAGTCAAATTTAGAATAGATAGCCTCTCCTTGTTTTTGTTGCTGCTTCGTGCCAAACTCTGCATTTCTTTATATATAATAAGTAATCAAATATAAAAATGGAGGTTATGATTGTAAATATCAGCTGCTGGAGGGAGTATTTGTTGTTTGATAAGCTCTGATTGAGTTGTCGAATGACCCGAAATTCCCAAAGATCACAGGCTAATTTGCATCACTGACGCCTCCCCAGTACGCATCGAAAAGATGTATTTTATAAAAAGGAATTGTTAATTAAAATCTGTTTGTATTCAGATTAATTACTCGAGTCTCTCTAAGTGTTTACAGATGAATATTATTGACTTCATAAGACGCAGATTGATTTTCTGGGACATTGTTTTAAAAAAGAAAACTGCTTCTTATAAGCCGTCAAAAACGGTTCCGTTTATTTTGATAGGTTTTATTATTTTTTTTCATCTATGTCACTAAATTCAAAGATTATAAGAACGACCTGATCATTTCACTAAGTCATTTACAAAGCTCTTTGTTTAGATGTGGCACAAGGCCGTTTGAAAGAGCTACGCAGTAAGTCTCGAACTCACGCGTGAAGGTTTTCTAGTCTTGCTTGCTTGCCATTACGTTATATTCTCATATGCCGTATCATAACGACACAATAATTAAACAGACGCAATGAATAACAGACGCAGGAAGACTTCTTTATAAATATATTTACCTCTCACTTTATTTGAAAGGGTTCGAAAAGTTTGTGTGGTGTTTTACTGTGATAGAGAGCTGGAGACCGAACAGAAACTGCAATATTTTGACCCCAAGTTATGGCCGTCAGCGTTGTGTCTTTCTCGTTCTCCTTATGTTCAACCGGAGGCCCAGAGGCCCACTCTGCTGGGTAATGGCTTTCTTTACTGCATCTTATCAGCATCTTCTCTGGACCCCAACAGATCAGGGCCTCAAGCCCCTTCGGCCAGGTGTAGCTTTCCTTACCACTTCTCGTCTATAACTCCATCCGATCTTCCTGGAACTCAACTGGCACTTGACTTCCGTCTTGACTGCGTTATATAATAATTCAACGCCCACACGATCGCCCACACGATCTTTGAAATCAAATGTTTAATTGTCATCAAGCGGAAATAACTGTCATGCAGTTCACAGGTCATTCTCTTCAAGTGCATCAGTCTATGAGTGTACCGTGGGAATTTTTTGGCTTGTCCCATTTCATCTGCCAATTTCCGCCCACGCGATTTCCTCTCATAACTGCCATTAGAATGTGTCACTTCCTTTCGGTGCATCACATTGAATGGCATTTTGGGCCGGGTCGAAGGTCAAAATATAACAATTACACCATCTGAGGCGGCCCGAACATTTCACGTACACGCTAAGGTAACAAAAATAAACTCGACTAAGTCATATTCCGCCATCATGGAGCTATGATTAAATGGCCGTAAAGTAAGATGCAATATATTTGGTAGATTTCCGTAGGCGCATGAAAATAAGGAATCAGAATGAAAATCAAGTTGGAAGCTGAAGATTATAATTAGCTTGGAGGCACACTTAGCGTATTTACTTACCCAACCCCTGCACTACGAGCAGAATGTGACTAAAGGGGAGTACAGCTGGTTTCAATTCACAGTTTTTCTTCTCTTCGATTGGTTGCCACACCAAGGCTGAAGAATCCAGTCTGCCCTATTATTAATGTATAGTTGGCGGGAATAGTTGGATGCTTACTTTTCCCAAGTGTATTAAAGTTACGTGGAGCGGAAGCAGTCTCAAGCAGGTTTTAAACTCTAGTCCCCAGGTCCATTTCCTGCGACGATAACCGTTACACTACCAGTATTTAGTGTAAAGGTTATTGTGGTAGAAAATGGAATAATCGATCCAAGTTCAAATCCTATATCAGGCTGTTTGCGTTTCGATTCGCGCTAATGCCCTGCGAAAAAAATGTGAATCCGCCTCTTCTTCACTCAGCTATGGATGAGTAGTAGGGTAACCTATCGTACCTCTTCTGGGAGCAGTTGAACTGGTCCATGACAACTTGTTTATTACTGTTCAGAGAAGTGGGCTCAACACATACGGAGACCGGCTGTGTTTCACCGGCTGTGCACGCAGACTGGTCACTGGTCTTTGACAATTGGTTGAAGCTGCCTTATATGCAAGCCGGGAAAGCCAAGCATTCGTGTCGGGGGACCAACACCCAGGAGATCGTCTCCACATGCTTTCACCTGCTTTGCTGGGTTAAGTTCATTGCCTGGCGCTGAGGCGTTTCTTTTTAAGGGGAATGCCGACATAGCCAAAGTATTTTTGTACCTGCCTCACATTTGAGCTGCGACTCGTGCCAGATTCCCCCATTAAAAAAGGCATTGTGCTACACTCTGGCTTGGTGGGGAATCGGACAAATACCAATACCAAGACATACAGAGGCCTTTACGCTAACCGTCTATATAATACCAATTCTTAACATTCTGCTGCAAAGTACTAAATCGTATGTACTAGTATACAAAATATTCTAAGTTCCGGTATACAACAGTTAGACAACTAATTTTAGAGAAGGAAACCTCTGAAGTTAAACTGGCTTTATTCTGCTTAAAAGTTTACCTGGTGTTACATCCTGTCTGTATTTGAGGCGTTGGGTAAATACTTGCTTGGAACCATATGATTAATTGTAAAAAAAACTGGCCATGGTTTTTAATAACCCGACAGAGTTAAAATGCCGTTAAAATCGACTAACTATGATTTACCATAACAAATGAGGCAATATGATACAGACCGGCTTAAATTAAACAAATTATGAATGGTCGTCAATCCCACACTTCCTGTAGTTCATACAACGTAATAGATTTTAATGAAAAGAAAAAGAAAAAAAGCAGTTTCACGCTCGCCACATTAAAATGGAACTCTCAAACATATAGAAATAAAAAAAGCCATTTGCAGATATAGGTTTAAGAATTTATGTTTCTTCCGCAAAGTGCAAGAATGTTGGGTGTGTCGAATATAAGAATCGAAACAGATTCTGGGAATTAGTTAACTTCTGCTTTTCGGGATAGGAAAGGTGTTAGTATAAAAGATAAGCAGCTGCAATCCCCAGGGTCACAGGGTGGGGATGAGGGTGTTGCAAATAATTAACCCTGAGAATAACTAGGTTGGGTCACGGTAACGTTTTTGGTTACGTTTTGAAAAATGAAAAATTTAGAGAATCATTATTAAGAAAATGATGACGTAAGCAACATTTGTGTGTGTGTGTGTGTGTGTGTGTTTTCATTTCTATTTTTTATGCTCAATTAATTGAGAAATAAAATTTTATTCTATATAAGGAAATTGACAATAATTTTTTTAAAACCCTTAGTGGGTTTCAAACAAGGTCACGTCCAGAAATTAAAGTCTACACGCTGCGTACTCAGATATAAATTTAAGTTGTCGACTACCTTAATGAAGAAAATTAAAAAAACAAAACAAAAAACAAATATAACGTTAAACAGAGCATTTCTACGTAATGCATTCGATTCTTAGAGTGCTCTTCCTATATAACCCTGTGTCATACTACGGTAATCTTAAGTACCTCTTACTAAACCGGCTCATTGGCCCAGTGGGTAGAGTGTTTGCCAATGATCACGGAGACCGGGGTTCAATCCCAGGTCACATCATACCAAAGACTTTTAAAATGGTACTTGATACCTCCTTGCTTAACACTCAGTGATATAAGGTACGTTTCAAGGATAAAGTGGAGAAATCCAGGGAAAGGAGTAGCGCCCTCCCCTACACCTCGGTGTGGTAGCTATTGAAAATGGAGCCTTCTGGTCGCCCTCGACTACGGTCGCCAACTTTACTATTTTTGTGAACTCGACTCTCACAGTGTGACTGACATAAGCGACTTCTTAACGAGCAATAAATATTTGATACTATTATTTTGGGTTATATTCTCTAGAGGGTATACTGCATAAGTAACCTTGTGCCAGACTGTGCTAAGCTTAATAGATATCTAATATTATTTTTTGGAGTTTAAGTCTCACAGGGTGACTTACATATGTGACCTCGGGGAAGAACAAATTAAGCTTAGTAAATATCCGTTAATGTCATTAAGAGTTTCATTCTCACAGGGTATCATGTTCTTAAATATCAGCTTGGGTTCGAGTGAATTGTCCAAATGATACAAGGAAATTCGGATGAAGAAGAAACTTATTGTATCTAACGATCCTTTTGACATTTTTCATTAAAAGTGAGAAAGGCGGAAGAGGAATTGACACGTCTTCCACTCGGTCATATCACGTGATATTCAAGGGAGACAAGTTGACGCGATTACTCACTTATCCATATCACGTGACATTGACGGAAGAGAAGTTGACTCGTCTATCCACTTGTCCATATCACATGACATTGAAGGAAGAGAAGTTGACGCGGCAATCTGCTTGTCTATATCACGTGACATTGAAGGAAGAGAAGTTGACACGTCTATCTACTTGTCCATATCACGTGACATTGAAGGAAGAAAAGTTGACGCGTCTATCCACTTGGCCATATCACGTGACACGTCTATCTACTTGTCCATATCACGTGACATTGAAGGAAGAAAAGTTGACACGTCTATCCACTTGGCCATATCACGTAACATTGAAGGAAGAGAACGTGACACGTCTATCCACTTGTGCATATCACGTGACATTGAAGGAAGAGAAGGTGATACGTCTATCCACTTGTCCATATCACGTGACATTGAAGGAAGAGAAGTTGGCATGACTATTTATACGTGTGTATAAGTCGAGCTTCGTTTGTATTTTTTTAAACCAATATCTTTGACCCCGATTGATCCCTGGTATCAGTCGTCACTAGAATTACTGATGTTAACAGGTTAACCAATATCAAAGACAAAGATATGCATACATATACACAAACACACACAAGTATGCAAGGAACTCAGCTAGGACTCGAATCTTTTTAGCCTTATGTCACATTATTAAATATATCTCATATAAAGAACAGAAAATATATATACAGTCAAAATCTAGCTGCTAAGGTGAAACAAAAATATATTCTTTGAAAAATGAGGAGAAAAATACGACGATCATTAAATAAGTTTCCAGACTTTTTTCGTTTGTGCACTTTTATTGATTGTACACGCATGCAACTCTCGTCCCCTTTGAAGGAATCTCCTTCGGCCGCAGTGCACTTGTTGTACCGTTCCAATAACCTCTGGAGCGCCACACAGAAGTTATTTTTGTGTGAGCGTGTCAATGACCTTCGTCACAGCCTCTTTCATCTCCTCAATTGTCTCATAACGACAGCCTCTGAGCTTAGGGAATAACCAAAAGTCACAGGGAGCAAGGTCTTGACTATAGGGAGGTTGACGAACTGTCTTGATGCCCACCTTGGTCAAATAGTCTGTGACAAGGATGGAGTTGTGGACTGGTGCATTGTCCTGGTTGAAATGCCACTGACCCGATTTGAAGAGTGCTGGCCTCTTCCGACGGAATCTCTTCCTTAAAACCTCAACATAGTATTCCTTGTTGACTGTCTGTTCAGTGGGAACCCAGTGCATGTATATCATGCCAGTTCTGTCAAAAAAAGGGATCATCAAAAGCTTGTGGGTGGTTTTGCTCTATCTGGCCTTCTTGGGTCTGAGGGAGCCAGCATGCTTCCACTGGAAACTCTGTCTCTTGGTCTCTGGGTCATAGCAGTAGATCCAGCTTTCATCGCAGGTCACCAGAGCATCAAGAACTGCGGGATTTGAATTGATCAGATCGACCATCTCCCAGCTGTCATGACAACATCTTTTTGTCTGTTCTTCCCTGAGAACCCTTGGGACAAACTTGGCGCAAATCTTCCGCATCTTCAGTTCCTCGCGAATAATTGGGTGTACAGATCCAACACTGACATCAAACAGTGCACTTATTGTCTCTTTAGACACACAACGGCCCTTATCCATGAAATTCTTTATTTGGCCAATCAACTGAACTTCCTTACTCCTCCCACACCTCTCATCATCCCTCACAGACTCCCTGCCTTCATTGAATCTCTTATGCCACTCAAAAACTGGTGCTCGATTCATGCAAGATGGTCGAAAAGCAGTTTGAAGCATTCCATACGTTTCTGTGGCATTTTTTTCAAAGTTTAAAAGAGAATTTTATTGCGTATCGTTCTTC
>OY757917.1:11515654-11583154 GCA_963585895.1 Sepioteuthis lessoniana | reverse complement strand
TAGGACCTAGAGCGTTAAAAACACTTAATAGCATCGAGAGAATAAAACCTAGGATGATGACAGCGACGTTTAATGGCAACTCCAGAACAACAATCATCTCCTGCTACAGTCCTACCAATGTTAATGAAGAAACTGAACTAGTCGTCTTCTACGATGAGCGATCCTCTCTAGTGCGTAGCATACCGAAACACAACGTACTAGTCATTGGCGGAGATATGAATGCCCAAATCGGGAAAAACGGAAACAACAGATACAGCCATCACAACACATCAAATAGGAATGACCAACATCTAACGGAATTCATGATGGAAAATAGATTAACATGCCTCAATACAAACAATCAAAAAAGGGAGGGAAAATTATGGACCTACACACACGCGAACAATAATAAAGCACAGATAGACTACGTCTTAAAAAACAAGAAATGGAAAAAACAACGCGATGAATTGCGAGGCATACTCCTCTTTCGAGGGTGTATCCTCCGATCACCGAATAGTCACAGCAAAGATTAGACTAAGCCTACGAAAAAACGCCACACGAACAGCGACCACCAAACACTATGACTGGGTCCTTCTTAACAACAGAGATATTAGAGATAAGTAAGTTTTAGAATTAAGAAACAGATTCGAGACATTACAAGAGAAGACAGAAAAAGGTACCCCAAATGACGAATATGAGAATTTCGTCAATGCACACCTAGAGGCGGCAGAGAAGTGTATTCTTACAAAACCTAGAAATAAACATAGAGTCCCGTGGGAAACGTTAGCGGTTAGATAAAAACGTGCACACGTGAAAACTGCCCTCAAAAGAACTCAACTAACATAAATGCCATAAAACTAAAATAAGGCACAAGATCAATTAACAAGCATATATCTAAAAGAACAGACAGAATACATACATAATCAGATAGATAAGATTAGAGACTCAGTGGAAGATAGGCAATCTTGGATAGCCTGGCAAACAATAAACGAAGTGAGTAGAAGAAATAGCACAACCAAAGCTAAATTGAAAGCTACAAACCAACAAGAAAGAATAAAACTGTGGAAACAGTATTTCGAAAATCTACTAGGAAACCTACCGAAAGTTATACATGAACGATCACCAAAATTATCAATAAGCAATTGGACATTAAACTAGGACCGTTCACGCAAGAAGAACTCGACTCTGTCCTTAAAAAACTTAAAAATAGGAAAGCTGCAGGGTTTGACGAGATTCCTCCTGAAGTATGGAAGACCAGACAATTTGACGACATACTGCTCCGACACTGTAACGCTGTCTATAATCAAAATCCGATAGACAGATGGATGAAGGGATGCATCCTCCCCTTCCCTAAAAAGGGGGGCTTCGGATTAGCAAAGAACTACCGAGGCATAACACTTACATCCATAGCAGCCAAAATTTACAATGCCCTACTACGCAACTGCATAGAACCCAAAATCGAAAACATCCTTAGGAAAAACCAAAATGGCTTTCGAAGAAATAGATCCACGACCTCACAAATATTGACCATCCGTAGAATCCTTGAAGGCGTACGGGCAAAAAACCTACAGGCGACATAACTATTTGTCGACTTTACCAAGGCCTTCGATTCCATTCACAGAGGGAAGATGGAATAAATCCTACTAGCATACGGCATGCCAAAAGAAACCGTTACAACAATAATGATTCTCTATAGAAACACCAAAGTGAAAGTACGTTCACCAGATAGAGACACAGAATACTTCGACATTGTATCAGGAGTACTACAAGGGGACACGCTAGCCCCATACCTCTTTATCATATGTCTAGACTACGTGCTTAGAACATCGATCGATAAAATCAGAGAGAACGGATTCGAGCTGAAAAAGAAAAGAAGCAGAAGGTACTCCGTAAAAACAATTACCGACGCGTACTACGCCGATGACATAGCGTTACTAGCAAATACACCCAACCAAGCCGAAACACTACTGCATAGTTTGGAACAAGCCGCCGCAGGCATTGGCCTCCATGTCAATGCACACAAAACTGAATATATGTGCTTTAATCAAGCAGGCGACATTTCCGCACTAGACGGAACCTCTCTGAAACTGGGTGACAAATTCACCTACCTAGGAAGCAGCGTCTCATCAACCGAAAAAGGCATCGACACACGGCTAATGAAGACATGGACAGCTATCGATAAGCTATCGGTTATATGGAAATCAGACCTGACCGATAAAATGAAACGCAGTTTCTTCCAAGCAGCGGTCGCATCGATACTGCTGTATGGATGCACCACCTGGACGCTAACAAAACGGCTGGAGAAGAAGCTAGACGGCAACTACACAAGAATGTTGCGAGCAATATCAAACAAGTCGTGGCGGCAACACTTCACAAAGTACCAACTATACGGCCTCCTGCCTCCCGTCACGAAAACTATCAAAGTTAGACGAACCAGGCACGTAGGACACTACTCATAAGTGATGTACTCCTATGGACCCCCACATATAGCCAAGCAAAAGCAGGACGACCAGCAAGAACATACATACGGCAGCTATGTGAGGATACGGGATGTAGCCCAGAAGACCTGCCAGATAGGGAAAAGTGGCGAGAGAGGGTCAGGAATATGATGATGAGGATGATGATATCAGCTCATGGATAAACTACAACTTAACCAGTGGAAAAACACCAAAGCCGTCACCAACTGGTTCACAGCCATAATTAACAAAAACAATACAGCCTTCATCCAATTCGACTTCATTGACTTCTAACCCCCCCCCCATCACCGAATACACACTTGACAGAGCTCTACAATTAGCAACTCAGCATGTACCCGTCTCACAAAATGATATTAGGATCATCAAGCACTGCTCTTCCGTGAGAGCAAACCATGGATAAAAAAAACTTAATAACCATCTGTTCGACGTAACCATGGCTAGCTTTGATGGACGAAAGTGTGCGAGCTGGTCGGTTCCCTGATTCACTCCCAAGTATCAAACATCAAAAACACCCATATGGGACTATACAGAGACGATGGTCTAATCATCATTTGGAACCCAAACGGAACAAAACTAGATAGCTACAGGAAAAGGATATCCAACGCACTAAAATTGCTGCGATTTAAAATTACCATACACACAAATCTAAAAATAGTAAATTTCTTGGACAAAGGCGCATTCGAACCTTATAAAAAAGAGAATGACACACCAAACTACAAACACATTTCTTCCAACCACCAACCCCCAGTTATCAAACAAATCCCAAAATCTTTTAGCCGTAGGCTATCCGATAATTCTTCAAACATCTGGATTTTCAACAAAATATAACAAGCACTAGAATACACACCTCCAAAAGCAAACCTAAACACAGGAATAGGAATATCACTTGGTTTAATCCCCCTTAGAACAAATGCGCAACATTAAACATAGGTAGGGACTTCCTAAACCTAATTACCAAACACTTCCCCAATCATAGCCCCCTCTCTAAAATTTTCAACAGAAACAATATTAAGGTCAGCTACTGTTGCACAAACAACATATCTCAAATAATAAAAAACACAACAAAAAATCGAATCCATCAACAGTACCACACACACCACCAATCAATGCAATTGTAGGGTTAAAACACATACCCCCAACAAAGAAAATGCTTACATAAAAATTTAGTATACAAAGCCACTGTAAAAATCAACAGCTCAATCAAGCAATACATAGGTGCAATAGTGGGTACCATAAAACAAATAATATACAACCGCAAGCTTTCTCTCACAAACAGAAATTACTCATCTAACACCATTTTATCCTCATACATATGGCACCTAAAAGGCATGAACATCTATCTCACCATCACTTAGGCGATACTAAAGCTAGCACCCGGCTACAACAAGACATCAAGAAAATGCCTTCCTTGACTTCACGAAAAATTAGCTATTATCAACTACCCATCACAAAACACACAGCGAAATAAAAAATCAGAAATTCTATCCAAATGCAGACATTAAAACAATAATCTTCACTAACACTTCGACCTATACACATAACCCATCTAACATCTCTACTTCTTTAAGAAAAAAAAAAAAAACACAAATGACACCACACCACACCACACCCCACCTGAAGCACCGTAAGTACCATTTTCCTCCATCAACCATCACACCCGTTACAATTTATGTACACCTTCCTCCATTAATCTCTATTTCCTTCTTCATACGCCTCACTATCTATTGACAAAATTGTTTTATGAGCGTTATTAATAGGCCTCAACACAGTACATTCATCTTATCTACCATGTACACTCCATCATTTATTACAATAACGTATAAGTCATACAACATTAATACAATAGAGATAACTAATAAGAATAATCATCACAACTGCCCACCAATTACCCATACGTCCCAAACCTATCATGCTTACACGTCATATCATATATTCATTTCCTATATTTATTTCCTTAGTTTTGAAATGATAGAATTTTGCTCTTTAGTTATAACCATCACCATACACACTCACACACATAAAAAAGAATAAAACATAAATAAATAAATAAACATAGCTAATACAAACAATTATTGCAACGTCTTAATATTATATTCCTTACGTACACACAATCATGGATCACTATGATATATACGCAATATATCATCAACACATTATAACCAATAAAAATCAATATTGTAATCTAACTCAAATCACATCCCAACATAAAATACCAATATTGTATAATATTCCATAGTATATTACAATATAACATAGCCCTCCACCATGATATTTATTGTGATTCTGGCCTACCATACTACACTCGCCTATTTACGCCGACAAATCATAACTTTTATTCTATTCGAAATGTTATGACGATGTTTTATTCTTTAGTTAAAATCGCCGAGAAACAAATCAAGAATTTTTCTTGGTCGTCCTCTAGCAAACTTTGCTACATCACAGCGTTCTTCTATCCGGAAAACAATGTCAAGTTTATCGCGCTGCGTATGTATCTTTACACACACTTATACGCCCACGCACAAAAATACGCAACTATAATAGTCCCCCCCCCCCCGCACACATGCACACTTACAAGCACACATAAAGATTTGTACACAATTCTAACGGTTTTTGACTATTTTTTCGATTTTTTCATTTCCTTTCGTTATCTGCCAGATGATTGTTGTTTATAAAATTTCATGAAACCTAAGGTCACAGACAAACTTCTATGGCATTGAATATATAAAAATCTATTATATATTTATTTCTTCTTATTATCATTATAGCTCTATCACAGATACTGAGAACTCTCCAAATTATATCGCACTTGGTTCGCCACAAACCCACAAAGTGATTAAGTGACAACCAACAATGTTACAATATATATATATATATATATATATATATATACTGTAACATTGTTGGTTGTCACTAATATATATATATATATATATTATTAATATATATATATATATATATATATATATATATATATATATATTAGTAACATAATATATATATATATATATATATATATATATATACTGCGTGCTATATTCGTTTTTGTCTCAATCCTCACTGATATATATATATATATATATATATATGTATATATCTTTTCACGTCTTATCTAATATTTACATATATATATATATATATATATATATATGTGTGTGTGTGTGTGTGAGAGAGAGAGAGAGAGAGAGAGAGAGAGTTTTGATTTTGACTTTTTTTTTTCTAGTTTATGATTATATTTTACTGCCGCAGATTTTATAGAGCATGTGTCATTCGGCCAAACTTCAATTATAAAACAAGAAACCATTGAAAACAGCACCTAAATAAGTTAATGATAAATATTCTGAGTCCAAACTTTGATAATTACGATCTGGGCAGAAGCGATAATTCCCAAAGTTTATCTCCTATATCTTCACCGTTCTTTAAGGTCAAATGTTCAGATTAAAATTTCACTGAAAGTTTGTGTTGTTTTCGTTGTTTTTTTTTGTTTCTTGTAGGTTTATTTTTTAGGGGGAGCTTTTTTCTTTTATCTTTGTACTTGTTCGTTTTTACGTTTTTTAGGGTTTTTCTTTTTTTTTTTGTGGAGTGGTTTAAGTTGAAAATTAAAAAACAACTCCCACAAGGCTTGAAAAATGTCACCAGCTATTCTTATCCAAATTGATTTTAGGTAAATAATTATCCGTCTGTCTATTTCTTTTTGTTCATATCTATGTATCTATCTATCTATTTATCTATCAGTCTGAATTTACAGGACACTAAAAATTTAGTCTGCACCATCGATCACAAGGCAGCCCACCCTTGGTTCTTAATATTTTTTCCTGTATGAATTAGACTATTTTTTACTTTAAGATCTCATGTCTGCAGATTACTATTTCATTTCTTCTCTGTACAAACAAGAAGATTACAAATGAAAAGATTTGAATATACAGGCAAAAATATGCACCCTCCGCACATTTGAAAATAATATAATTATATTAGAAATCAATAACATCAAATAATTATTCATTAAACCGGGTTGTGTAAAAACCAGTATGCAAATTATCCTCTTCATATACTATGTAATTCTTTATTTTTTAGGGATATATAATACCTATTGCAGGATTTTAAAAGCGTTAATAACATGGCTCATTGGCCCAGTGGCCAGAGTGTTCGCCTATGGTCCGGGAGACCGGTGTTCAATTCCAGGTCGAGTCATACCAAAGACTTAAAAAATGGTACTTGATACCTCCTTGCTTAACACTCAGCATTATAAGGTACGTATCAAGGGTAAAGTTGAACAATCCCGTGAAAGGAGTAGCGCCCTCCCTTACATCTCGGTGTAGTAGCAATTGAAAAGGGAGCCTTCTGGTTGCTCTCTACGACAGTTACCAATTTTACTTACTAACTTAATAACATAGCGTGGTCTGAGTCAGCTTGACTTTCATAGAGACATTTTTAGTAATTTTTTGTGAATCTATATTGTTGTATCGTTGGTTCAATAAAGGTATTCCACAGGTACAAGCCGAAGAGTTGGCAAGTCTATCGGAGAGCGATTAACGCTTTTTCCCTGAAGTAGTCAGACACCGTCCATTTATATCTTTACCGGTGTCATACTAAAAAGAGTCACTGAGTGTATAGTTCCGGTATAACATATATGTAAATATTTTTTAAGATATTTATATTGGATAAAACAAAACAAAAATAATGAATAAAAGATAGTATCTAATTTTTAGAATTGAATTATCACGTTAAAGATTTAAAATAGAGTGGGTATAAATGAAGAATAGAACAGCTTGGAGGCTAGCTCTTCCCATTACTCCAGGATTCCATTGCTAATTTTTTAATTAAACTATTTAACTAAATTTTTCTTAAATTAGACAATAAAGAATAGAATGAAGTTAATTTATCTTATTAATGGATTTCTTTTAAGATTTATCTATGAGATTTTTTCTCATATTTATTTGACTAAAACCAAGCAATTAAAAATTAATAATACCTAGAAAAATCAATTTTTAAATCAATATGCAAATTATCCTTCCCGTTCATACTGTAAACTTTTATTGGGTTGTATAGAGTGTTCGCCAGTGGTCCAGGAGACAGGGGTTCACTCCCAGGTTGAGTCATACAAAAGACTCAAAAAATAGTACTTGATGACTCCTTGTTTAGCACTCAGAATTATAAGGTGCGGATCAAGGGTAAAGTGGAACAATCCAGGGAATTGAGTAATACCCTTCCCTATACCTTAGTGTTGTCCGTAGCTTTTAAAAAGGGAGCTTTTGAGTCACCCGCGACTAAGGTCGCCAACTTTACTTATGATGTTGATAAAACTAACAGTATAAACGATATAAAACAATTTTCCTAATAATTGAATATAAAATAAAATAAAATAATAGAGAATGGGATGTAAATAACAAAAGGAAGTTTGATGTTGATGGTGACGTAGTTTTGCCCACAGACAGATACATAATATATATATATATATGACTTGGGAAGACGTAGCCCCGGAGGTGGCTGTGTCCTCTATAGGGATTACGTACCTTCAAGACACATTAGGTCAAAGTGGTCGCACAGTGCACCATGACTTGTTAATTCGGCATCGCTTATATGTGGCATGAACCGGTGGCCCAGTGGTAGAGTTTCGGCTTCTGCATACTGTGGTTGTTGGTTCGATCTCCAGTGATGGAGATCACGGTCTGCACTGATGATGGGACCTAATAAAGTCGAAACAGCAGTTCAGTGTTCCGTATGTCACATGTAGGTGTTTGCCGGATTTTCTTGTCATGGTAATTTTAAGATAACATCAATTCCTCCATTTAAAAATTATATATATAGTCATCCACAGACAGACTGTTTCGTTCTATCAGAACTCTTCAGTGTGGCTAGACACGCAGGACGCTCGAAGCCGGAATCGAAACCCGTCCAACTTTACGATAGACTAAGGCTTCAGACCACACGGCCACAAGCGGACTACGTTGGCTAAGGGAATTTTTAGGTATTTTATGTTTAGCAAACAGCAGCAGCAGCCTTTGTTTACATTTTTTCATGAGATGATAAAACGCAAATAAGAAAACCACATGAAAAGTGCTCAATGCTACGATGGCAGAGCAATTGTAAAGCCTAAAATATTCAAACCATAAACCATTTTGTCCGTACTTTAAAGTCTCATGTGGATTACACAATCATCTGACTGACATATAAAAAAGTTGCTAATCAATATTTATAGTGTCACGTAGCAAAATGTTTGTACACGTGACGCGTTCACGAAAAGATATGATTCATTGCTTTTAGAAATCTGAGCAGCCCAAATACAGGAGAATAAATATATACATAGAGATATAAGATAAATAAAAACACACTCACACACACACACACACACAAACACACACACACACACACACACACATACACACACAATCGAAATATATATATATATATATATATCATCATGATCATCATCATGTCACGCTATCAGCACGGATATTTCTGACCCTCTTTCTATTGTCCATTGCTTCCGGTAGGTCCTCATCGCTACATCCCGTATCGGCCCAGAGCTGCTGTATGTAGTTTCGAGCTTGACATCCTGCCTTTGCTCGTCAACTTGTGAAGGGGTCCACAGGAGTATATCACTTATGAGCTCGTCCCTGCTTCTCCAGCAGTGTCCCGCATGTCTGGTTCGTCTAATTTGGATAGTTTTCGTCATGGTTGGTAGGTGGCTGTACAGCTGCAGCTTTGTAGGGTGCTGTCTCTAGGATTTGTTCAATATTGCTCACAGCATTTTTGTGTAATTGCCGTTAAGCTTTTTCTCCATATATATATATATATATATATATATATTATTCATTATAAATTTTTAGGTTTTGTTGACCTAGTGGGTAGAGTGTTCGCCAATGGTCCAGGAAACCTGGTTTCAATCCCAGATTGAGTCATACCAAAAAATGGTACTCGATACTTCCTTGCTTAACACTCAGCATTATAAGGTACTATCAAGGTTAAAGTGGAGCAATCCAGGGAAAGGAGTAGCGCCCTCCCCTACTCCTCGGTGTAATGGCTACTGAAAAAGGGAGCCTTCGAGTCGCACTCAACTACAGTGGCCAACTTTACTTTACTTTATGCCTAAAGTAAATTAAAAGAATAATATTTTCCTCTTTGGTTTTGAGACATAGTAAGTGCAATATTCAAAACATGATAGGGGCGTATATTAAGGGGCTGATAGGGAAAGTGATTTACATTACTATAGCAAGTCTCGAAAAACCACTCATTTCTAAGCATTTTATTCGTTTCTCTTCAACGATTAGTATAAATACAAGATGTGAGGGGTAAATTGTCATCTAAATTAAGCACAAATGAAAATAAAACCGACACCTCACTTTATTAAACATATTTACCAAAATTACATAGAGATATCTTGAAATACTATAGTATAGATTTATTTAAAGAAATCGCCATTAGCTTCAACTACTGCCTCCAGACGACTTCGGAATCTCCGGTTAAACTTTACGACTGTCTCTTTGTTTAAATTCTTAAATACTGCTGTTATCTTTGCCTTCAGTTCCACTTTGTTGTGGCACGGATTTTTGTTGGTCTCCTGCCCAATAAAAATGAATGGGAATGTCATCTGGGGAGTTAGATGACCCTATATTAGGGGTTATGTGGTCGCAGAAATTCTTGCTGTTAACACAAGATTTTCCTGCTTGTGAGACATGGTGGAGGGTTCACTTGCTAGACATACGGTCTTCCAGTAGCCACCCTCTCGATCCAGAGCAGTAAGCAGTGACCCCATGTGAAAAGATGAATGTTGTCATAATGTTGCAATCGTTCGTGATTTAAAAAAATGAAGTGAACTGCTCTTTGCCCGATGGCATACACTAAATTTTTAGTGGCCAGCTATACCATAAAGGTTATCTATCTATCTATCTATCTCGATAGATAGATAGATAGATAGATAGATAGATTCATATGAACAAACAAAAATAAGTTGATAGGTAAGTATCTATCGAAAATCAATCACCGTATTTGATGGCATATAAGGTGCACTTTTTTTTTTTACTAAAAATAGCTTTTAAAATTCCCCGGCGTCTAATATGCCATATGCAGTTTAAAATCCACGATAGTCGGCTGAAATTAGCTACCTGGCAACTCCTATTCGCTTAGACTTTAGAGTAACTTTCATATACCTCTTATCATTTTTTAAAAGGCTATTATGCAGATTAAAAGTGATATCATTGATAATATTCATTATATTAATTTCATCATATTTAATATTAGTACTTTTTTTTTTTCTTGATTTGACCGTCTGAATTTGGGATGCGTTTTATAAGCCATCAAATGCAGTAGGTTAAGAATGGGCGGTAACATCTTTATTCATAAGTTGTTTTATACGAATGAAAAAGTGCAAATTTGTCTGTTTTTATATAGAAAAAAGGTCATTTTCTAAATTTCATTATCCAGGATACAAAAGCAAAGGTTGTAGCGAATAATTAATCGCCGTCATTCGAACGACTGTAAAACTCATCAGATATGAAAAAAATCGCAAGGAGTATAATAATAATAATAATAATAATAATAATAATAATAATAATGATAATAATAGTAATAATAGAAGGTGACAATTATACCAATTGTGATTAGTGCTTTTGACACGGTAACTAAAGGTTTATTAAAGGGCCTGGGAAATTTGGAAGTTGGCGGCCGAGTGGAGACCATCCAAACAACAGCATTATTAAAAACGGCCCGAATACTGTAAAGAGTCCTGGAGACTTGAGGAGACTTGCTGTCACTCAATCTCCAGTGAAAGACCATCAGCTTACGCTGATGTGAAAAACTCTAATGAGAAATAATAATAAAAATAATACATGAAAGTGACAATTGTACCAATTGTGATTGGTGCTTTTGGCACAGTAACTAAAGGATTATTAAAGGGCCTGGAGGATTTGGAAGTGGAGATCATCCAAATGACAGCAATATTAAGAATGGCCAGAATACTGAGGAGAGTCCTGGATACTTGTGGAGACTGGCTGTCACTCAAACTTCTGTGAGAAACCATCAGCTAACACTGATTTGAAAAACTCTAGAGGAATAATAATAATAATAATACTGACCACAGAAAAAAACTAAAAGAATGTGGAAAGAGAGATAAGTTCTTCGACCTTGCTAGAGAATTGAAAAAACTGAGGAACATGAAGGTGACAATTATACCAATTGTTATTTGTGCTTTTGGCACGGTAACAAAAGGTTTATTAAAGGGCCTGGGAAATTTGGAAGTTGGCGGCCGAGTGGAGACCATCCAAACAACAGCATTATTGAAAACGGCCAGAATACTGAGAAGTGTCCTGGAGACTTGAGGAGACTTGCTGTCACTCAATCTCCAGTGAAAGACGATCAGTTTACGCTGATGTAAAAAACTAATGAGTAAATAATAATAATAATCGGTGTCGGTGAAACTAATTAAAATTGGCACACTTGGAACGGTCTCCAAAGCGAGGAAAGAAGACCAGAGAAATTGAAAATCAGAGGTAGAATCAAAACCATTCCGACCACAGCATTAAGATCGGCTAGAATACTCAGAAAAGTCTTGTAGATCAGAGGAGACTTGATGTCACTCAGCTTTCAGTGAAAGATTACCAGTTAAAACTGGTGGGGAAAATTTGCAAGGAGAGAAATATTGACACATATTTTAAAGAAGGTAAAGTGACAAGGTGTAAAAATTTAGCCATGACATGGATAAACTACAGGAAAACTCACGACATAATCTCACAAACGTGGATAACAGAACGTCTGTAAATGTTCCAGATGTTAGAGAAAGTTATAAATTTCATTACAAGAGCTATGGAAAGCTGAAAAGTGGAACTATTAGTAGGAAGACAAACCCTAACAGCAGTACAAATCCTAAGAAGATTTTTCTTCGGAGACTCATTATCGACACTATTATTTGTTATAGCAACGGTATCATTGGCTCATTTACTAAGGAATAGTACAGGAGGCTATAGATTTACAAAGTGGTGGGAAAAAATAAAGCATTTAATGTATATGAATAATATTAAGATTTTTACCAAAAATGAAAAAGATTTAAAATCCTGAATCCTATAAGAATCTTTAGCCAAGATATCGGAATGGAATTCTGAATTTAAAACTGCGCTATACTTGTAATAAAAAAGTAAAAGAGAAACAATGAAATGAATAGTACTGTCCAACAAGTAAACTACAAGAGCTCTTAAAGAAATGGAAAATTACAAATATCTGTGAATATTAGAAGAGAACATCAAACAAATGGAAATGAACGAACAAATAAGAAAAGGTAACTTAGAAGAAAAAGAAAACATCTCAAAACCAAAATTTGCAACAGAAATCTAATCAAAGAGATACTCGGGGCTCTTCTTAAACTGGAAAGGTGGCAACTCACAAAGATGGACTAAACTATAAGGAAATTTGACATTGATAGATTCTAAATGACAAGAAAAGGAGGAACGGGGCTCGCAAGCATTAAAAACAGGATGGATGGAGAAATACAAAGCCTCGAAGAATGTATAAACATAAGCAAATAGAGACTGATTACTGCAGATAGATAAATCAATGATAACAGGACAATAAAAAATCTTTTTTAAAAAATGGGATGAAAAAAATAGATTGTATTTTCCTCTGCCTTTCACCAGTCAATGACCCGAAAGTCGATTAAAGTGGGGATTAATGGGGTAGGTAAGTCGGGAACGAGTCGAGACTCAAACCCTGCTGGTCTGTATAGCTCATCGACTCACTTAGGGTAATGTGAGTCTAATGAGCCAAACTGTTTGTTGGACCCAAATCTGGGTCCAGGCACAGATGCACGGATGAAAAAAAAATAGATGGCTACTTCAAGTGACAAACTGAAGACATGAGGTGACCTGAACATGGCCACGCAGAGGAAACTTAAAGAGAGAAACTGAATTTCTAATAATAGCAGTACAAAATAATGCGATATGGATTAAATATATAAAAACAAAAAAAAATTGATAATACACAGAAAAATAACAAGTGTCGGCGATGTGGTGATTAAGATTAAACAGTTAATTATATAAGTGAATGCAGCAACCTAACATAAAAAAAGAATACAAGAACAGACACGAATGGGCAGAGAAAATGATCCCCTGGGAATTTTGTTAGAAACTGAAATTTCAGTTTACTAACAAATAGTAAAGGTACAAAGCAAAAGTTGTCGTTAAAAGTGAAACTTTTGAACTGATAAACAGTTCAACCAATCACAACCAGAAAACTAGACTTTATGTAAATTAACAAGAAAAAAAAGAGCTCATCCTTTAGCGAATATTCTTATGCCAGTTGAGGGAACGTGAAAGAAAGTGAAAAGCTAGACAAATACTGGGACCTTGCATGAGAGCTGAAAAAGCTGTGAAACATGAAACTGACAATGATACCAATCATAGTTGGGACCCGAAAAGCTAGAGGTCAGAGGAAGAAATGAACGCATCCAGACAATAGTATTACTTAAGTCGAATAGCATAATTTGAGGAGTCTGAGAGACATGGGGATGCTTGCTATTAGACTACTGTGAAAAACTATCAGCTATAGCTGGTGTAAAAAAATTTGCTATAATAATCACATTAACACGAGCAGAAAGATAGAGAAATACTTGGATCTTTCCAGGGAGCTGAAAAAAAAAATGGAACATGAAGATAATGGTAATATCAATAAAAGATGAACCTAGGAATGGTCAGAGGAAGAATCGAGACTATACAGTTCACAGCGTGGCAGATATTGGCTAGAATACTCTGAAGGGTCCTGGAGACCTGAGGTACATATATTTGTCTCTGCATCCCACCAAACAGGACTTGACATAATGTTAAATGACCCGAAGGTTAGATTATAAAGAGGAAGATCAGGCACAAACGAAGGCTCGAGCCCTGTTGGTCAATGCTGGTCATCGGCTCACTTAGTGCAATGTGGGCCTGATGAGCCTAGCTGGACATGGACCTAAATCTGGATCCAGGCACGTATGTCTGATTATAGCTTAAATTAGACAGCAAGATCCAGTGTTATACAAGGGTGGCAAAGGTGTCAGTATTGCAACTTTCTCACTCGAAGGTAGCCAAGCCGAAGCCGGGGGTCTTTCGGCCTCAAGTCTGCTTTTGCTGGGTAATGCCCTGTCCGACTAAATGCCGTCAGTCTAGCTAAAAGGCCGGCAGGAGTCAAAGCCAACAGGCAAATTAATGCTGTCGGCTTCATCCCCTGTAGACCAAAGGAGAGTGTTGTCACTTTGGTTCCCGTGAAAGGCTACTTGCTAACGGTGATGTGAAAAACTCGTCAGAAGAGAAATGATAATAATAGTCATAACTTGGAAATGGTTAAGAAAGGTAAAGCTTAAGATAGAAACTGAATCTCATCTAATAGAAGCCCAAAACAATGTTATATGGAGACACAACAAAACAATAAATGTTGGTTATGGGTTGATAGAAACGAAACGATCGATCATCTAAAAAGTGAATACAGTAAATTAGCACAAAAAACGTATAAGACTAGATACGAATGGATGGGCAAGGTGATCTATTGGGAATCGTGCAAAAAATCTAAATTTGACAATACGAACAAGTGGTCTATGCACGGAATCCGTCCTCGAGAATGAAACGAACAAACCCCTCAGAGATTTTGAGATACAAACGGATCAGCTAATCTCAGCCAAACGACCAGACCTAGTGATAATCAACAAAAAAGAGAACCTGTCGAATAGTGAACTTTGCAGCCCCGGCAGACCGCAAAGAGAAAATAAAAGAAAGCGAAAAGAGAGATAAGTACCTAGACATTGCTAGAGAACTAAAAAAAGTATGGAGCACGGAGGGGACAATGATGTCAACTGTGGTTTCTGCACTTGGAACAATCCCCAATAATTGGTAAAGGGAGTGGTAGACTTTGAAATAAAAGGACAACTGGGGACCATACAGATTATTATTAAGATATTAATTTCTCAATGGAGCAAGTAGTAAAGTTGGCGACCGTCGGTGAGGGCGACCCGAAGTCTCCCTTTTCAATAGCTACTACACCGAGGTGAAGGGGAGGGCGCTACTCCTTTCCCTGGATTGCTCCACTTTATCCTTGATACTTACCTTATATTGCTGAGTGTTAAGCAAAGAGGTATCAAGTACTATTTTTAAAGTCTTTGGTATGACTCGACCTGGGATTGAACCCAGTTCTCCCAGACCATTGGCGAACACTCTACCCCTAGACCAATGAGAAAAGCGTATCTCAGACGAAAAACTTCAAGAACTGCAACAAATGAACCAGAAAACAAGAAAGCTAATGATGAGACAGAGATGACATAAAGAGATTATATGTATCAAGAGAAGAAGGAGGAAGAGGACTCGCCAAGATGGTGAGGATGCTTCAATTTGAGGACACGAAGAGTACATAAAAACAGTAAAGAAAGACTAATTGCTGAGACCAGAAACAACGCAGACAGTATAATGATCAAGAGAAAAACTAAGAAATAGAAATGGGTAGAAAAACAAATGAATGAGTATTAAAGGCGACAAACTGACAAAAGTTCACGCGAGAAGACCTTGACATGGTTAAGAAAGGGAAACTTGAAGTGAGAAACTGACAACACAAAATAACGCCATAAGGACAAACTATGTTAAAGCGAAAATTGATGATGCAGCAGAATTGCAAGCGTAGGTTATGTTGAGATAGAGACGAAACGATTAATCACATAATAATCGAATGCAAAAAACAAGCACAAAAAAATTACAAGACTAGACACGATTGGGTGGGCAAAGTGATCCTCTGTGCAAGAAAAGGAAATTTGGCCATACGAACATGTGGTATAAGCACAAACCAGATTCCGTCCTCGAGAATGAGACGCACAAACCCCTCAGGGATTTGGAAATACTCGGCCAAACGACCAGACCTTATGATAATGAATAAAAGAGAACCTACCGAATACTTTGCCGCCCCGGCTGATCACAAATTTAAAATCAAAGAAATTGAAGAGAGAGAGATAAATACTTAGACCTTGCCAGAGAACTAAGAAAGCTTTGGAACATGTAGGTGACGATGATGCCTATTATAATTGGTACACATGAGACGATCCTCAAAAGCTTGGTTAGAAGGCTGAAGTACCTGGAAAACGGAGGTCAAACCGAGACCACCCAAACTACAGCATTGTTGAGATCGGCCAGAATACTGAGAAGAGTCCAGAATATCTTAAATGACTTATTATCATTCAAACTCCTGTGAGAGAACATGAGCAAAAAAAAAATGGTGCAAAAAAACTCGCAAGGACTAATGTAATAATAATGATAATCACAAGAGAAAAGCTGGACATGATTATAAAAAGGAAACATTAAGAGAGAACCTGAATCTCTTCTATATTAAAACCAAAATCGATATTGCTCTGCGGAATTGTAAATTTACTCAATGTGGTGACAAAGACGAAACAATTAATCCCATAGTAAAGTAAATGTAGAAAAATCAGCGCTTAAAGAGAATAAGAAGCAGAACCCGCGTTAAATAATAAAACGCCTAAAATTCCCCGGGATTTTCATATACAAAAGGATCATTTAATCGAGGCTAAATGATAATCAACAAAAAATACTGACCAACTTTGCCTTTTCAGCAGATCACAGTGGGAAAATAAAAGAAAGCGAAAAGATAGACAAATACATAAACTTTGCCAGAGAATTAAAAAAAGAACAATGAAACGTGAGGGTGACGGTGATACCAATTGTGTTTGGTCTACTTGGAATGATCTCTAAAGATTTGAAAAAAGGGCTGACAAAATTGGAAATCGGAGAACAAATCGAGACCATCCAGACTACAGAATTGTTGAGATCCGCTAAAATACTGAGAAGAGTCGGAGGGACCCGAGGAGACTTGCTGTCTTTCAGACCCTAGTGAAATACTACCAGCTAACGTTGGTGTGAAGAACTCATAGGGAGTGATATAATAATAATAATAATAATAATAACAATAATAATAATAATAACAATTAAGGAGGTGCCCGTGGTGTAATGGTTTTCGCAGGAATTGGACACGGTGACACGAGTTCAAATCCTGGACGAGACTGATTGCATTTCACATAGCACTAATACCCTTGGGAAAGGTATGAATCCAATTATTCTCCCTCCAGCTAGCGTAAATACTAGTAAATAGTAGGGCAGACTGAATTCTTCAGCCTTGGTGAGGCAACTAGTCTAGGAGAAGGAAAACTGTGAATTCAAACCTGTTAAACTCCGCTTAAAAAATTGACCTTGTGTCATATCCTGCCCGGGCGGAGGGGTTGGTAATAATAATAATAATAATAATAATAATAAAGACTGGGTAAGGAAGGTGATCTACAGAGAATTGCTCAAGAAATTGAAATTTGACTATATTATCAAATGGCACATACACAAACTAGAATCCGTCCAAGAGAATGAGAAGCACAAAATTCTCTGGGATCACCTAATCTCGGCCAGACGAACAAACCTAGTGATAATTAATAAAAAGAAATAAAAAAGTAGAAAAAAAGAGTACTTTCAAATAGTGAATTTTGCCGTCCTGGCGGACCATAGCGTGACAAATCAAAGAAAATGAAAAGAGAGACAAGTACTTAAAATTTGCCAGAAAACTAATACAGCTGAGGAAAATAAGTGTGATACCAATTGTAATTGGTGCGCTTAGAACGGTCTCCAAAGGTATGGAAAAAGGACTGGGAGAGTTGGAAATAGGAGGACGACTTGAGACCTTCCCTACAACCAAATGGTACTTGCACAAACCAGATTCCGTCCTGGAGAATGAGACGTATACGATTTTCTGGGATTTTAAGATACAAACAGATCACCTAATCCCAGCCAGACGAACAGACCCAGTGATAGTTAACAAAAAGAAAAAAAAAGAGTTCTTGCCGTATTGTGGACTTTGCCGTTGAGATTAAAAATTTAAAAAAAACCAAAAGAGTGACAAGTACAAAGACATTGCTAGAGAAGTAAAAAAGCTATGGAACATGAAGGTGACAATTCTCAAAGACTTGATAAGAGGACTGGGAATGTTGGAAATCGGAGGACGGGCCGAAATCATCCAGACTACATCATTGTTGAGGTCAGCCGGAATACTGAGAAAATCCTGGAGACCTAAGGTAACTTATGGTAACTCAGATTCCAGTGTAAGACCATCAGGTAACGCTGGTGTGAAAAATTCGCCAGGAGTAATGTTATAATAATAATAATAATAATACGTTGAGCTTAGTTGGTGAAGGCAATGAGAGTTCGAATCTAACTGAAAGATTATCCTTTATTTCCAGTCAGCTCTGTTTTCTCCTCGTTGTCGTAGATTGACGGTTTGAATAAGTTACAAATATTCGTCATAACCTCATTACGTTCAGTCTCCAAGGCGCCTATGGTGGTGTAATGGTTAGCAAGCTCGACTAGCAAACCTACACGAGTGAGTTCGAGTCTCATTGGGTGCCCCTTTCATATGGCCTTGTGCCACATCTAAGCAAAAAGCTTAGTAAATTACCCATTACGTTCAGTCTCCAACTCTAACAACCAAAGCCAACTTACTTCATATGTACGAAAATACGCCGTTTAATTCTGGTGACAGATGTCGATGAAATTAAGCCGTGAGTCTGTTTTATCAACAGCTGTTTTTTATTTCGCCAACCCCCACCCCCAAGCAAAGATTGTCTCGTGGTTTTCGGGCCATGAAAACACTTCTTACCGCTATCTAAACTTAGAAGGCATCTGTTTCAGCTTGGCCTTAGGAATAGCAAAATGACCACTGTCGAACAGCAAATTAGAAACCTGCTCTGACGAATTTGACACAATTCGAAAATAATAGGGCTTAAAATCCAATAGAGTTAATCCCTGACCTACAATGGGCACAAGTGACCAGACAACTAGGTCAAAAACCCTACTCTACATCCGTTGCTCTGACACTACCCAATTGTACGGGGGTAGGCCTCTGCTTTTGACGACTATCTTGTGTGGAGACCTTACAATAGTGAGAAAGCTAAGCAAATAAATGACCAGAAGGAATTTGTTTGATTGAATTTGCGAATTTATCTTCATCGATAAAACAAAAAAAGAAGATATTTGATGTCTTTTTTTTTTTTGTTATATATGTTTATCCCATACCTCCTTCAGGAGCAGGTTGCAACACAAGGTTCATTTTAACTTAAAGTACTGCTGGTTCGAATCCAGAATAGGCACAGCCGCGTGGGGACGATGATCCAATAATACTTCTCTCAGACTGGTTGCCATACCCTGGCAAGAGACATCAGCCTGCCCTACTATCTACCGATGGATAAGAGATATGTATTCATGCCACTCCGAAAAGTATTAGCACAAAGTGGAACACAAACAACTTCGTCCAGGATTTGAACTCGTGTCGCCGTCTCCATTTCCTAAATTACCCAACTCATCATCATCAAGATCTACCGATAACACGCATTCTTTTCTTGGTGTGTCCACGTGTAGTAGTCCCTGACTTACCCAGAAGTGCCCCGCAAATCTTGTTCGTATTACTTGGTTTGTTTGGTTTCGTGGTTTAATGGCATATCAACATTCATGGATTACTTAATATCAAAGCCATCTTTGTCGAACAATAGCAGTGGTACTATTTAATAGGTTAAATAGTACCACTGAGGGATAAGGGAGTTCATGCCTTTCCCAAGAGAATTAGTTCGAAGATAAATGCAATAGCATGACCGGAGTTCGAACACGTCGACTACGATGTTGCAGTCCAGCACATTAGCTACAACGGCAAAAGAGACTTCCTAATTTTAAAATAAGAAGCAATAATATTTGCCTTTTGCTTTGTTATTGACAATATTTTGTTTTTAAGATTGTATCGTCCAAATGTTTACCCTTATCAGCTATACTTTCACCCTGAAATTCAGTTGTGTTTGTCCTGATATTACCTCAAGTATTGCTGAAATTTCATTACAAATATCATCTTTCAGATTGTCAGTTGTATGCAGGCTACATTTAAAGGCTTAAGTCTTCAGGTATCCTCAGAGGAAGTAATCACAAGGGGATAGATGTGCAGCCTGCGTATAAAGACTTGAGCTCTTAGCTATCCCAAAAGGAAGTAATTACAAGGAGATAGATAAGCACCCGATATATAAAGACTTGAATATCCAGATATCTCAGAGGAAGTAATCCCAAGTGGTAAATCTGCGGCCTAGACTAGAGCCTTCAAGTTTTCCCAGAGGAAGTAATTGCAAGATATAGATTTGTAGCCTACATCTAAAGAGTTGAACTCTCAGCTATCCCCAGAGGAGGTAATCACAAGGGGATAGATATTCAGCCAACATTTAAAAACTTGAATCTTCAGATATCCTTAGTGGAAGTAATCACAAGTGATAGATCTGCTACCTATTAAATACCTCTTGAAAGTTGATATGCCATTAAACAAAGAAACCAATCCAAAACAAACTAAATTATTGAAAAGGATCTCTGTTACCTCTTTTTTTATTTGGCTTCCAGATATGATAGATTATTCTTCTGGGCTCAGTCTGTGTGTGTGTGTGTGTGTGTGTGTGTGTGTTTCTGTGTGTGTGTGAGAGAGAGAGAGAGAGAGAGAGAGAGTGAGAGGAGTGTGAGAGAGTGAGAAAGTGAGTGGGAAAGTTGAACGTTAAATTTTGAATCGTATTTATGCTTGCTTGTTTATTTGCGCTCTAAATCCAACATATATATATTTATCAACCCCTCTGCTTGGGCAGGATATGACACAAGGTCAATTTTAAGCGGAGTTTAACAGGTTTGAATTCAGAGCTTTCCTTCTCCTAGACTAGTTGCCTCACCAAGGCTGAAGAATTCAGTCTGCCCTACTATTTACTAGTATTTACGCTAGCTGGAGGGAGAATAATTGGATTCATACCTTTCCCAAGAGTATTAGTGCTATGTGAAATGCAATCAGCCTCGTCCAGGATTTTGAACTCGTGTCGTCGTGTCCATTTCCTACGATGATAACCATTACACCACGGGCACCTCCAGTCACAAAATCCAACATATATTCCTGTCAGGCTGTGTATTAATTTCAAGCGTGTATATATCTCATGAGAGCAAGTATTTGAACGATATAATTTTTAATACCAAGTGATTACATTAATAAAACAAAATACCAAATATTATTTCTTATCATCATTAAGTCTTACTGATATCACGGATTTCTTTGACTCTCTCTCTCTCTCTCTCTCTCTCTCTCTCTCTCTCTCTCTCTCTCTCTTTATTCGTCCCTATCGTCCATCGCTCTTGCCTGGTCCTCTTAGAGGCATCCAGTGTCTGTAAAGAGCTGATGAATACACGCGTTTGCAGTTCGGCTGACATTAGTATGTCCAAATGTGAGAACCCCCAAAAGAACATCGCTTGCGTATTTGTAGGCCGCTTGTCCAGTTGTACCCAGCATGTTTTGATCGTCTTACTTGGATGACTTGTGAGATTGTAGACAAAAGGCCTTACAACGATTGTTTTGGAAGGTGCTACCTGCAGGATTTATGCCAGCACGCAACATCCTTATGTTGTTCCCGTCTTACTTTTTCTCTTGTTAAGGTCCAAGTGGTGAAACTGTACAGTAGTAGGGACATTACAACAGCTTGGGAAAATTCTCGTTTTATTTTATGAAGGAAATTAGATTTTCATATTGCTGATTGCCTAAATTCTGAATAGAAAAATGTTTTTATAAATTTATGTTCCAAAGCTGGGAGATCATTCGGTCGTACTCTGTATTCTACGTTTATAGGAAAACAGCAACTCTAGTCTTCTATACTCTTCATCTATAGGTAACTGGATGAAGAGAGATAGTTTTCATGCCTTTTAAAAGGGTATTAGAAAGAAGTGAAATGAAACGCAAACAATTTCGTGAGGGATTTGAACTTGCTTTACCGAGTTTATTCGCTATTACGATCACTTTACTCCTACGCAGCAAATCTGATGTAATCGACCGATTTAGATGATATGACGAAACGCCAAAGGTCTGAGGACAATTCTAAAAATAGTTATTGAGAATTAAGGTTACAAAGTTCTGAAATTTTTTTCCTCGTTCTTAACGATTGCATATAGGAATGAAATGTCAAAGAGATCTATTGACTGGGAGGTTTAACCTTACATGTTAAGTGTCAACAACTAGGCAGGATTTTGTATCAAGTTGACCAAATAACCGGATTTAAAGGTTTTAAGTTCTTCGCTGGGTAATTATGGAAGGAATATATTAAGTGTTAAAAGAGAGACCAAATATTATTCAAGTTTGTTTTTTTCGGGGCACCTATTAAGGAAGTGCGTCCAGATTTCGCTCAAATGGTAGTTGTCACTTAATAAGATTTCTGAAATATCGTAATTATTTGTATATAAGATGCACTATTTTCCAGATTTTTCAATTCCAAAAGTTTGGGGTGCGTATTATGCAAGAGAACTATATAATTAACTTATGGGAGGACGGGATAAGCGAAAGGCAATTATATCTATAATCCAAACCAATCTGTTTTACACCGTTACAGAGAAGTATCCACTGGAATGTGTGTTTGTTTATAATTTTGTTTATCCTAATTTGAACTTACTTTCGCCGCAAGCTTGTAACATTTTCGTATGAACATGTCCGAATGTTTACTCTAAATACTTTGTAAATTTTGCGTTTCAAGACATAATATAAACTATGAAAAAATTCTTATTTTTAATCAGTACGAAATGATAAAAATGCTAACTTTTAGTTAAATCTAACGACTACAAGTTCGAAAAAGTCAGTGCGTATTATACACGAGGATTTTTTTCTTGAATTTCAACGTCAGGAGTATGTGTTACACATAAGTAATTATGATTTTGTCAGATGTATCAAATCGTTAGCACTTGATCCCCGGAGTAGAAATACAACATTTTTTAGTTCTTTGATTGACCACTTTCTTTAGCAGCATTGGAACGACCAAAAAAAAAATTACGTCTTGAAATTTTGTCGAAAAAAATGTACTGGGAATAGCAATTGAGTCAATGATGTTTAAAGGTTTCTTTTCTCTGCCTGTTCTTCGAATGCTCCACTGTCTTTGGTAGCATTTTAATCTACGCATAAAAGTCTACTAGAAACAATCAAAAAAAAAGTTTTTTAACTTGTCGAAAAAATATAATTAAAGTAAGTCAAGTTGGCGACCGTAGTTGAAGGTGACCCGAAGGCTCCCTTTTCGATAGCTACAACACCAAGGTGTAGGGAAAGGCGCTACTCGTTTCCCTGGATTGCTCCACTTTACCCTTGATCCGTACCTAATAATGCTGAGTGTTAAGCAAAGAGGCATCAAGTAGCATTTTTTTTTAGTCTTTTGTATAACTCGACCTAGGATTGAACCCAGGTCTTCCAGGCCATTGGCGAACACTAGGTATTTTTTAAACACCCAGGGAGCTTTTAGAGCATAATTTCTCCTTTAGCTTCATTGACGCTAATAAAATGCATAGAGAAAAAGCTAGATGGGAACTGCAACAGAATGCTAAGTGCTATTTTGAATAAATCCTGGAAGCAGCACCCCACGAAACAACAATCGTACGGCCTCTTAGATTCCATTTCAGAAATCATCCAAGAAAGACAAACAAGACCCGCTGAACACAGAGAAGCAGGGACGAACTCCTAAGTGATATTCTCCTATGGACCACAACATAGAGACATGCCAGTCTTGACCGACCTACAAATACTTTTTACATCAGCTCTGTCAGGACACTGGGTGTAGTTTGGAAGACCTGCCGGGAGCGATGGATAATAGGGACGGGTGGAGAGAGAGAGAGAGAGTCAGAGAAATCAGTGCTATCAGCGCAACTGGATGATGATGATGATGATGATATATAAATATATCTATGTTTGTATGTGTGTGTATGTAGCGAACAAAGAGTACGTCTATGTTCATCCTATAGTTCATATGTATAAGGGTTTAATCCTTTTATGTATATGTGTGTTCATTAAGTAGTATGCATGTGTGGAGAAGTATACGTGAGTTAGGATGTGTATGTAGACGTGTATAAGTATTTATCGACATTGTACTTTCTTATCTAGTCTTGAAATTGTAACAGTATGATTCGTCACTTATTTTCTTACTATGCGACTGACTGCTACTTCATGGATGACAGGCTGTCATTTTTCTATGGCCACGCCAAAGTTTATGCTGTGTGCATCCAGCACAGTGGGCTTTCGATTTTTACTTGTTCCTTCACACACAGACACACAGACACACACACATATATATATATATATATATATATATATATATGTATATATTGTCAGAAGCATAACAATACATGGAGTGATATATTTGGAGAAATTCGGTTAGACAAATGAATATAAAGAGAATATGCTAAAATGGGAAATGAATGCGATAGATAGATAGATAGATAGATAGATATGAACAGAATGAGATAGCTAACTAGATCGATAGATAAGAACAGACTGACATAGATAGATATTTAAATAGATAGATTATGATGGCTACTGATCGGATTCGTGTATACCCATCTCATAACATTATTTCGTTAAAAAACAATTAACCATGATATGAACGGATTTAGTCTCTTCGGAAACTGCTGTTACATAATTTCTATGCATTTTAGAATTTTAAGCCCTTCCACAGATTTGCATTCGTTTTCACCGATGTTACAAATGCTGTTGCAACGAGTATCTACATGACAATCTACCTGTAGTTTCCTTCCATGAGTACATGAATGGATTTTTATTCCAACTTTATTCTGATAGGTCCCTCCACAAATATTAGTTGTTAGTTCTAGGTGATCACCTTTTAGAGGATAAAGCTCAAATTCAAGGTCTTTCCAGGCGGTTATTTTAAGTTTTTCCTTTTCAATCCAAGATAGTTCCAAACCAGTTTTCCTATGTAAACCAGCTTCCTCTAATGATCTCAATTATTTGCATGAAGTTCCTAATGATCAGCCGAAAAACTTGCTGACTTTATTGAGAATTTCAAACCGTCATTTTTAGGTTCAGCTAGGTTATTTTTAATAACTCTTCAAAAGTGGATTATCATATTTACCAACCCCTCCGCTCGGGGAGGATATGACACAAGGTCAATTTTTAAGCGAAGTTTAAAAGGTTTGAATTCAGAGAATTCCTTCTCCTAGACTAGTTGCCTCACCAAGATTGAAGAATATAGTCTACCCTACTATTTACCCATAATTGGATTCATACCTTTCCCAAAGGTATAAGTGCTCGTCCAGGATTTGAACTCGTGTCGCCGTGTCCATTTCCTACGACGATAACCATTACACCACGGGCACCTCCACCATCAAAAGTGGATTATATAACGCCAAATTTCGTTTATACATTTCCTATGATTTTTAAGACAATAGTTTGTTGGTAACATTTTTTAAACAAGCCAAAGCACATTGGTCTTCAGATTGTTAAATGGTTCCAAATATTGCAATTTATTGTTTGCACACAGTTAAATGGTTTCAGGTATGGCTAACACTAATTCTATTTGACCTATAAATGGGGCCATAACAAGTACAATCACTCCTGGTCAAAGTCGACCTGGAAGTAATGCCAACGAAGGGGTACTCAGCATTCTCCAAGTCCCTAGAACAGGAGCATCATCATCGGATGCAAGTTATAGTCATAATAGGACACTCATTGTGGATGGGGGATCTTCTACAATTATGTGGAGGTCGTTTCAGTTTACTATTTCTCCATCAAGAAAATCTTCGACAATACATTTTGCCAAGGTGTCTGATTGATGCCTCAGCACTTTGGCTTCAACATTTTCGTATACGCATCGCCATGTACTTTTCCAATTTAACCGAATAATTCTTTATAAATATTGATGGTGTTAATGCTTTAGAGATGTTTTATGATAAGTAACTCCCGTTTCGTATCCATAAGGAATATCTTTTTCTTAGTACTGAGAGATATTACCCGCTACCTCCAGGAACGTTGCCCAATTTCTTTGTCTCGCTGCCTTTTTTGAAATTCTGTTAATGAGATTTCCCCGTCAAACGTGCATTTTTGCTATCTTATGTTACGTGGTGCATTCAGTAAATTTCCAGAATTTTTTGTACAGGCATTTAATATTGTCGTAGATTCTTGAAAATCCAATATGTTATTGCTATACATCTTATGTATAGTAATGTATGGCATTTCCACCAGGACAATGCACCAGTCCATAACTTCATCCTTGTCAGAGACTATTTGACCAAGATGGGCATCAAGACAGTTTGTCAGCCTCCCTATAGTCCAGACCTTGCTCCCTGTGACTTTTGCTTATTCCCTAAGCTCAGAGGCTGTCGTTATGAGACAATTGAGGAAATGAAAAAGGCTGTGACAAAGGTCATTGACACGCTCACACAAGAGAACTTCCATGGGGCCTTCCAGAAGTTGTTGGAACGGTACAACAAGTGCATTGCAGCCGGGGGGATTGCTTCGAAGGTGACTAGAGTTTCATGTGTGTACTATCAATAAAAGTGCCCATACAAAAAAAGTCTGTAAACTTATTTAATGATCCTCGTAACATATGAATATCGGATCATTATGATATAAATTACAATGACTTTTGATTTATTCATTGCAGATGGTTTATCCTGAAAGAGCACAGGAACCACTGCGAGATTCTGTTCGGTTTGGTTTCTTTGGTTAATGGCACATCAACCTTTGTATGTTATTTAATGCCAAAGCCATTCTCCTAGGAGAACAGTAGTGGTACTATTTAACCAATAGTTGGGAGCATAAGGGGGTTCATACCTTTCCCTGGGGTATCTGCCCGAAAGTGAACATAATAGCGGCAGGATTTATGATATTTTACAAAGATAAGGTTGTATATCAAATAACTCTAGTAGACTTCGTATATGATGAAGAGCCAACTGTATTTTTGTCTCTATCGTATAATAGTGTCTGTTGAGATGGGATTTTAAAAATTATCTTTTATGATAGAAATAGTTATATTAGTTGAATGATTGAAAGTAATTAAACGCAAATGTGTTCAATTTTGATCAATCATTTTACATAATAATCTTTGATTAACTTCAGCACATAGAATATTGAGTTTACCAAGACATTTGTTTAATATTTGTTAGATGCCATTAGGAGAGAGAAATATTGTACATCCTAAAAATGTTCCAGCAAATTATGTTAGCCATTTTAATATGTGTCTTCCACATAAGTTTTTAAAAAACCTCTTTGAATATTGTTCAATATGCTATTTTCTACTTTAAACAAGTGAAAATGTTCTGTTTTTGAAATCACATTTTGATTGGTTATATAAAATAGATACTTTGCAAAAATATAGAACATAGTAGATTGTGACGTTAATGAAACTAAGACTAAACCAAATGCTAATCTTTTATGCAAAAGAAGTTATTGAGCTTTGCTATTTACTACTTTAGTGTTATGGGACCGTTACCTACCAATTCATGGATTCTTCCAAATTCTATATTAATCGAGAGCCAAGCACTCTCGAGAAGATTGGATAGTCTACCGATATTCGACTGACAACTCAGCCTAGCTTACGCCACCACTTTTCTCTATACCTTGTTACTTCAATATATCTTTAAACTTATACCGTGTTCCGAGTTGTCTTTTCGTGGTCCCAAACTGGGTCCACATCATTTAGGAAAAACGAAACGACTGAGTTGAACAAGTATTGCTCTCACATTGAACAATGAAGACGGCAGTAAAAGAAAAGTATTCAGAATTAGTTTTAAGAAATCACAATATTCTTTGAGAATAACACGAGACTGATTGTATTTCCTACATATACAAACTTTTCACCAACCGGTTCATTAGCCTAGTGGGTAGAGTGTACGCCAATGGTCCGGAAGACCTGGTTTCAATCCCAGGTCGCGTCATAGCAAAGACTTTAAAAATGGTACTTGATACCGCCTCGCTTAACACTCAGCAATATACGGTACGTATCAAGGGTAAAGTGGAGCAATCCTGGAAAGGAGTAGCGCCCTCCCCTACACCTTGGTGTAGTAGCTATCGAAAAGGGAGCCTTCTGGTCGCCCTCGACAACTGTCGCCAACTTTACTAACTAACTAAATGGATTCTGTAAACGTTAGAAGACAAAGATACTTGTTAGGTTCTGGATGGAATCATTACCAATGTTTTTATAAACTTATAAAACGTCTTATAATTTTAGGTCTAGTAATTCTATCCATAAGACTTTGTCCTTCGTCTTCGCTGGGGCATACGAGGTTACATTCGTCTGTACATAACAGATCTCGTAAAGATACTTCATATGAATTACCTGATGGGAAAAACTGGGCCAGATTTGCAATATCTTATATAGATGCCGCTATTACATTCCCCCAAAGCAGCGCTGAACATCATTGCAAAATATATAACAAACAGGCTGGAAGCTGGCATATATCCCTGTTTAGCTTCATTAGGGTTCTAATAGTTTTCGACCCATAATAATGCAACCCTTCATGGATTACACCAATGTACAAGGAAAACTATCAGAACCAATCATGATCGAATTATAGTAATGAACTTTACAGGGCAACCAAACTTCGTAGAGGAACAGAATAGTACAATATCTTGATTTAGATTTTTTGTTTAATGATATATAAACCTTCGAGGTTATTTAAAGCTACAATCATCCTTGTTGAAGGACAGTAGCAGTGGTACTATTGAACCTATAACTGGAGGGATAAGAAAGTCCATACCTTTCCCGAGGGTATTAGCCCGAAAGTGAACGTAATAGCACGACTAGGGTGCGAACTCGTTAACAACGATGCTCCAGTCCAGCACGTTAACCACTACACCATGGGGAATTTCTCCATACAATATCTTCATAATCCTTTTAAACAAGTAAACACTTCATATTTAGTCGAAATTTCAATGTTTTAAGAGCCAATGTATTAATAAAGTTTATAATCATTTTAAACAAGTAAATACTTCATACTTAATTGCAATATCAAATGTTTTAAGAAACAATATCTTAATAAAGTTAACAAAGTTCACAATCATTTTAAACAGGTAAACACTTCATACTTCGTTGCAATATCAATGTTCTACGAGCCAACGTCTTAATAAAGCTCACAATCATTTTAAAGAGTAGACCCTTCATACTTAGTTTAATATCAAATGTTTTAAGAGTCAATGTATTAATAAAGTTCACAGTCATTTTAAACAGGTAAACACTTCATACTTAGTTGCAATATCAATGTTTTAAGAGCCAATGTATTAATAAACTTCACAATCATTTTAAACTAGTAGACACTTCATACTTAGTTGCAATATCAAATGTTTTAAGAGTCAATATATTGATAAAGTTCATAATATTTTTAAACAAGTAAACACTCCGCATTTAGTTATAAATTATTGTTTTTAAAGTTGATGAATAAATAAAGTCTAAATCTTTTTAAAACTGGTAAACATACTTAATTACAATATCAATGTTTTAGGGGCCAATGTTTTAACAAAATTCCCAATCGTTTTAAACAGGCAAACACTTTGCAATTAGATTTATTTGACAAGGCAGAGTGACTCTACACTCACCCAACCTCCTCAACAGGAGTCAAAATGAACGCATTTTAGTGTCATTTCCAGGACATCGGAATGATGGGAAAAGCAATGAGAATCGAACTCAATATCAATTGCCTTCGAGCTAAACTCGCTAACAATGCCATATCTAAATAGCAAGTTAAGTATGAATTTATGCAACGCCTCCGCCATTTTCAGAATATGACACCAAATCAAATTTTAAGTCAAGCAAAACTTGTTTGAATTCAGTTTTCTTTCTCAGAGGTTGGTTGCCTAATTGTATGTAAGGTAAGAAGTTCTTAATAATCATTTCTCAGTTTTATTATCCCACTCTTGGTCGAGTTTTTAGTAATTTTCACGGTGAGTGCTCAGGTTTTTCATTGCCCTTCCATGGATTTGAAACCATACCATTGATTTACAACAGGGTACCAGGCCACGGTGTGTATAGACATTTTTTAGAATCAAAGAATGTAGGTTGTCTATATCTATATCTTTAACGCTTCGCCCACGTCTCTTCTGTCTAAAATGATTACCTCACAGAATAAAAAACATAAGGTCTTTTTGAAATTTCAACACCCTTATCGCGTTTGTTGTGGAATTACCATGGAAACGGATCAGAGTAAAAAGAAGAAAAAAAACTTTGAAGCTGTGTGCTAGATTGGATAAAACGCCCTCTGGAATGCGGCAGAATGAAATGGTCAAGGTAGATAACTGATAATGTGGTGCTTTGGCGGGAGATGACCAATGAATTCCTCATGGGAAATACCGTATTCAAGGGTATGTAAAACACCCTTCCCCATGAATATTTTATACAACCATATTAATCCTAATTCTTACCGTCTTAGGGTGGGTCAACGTAAATTTACCAAACTTCATCTCAGGTACATAACTAATCTTTAATACTTCTCTCTTTCTTTCACAGTCTCTTTCTTTTTCTTTCTCTCTTTCTCTCTCTCTCTCTCTCTCTCTCTCTATATATATATATATATTTGTCAATAGATATGTATAAATATACATACATACATATATATATATATATATATATATATATATATATATATATAAACTCAAAAAATGGTACTTGATGCCGCATTGCTTAACACTCAGCATTATAAGGTAAGGATCAAAGGTAAAGTGGAGCAATCCAGGGAAAGGTGTAACGCCCTCGATGTAGTAGCTATCGAAAAGGGAGCCTTTGGGTCAATCTCGACTACGGTCGCCAACTTAAGTTTTTTTCTTTCTATAGATTATATTAATAATTATATTACCATAGATTATATTAAAAATTTTATAGAATTTATATATATATATATATATATATAATAAACAATGACTCTTATTTATTAATATCATGTAACTATTAATTCAATTGTGACACATTTTTTTCTTTCATCATACTTATAAATATAAGTATAATAAAAGATAAGAAATTGAAACTCTCTTAGTAGCAAACTTTTTATTGTTTACATTGCCCTTATTGTTTTATTTGAAATCGAAAATATAGCATTTCTATTGAATAAAGAGAATGTATATATAGAAATTACAGACATGTCTATCTATCTATCTATCTATCTATGTGTGTGTGATTGAGAGAGAGAATTAGTTTGTGTGTGAGAGAGAGAAAGAAATAATGTGTTATAGATAGATAGATATACTGGCTTATATATTTATATATATATATATTTTTAAATTTAATTCAAAATTTAATTTTTTTTTTTGGTATGACTCCACCTAGGATTGAACCCCGGATTCCCTGAAAGTAATTCTACATTATTATTGATGTAATCCATTGTAATTATTAATATAATCTATATTAATTCTACATTATGCCATTTTGACCGGACATTGGCCTAGCGGTTAGAGTGTTCGCCAATCGCCCGGGAGACCTGGGTTCAGTCCCAGGTCGAGTCATACCAAAGACTCAAAAAATGGTACTTGATGCCTCCTTGCTTAACACTCAGCATTATAAGGTACGGATCAAGGGTAAAGTGGAGCAATCCAGAGAAAGGAGTAGCGCCCTCCCCTACACCTTGGTGTAGTAAGCTATCGAAAAGGGAGCCTTCGGGTCACCCTCGACTATGGTCGCCAACTTTACTTTTATGCCATTTATAAATTTATAAGTTTTTCTGTAATGACGTTTTGTTTATGTCTATCGTTTAGCGTTACCACTGGGTGTTTGATATTAAAACAGATCGTTATTTTCAAATAAACCCGAAAGCTTTTTTTTGTATTACTGTTTACTGTGTATTCAATGATAAATGTTTTCATCCTCATCGGGTGGCTAGTTACCAAGCAGAACTAAAAAGCAAGAGTTATCGAAAAGTGGATAAAGCTTTTTTTTTTTCTTTTTTTTTTTTTTTTTTGAGGGAGAACATTTTTGCAACTATTCTAATGTACGACAAAAGGCACACGGTGCGAATATTAGTATAATGAAGAACGGGCACATTGTGCAACATAAATACTGACTAATGTTCAGTTGTACATACGTACATTTTCTATTTCTAGCTTGAGTTGGGAATTCTCAGTTTGAACATCCCACGTAGAGAGTGAGAGATAGATGGTCTCTGAAAGAATAGAGGCGAGTTATTTCCGTCCTTATGCCCTTATTTCACCACAAAGCCGCTCTTTCTAGGGATGGTGCTGCTTTCTCCGCTTGGGAAAGGGTCTAGAAAAGGTAACCTGAAAAATGCTTACTCGTATCTGTCCTTCTTATTGGGTACAAAGGCCTAGGCATCCATTTATACACCCGAATTTGCTACGAAAGATAACTCATGAAAAGCATATGATGTATGAAGTTACTGAACCCTCATCCATCGTTTAGGATGATTGGTTCCACAATATATATATATATATATTAAGAAAAACAAAAATCGGTCACATTAGGATTATAAATTTATTTCCATCCCGTTATGGGTATTGATAAATATCAATAACACCAAAAGAAAACAGGACTTCTTCCGATCCAATGGATAAATTAAATGACATACAGAATAGACACAGGAGGGAAGGGTGGGAGGTAGTATAAGAGGGCTGAAGAGTTACCTCCCCCTTTACCCACCTCCGATTTTTATTTCTTATTTTATTTTTTGATTTTTATTGGAATCACAGTAAATTAAATTTTGATTTTTTATTCTAATTATATTTCAACGTAAATTCCAGATTTAATAATAGTTTAGGAAGTACAGCCCTCTTCTACCCCCTCCCACCCTTCCCTCCTGTATCTATTCTATGTCATTTAATTTATCCATTGGATCTGAAGAAGTCCTTTTTTTAGTCTTATTGATATTTATCAATACCCATAACAGGATGGAAATAGATTTATAATCCTAATGTGACTGGTTTTTGTTTTTTCTTAAAGAAATTATTGCTCTGTGATGTTAGTTACATTGAGCTCTTTACCTGGAAAATTTTAAATGTTCATAGTGGAATGAATTTGTCCTGACAGAATTATTCCCGAATCCTGTTTATCTGGACTGAATAATACACACACACACACACACACACATATATATATATATATATATATATATATATATATATATATATATAAAGATGTCTGTATTGTTTAATCATATATATATATATATATATATATATATATATATATGATTTAACAATATAGACATCTTTTGTCTACACATTTTTGTTTATCCTTTCGAGTCATAGCACCGTTTTATGGTATCCGATGGGAATTGGTTAATAAACCTCCCATAATTAATTTGTTTCGCAGTACTTTCTGCTCGATCTTGGGCCATCATCAGGGGGGTGTATATTGCAAAAGCGATGTGACCCTTGAATGTACATTACAACTTTGTAAGTATATTCATACGGCATAAAAGTAAATGCTCAACACTTACAAATAGAAATGTACATCAAAGGATCACGTCGCCTTTGCAATATACACACCCCTGATGACGGGACAAGAACGGACAGAAAGTACTAGGGAAGCGATTAATTATGGGAGGTTTATAAACCAATTCCAACAGGATACCATAAAATCGATTCGGCAACTCAAAAGGACAAATACAAAAATATTTTGACAAAAGATGTCTATATTGTTTAATAAAATATGTATTAACAAAGAAATGCTGACCCAACACACACACACACACACACACACACACACACACACATATATATATATATATATATATATATATATATATATATATATATATATATATATATATATGAAGATAGCAGAAAAATATAATCCAAATAGGTGAATTTATTATGATGTAAAGTCGACGTTCATAATTCAAAAGTCATACGAAAGTGTCTGGCACGACGAAATATATTTGAAAATGTTGGATTTCCCGAAGAAACGAGACAAAACCACCCGTTTATCAAGAAATACGCAAAGACATACTGTGTCGGATTTTGATCCATATTTACTTTCATATATATATATATATATATATATATATATATATATATATATATACCGCATAGATCAAATAGCATCAAATGAAAATTGTTGATCAAATTTTTACTAATATTCATGCCCGAGCAGGCTACTCTGTGGAAGATGGCGGAAACCGAATGTTAGCCTTTTCCATTTTTATAGACAAATTTTTCGAACCTTTATGAAGCGCCTTGTATGTGTTTTGAATTTGTGTGTGAAAGAGAAAGAGAAAGACAAAGAGTGAGAGAGAAATGAGAGAAAGTGAAGAAATAAGTGCGTGTGCTTGTCTGTCTGTACATTTCTCATATTTGGTGTTACACCGGTTCAACCATCTGTTAACAAGATGACCCCCAAGAAGAAGAAGAAAAAGAAGAAGAAGAAGAAAAAAAGATGAACTAAATAAAAAAATTCAAAGGTCTCCACTGCGCATGTCTGATTTACGCCTTTCGCTGCAGATTTAAGTGCTATCTAGAAGCTACAACACACACACACACACATATATATATATATATATATATATATATCTATATATATATATATATACTTACGCGCGCACGCACACACACATATACTTACGCACACACACACACACACACGGACATACACACACACAAGGCTCTTATGTAAGCATGTGTATCAAACATGTTATAAAGAATAAATCGTTAGTTTACTGGTTCATGAAATTTACATAAAAGACAAATTCCTTTAATCAATTTCACACAAGCGAAATAGACACGCCATGATTTGACTTACTTTTTTTTAATCGGCAAAGATGTGTATCGGACGCCCCACAACATGTGGTTAAGATATTAATTCAACTTAGAGTGACACAGGGTCAATTACAGAGAGAGGCTTTTTGCCGACCTTTTCACAACATTCAGGATCAAGGATTCTTCTCAAAACACTAATATTGACTAAGGCTAGAACATAGTATAAGAACAAGTATAAGAATGGAGGTGCCCGTGGTGTAAAGGTTATCGTCGTAGGAAATAGACACGGCGACACGAGTTCAAATCCTGGCCGACACTGATTGCATTTCACATAGCACTAATATCCTTGGGAAAGGTATGAATCCAATTATTCTCCCTCCAGCTATGGGTAAATAGTAGAACAGACTGGGTTCTTCAGCCTTGGTGAGGCAACTAGTCTAGGAGAAGGAAAACTCTGAATTCAAACCTGTTAAACTCCGCTTAAAAATTGACCTTGTGTCATATCCTGCCCGAGCGGAGGGGTTGGTAAATAATAGTATAAGAATTTAGGAGTCTATGCTACGCCAACTTACCAAGTGGAGTAGGGTTGCAAGCCCTCTGAATTAGCATTCGAAATCTTGGTTCCTACCTCGGTTCGAACATCGATCACCAGGTCTGAACAAATTTTTATGAAACCTACTTTTGTGTAGCGCCAGAACAAATAATAGGGAGTTGGAAAATTGTGATACGTCAATTCTCCGGGATAATGAGAACAAAACCCTGCAAGCCTTTGAATCAGCATTCGAGATCTTGGTGCCTCCAAGAGCTCAAACATGCTTAGCAACAAATATCAGTGAGTAGGAAGATTTCATACGCCAACCTTTTGCGGGAAAGAGGCGGCACAAAGCTTGCTAGCCTTTAGAATCAGCATTCAAGATCTCAGCTGCTATCTGGGTTTCAACACTGATTATTGGGACCAAACCTAAATATTAGAAATAGATACATCAGATGGAGGAAGACTGTATTGCTCCAAACTTATAAGTTCTGGAACTTATGAAAATCACTATTCGAGATTCTAGTTTTTTCTTGTGCTCAAACACTGGCCACTATTTTGGGTTGGAAATTTTAACAGGGTGTCGTCCGCAAGCCTCGAAAATCAGCATTCAAGATTATGCTTGAAATAGTTAGGAGAAAATAGTGCTGTATTTTCCACGCCAAAATACAGGTCGATGGGGAATACCCTGTCGGTGAGACTCAGTAAATATAGACTGTATCCCCTGCCGAGAGATTAGAGCCCGAAATTGGGGATGTCCATGCTATGACACTAAACTGCATCTGATGGTGAGACTAAAGTTCTGGAGGTATGGGGATTATAAAATACCCCTTCACTACCATTACTTCCAGGTCCACTCTGAACCCGGAGTGGTAGTACCTGTTAGGATCCCGTCTATGTGTCAAATAGACATGTTTTAGAATTATTTGTATTACATACTTGATACCATATAGCTGTGAATCATTTATACTAAGTATTGCTGAATCTATGATTGTTTACTAAGGATTATTATAATTAGTAGTAGTAGTAGTAGTTATTAGAAACTATATAACTGTGTGCAAATAAATGCTTCCAAGTAAACATCGAAATGAAATCATCTGGAGGTTGCAGATTCAATCCCAACTACAGATATATCACAACTATTGCTTATTACTTGTACTCGGCCCAGGATTAACAGAATTAGGATTATCTACCCCCGTGGATTAAATAAAGAGTTCGGTTAGAAGTTCTATGTAGGCTCTCGAGTTCGACATGAAACACCTGCCGAAAGCCGAAGAATGCATCGGCCGAAATGTTATAAATATAAAAATGAAAATAATAGTCCGATTACTCAAAGTGATAAAAATGATCAAGCTTCATCGGTGAAATTTAGACAAATAAATAATTTTCTTGAAACCATATAAATGTGTGCGAACTATATATATATATAAATGAAAGGGGGAGTTTGTAGTGTCACGGTTACCGTCGTATGAAATGGACATAGCGACCCGAGTTCAAATCCTGAACGAGGCTGATCGCATTTCACATGGCACTAATACTCTTGGGAAAAGTATAAATCCAACAATACTCTATCCAGCTATGGGTGAATTGCATGGAAGACTGGGCTCTTGGACCTTGGTATGGTAACCGGGCAAGGAGAAGGAAAAATCTGATTTCAAACCTGTCAAAAATTGACCTTGTGTACATTTTGCTCGTGTGGAGGGGTTGATATATATATATATATAACTGTGTTTAAAAACATCTCCTACACTATGAATATAAACGTAAAATGACTTTGATTCCTATCCATAAAAATAACCCTAGTCATAAAATAACCCTAGATAGGTGAATATGCCGTTAAAATCATTCAATCGGGATGAGGGAGAACGTCTGGCCATCAAAAGTAAAACGACTGTTATAGGAAGTAACCTTAGTGTCATCGGAGACACCTGGTGAATAAGTGTGCAATGCGATGGCTTGTAAATAACCCCGATGTCGTTGGGAACAAATCGAGGAATTGCGAGTATTATAGAAGACACCTGGAAAGAAATTGGAGGGTAAATGATATGCCCTATATCGGAAACCGAGCTGGCATAAATACAGACCCCACAAGATTCCTAAGTGGGGCACTCTGTCACTAACCCACTGATAGAGAAGCGGCGAGACCCGTGCCAACCGGGAAAAAAAACGAACAACTTAAAGATAAGAGAGGAAAGAGATACAACACTGAGTTAGACTTAATAGATAACTGAGGTTTTTCTCTGAAAAGGGACCTGAACACCCTCCACCACTGCCACGGACGTTTGTGTCACCATTTCATTTAACTACATTACGATCAACTCCAGAGGATTCGTGTGTCTCGCTTACAGTGTTTCAATGCAGCATAAATATTTGATAACATTCGTTTTCATTGTTAAAGGTTTCTCTAGAAATAAAATCCGACGAGATTTGATTAAAAAAGATATTAACTTTTCATAAAAAATATTGTTTTAAAACGTCTGTTAACCATGTATCTCGTGTTCCTATCTAGCTAGTAATCTCTCTCTCTCTCTCTCTCTCTCTCTCTCTCTTTGTCTCTCTCTCTATATATATATATATATAGCAGCATTCAAGTAGATTTGATTTAAAAGAAATTAATTTTACTTCTAAAAACATTATCAGGAACCTATTTATCTCCGTATCTCATTCTGTTCCTAACAAGCTAGCTATCTTTCTTTCTTTCTTTCTTTCTCTCTCTCTCTCTCTCTCTCTCTCTATATATATATATATATATATATATATATACTAGAATCGTATCATATGTATATTTATACATATATTATACCATTCTAGTATATTTGATTTAAAAGAAATAACTTTTCATTGAAAGAAATTAAGGATCGATTTATGTAGTTCATTCTGTTCCTCTCTCTCTCTCTCTCTCTCTCTATATATATATATATATATATATATATATATATATATATATATATGTGATACAATTAGAAGAAAACGCAAACCTTGTTAAATAGTCATTATGAATCTATTTCCACGAAGAATATCGTTATACTCTTCGTCTAATCTGATGAGTTCCCACGTTTAATTTGAGGTTGAAAAGACTCTAGATATATATGTATGGAAAAAAAGAAGAAAAAACCTATATAAATTTAAATTCTCAGGCAAAAGTAAAGGAGGTTAAAACAATAAATTATTACAAAAATTAAGAAACCAGAAAAAGGGTGTTCCTGTAAATTAACCCATCCTAATTTCAACATATGCTAGATTTTTCGTAGCAGGTGGAATTTTTTAAATAATGTAAGCTTGTAAACTAAACTATAATCTCCATATATTTTTCCGTTTACTCCTTTTACATGCATTGAATCCCTCAGTTAATGGGGCCATCTTCCAACTCCTAAATAAAATCCTTCGGCTACCACCAGGTGCCTTCAATTAACCCAAAAATGGTCAAAGGGAATTAACTACTCCAGGAATTAAAGACCCTAATTGTGAATTAATATCTAAAGTTTTAAGAATCTCCTTCCCTACATAAATCTCCACATCAAATAATACTAGAAATTACAGAAATAAATGTTATTATTTCTAAAAAAAAAATCATCCAAAACCAATATCCTTATGCATTTCTATAGTAGGAGCGTCGGTGGCCCCAAATCAGGATAATTTAAATTTATTTTTATGTCTACATTTAAACACAAATAAGTTGCGTTCGTTGCACAGTCATCTGCGATCCTTAAAATCAATTATATTAATTTTTTCATCGACATACAAGTTACAACAGTCATTAAAGCTATTCGTGGTTGAAGACTGCCTGACTATTTTGCACTTTCTTTGAGGGGTTAGCCCAAGATCCTTAAGGTTCCAAAAATATTTAGATAGAATAGTTTGGTTTTTAAGTCGCGGATTGGAGAAAGAATGTCTGTTGTTATACAGTCCTTGTTTTCAATTCCCAGTGAAGATACCTATATAAACCCTCTCCCCACCATCATTATGTTCCATGGGAGAAATGCACGCTTAGTATACGACGTTCTTCGAGTTGTATCGTCCGCCCAAGAGGCATTTCCCTTTTGTTCTATTGTTACAGGACACAATATATATATATATATATATATATATATATATATATATATATATATATATACGCTCTGAATGTGAATTTTGTTATACCCTAGAGAATAAATAGGGAACTAACAATAGCCATACATTGAGCACTCTCATAGATTTATATGATTACCCTCATATATTCAATGTAAAACGATAATCCACACCTACTGTCCTTGGACACTAACTGGATAATTATATATATATATATATATATATATATATATATATATATATATATATATATTCTCTTTAAAAAATGAATAAATAATCGGTCACATTAAGATAATAAATTTATTTCCGTCCTGTTAAAAAGCATAAATATAAATCAATGATCTAAAAAAATTAACCGTACTTCTTCAAATCAAACAAGAAAATAGATTAAAATAATTCTTTCATATTTACAACCAGACTTTAAGAAAATTATTTCTTCTATATGAAAGTAACCCTTCCAATTCAAGTAATAATAAGTATCAACTTAATTTTACCATAGAAAGAAACCTCATACTTCAAATTTAACAGAGGAAAAATTGTCTAAACATTCAAACATTTATATAAAAAAAGATTATTATTCAGACATATCAAATTTTAGTCCATGAATTTTTATCATTAAAATGAACCTAAAACTAATCTTATTTACGGTAAAATCCCCTCCCCAAAATTACAATAATTGAGCAAAAGTTACTTATATAAATTCAAATTCTAATTCATTTACCAATTTGATAAATCATAGTTATTCATTTTCTGTTTATTTATTTATTTATTTATTTATTTATTCACTTATTTTTTAAAATAGTCTAAATTTATTTCTCTACCTACATCTAGCAATTAAATCACATCTCAGATTTAATAGGTTAACAGGATCAATGTATACCATAATTTGTATCGGATTTACTGGATTTGTAATATAATGGCGGAGGGATTTCGTTTTGTATATCTTGCCTTTCGGTTTAGTTAGGATGAGAACCTTTCGGCTCAGTGCATGGGTTAGTTAGGTGCAAACATGAGCGCAGGTATTCACGCGCGCGCGGAGAGGATGCGTCATTCACAGAAAAAAACAGATAGAAAATGAGACTAGGGGGTGTAAATGACGTCATGCCCGGAAGTGTGGGCTGAGGATTTTGAGATTTGGAAAAAGTCAGTTAGTTGAGATTCAGACCTGAGCGAGGCCAGACGATTTTGTGCGCTACGGGCGCCACGCGTTGGTTGGGTTGAGAGCTGACGATGTAAAAGCAGTCAGCATAGAAAGATTGACGAAAAACCTTTAAACTCAAAAAGGTGAATAAAAGTTTCGTATATGAACCAATTTCGTGTTTTCGGATTCCTATATATGTTTACGAACATTTTATGAACATTATGTCTATTTCATATATCCGTATCATGGGTACTGTCTCATATATATATATATGTGTGTGTGTGTGTGTGTGTGTGTGATTTGGTTTGGTTGGAGTTAATGGTATATCAACCCATGTGGGTTATTTATGAATATATTAAATATATATGATTTGTAAATACATTTAGTTGATCTTGAGCTCTTTTTTTCACACAGGTAAATGGTTTCAAGTATTGCTATATAACACTAATGATTCTATTCAACACTAGTCATTAATTTGCACACAGTTAAATGATTCAAAGTATTCTTTTGTATCACTAACAATTCAATTAAACATCAGCCATTTGTTTACAAACGGTTAAATACTCAAACAGTTCTATTTCAAGCAATTCGATTAGCATAAGTCATTTGTTTGCACTAAGTTCAAATGTCAAACTTCTATTTGACCCATAAATAGGACCCTATCGGGTGCTACCACTCCAGGTTAGAGTGGATTTGGGAGCAATGACAATGAAGGGATACTCTGCATTCCCCAATGCTCCAGCGTTACTGTAGCTTCAACATCAAATTGTTTAGTGTCATATCCAGGACACACATTGGAGGGGGTTTGCCCCTCGGCAAAGATGTAGTCTGTGTATTCTGCAGACCTAGCCGGCCAGGCCTTTAAAATATGTCTTTTCAAAATATATATATATATTAAATATATCAAATAAATTATTAAGTAACTATAGTAAGTTAGTTCCTGACTCACCAAGTAATTATCGTTATATATATATATATATGGACACATATATACATACACATATATACGGAATTTTTTCGAAGCTGTGACTGTGTTAATACTAGTAACTTTCTTCTATGGACCCCTACACATGGATGTGCTAGTCTTGGCCTATCAGCAAGAACTTATTTACATCAGCTCTGTGCGGAAATTGATGAAATTTGGAATACCTGGCCGAGTAATGGGTGGAGAGAGAGAGAGAGAGCGAAAGAGAGAGAGAGAGAGAGTCAGTGATATCCGTGATGTCAGCGCAACTTGATATATATATAGAGAGAGAGACAGGGACAGAGAGAAACAGAGACAGTGACAGAAAGAAAGAGACAGAGAGGGAGAGAATGAGAGAGAGAGAGATGTTCATCTTTTAAAAAGCAAGAAATGTTTAAAATTAATTACTTCCAGAAAAACTCGATTTTGTTGCTTTTAGTTTTGTCTTATAAACTTATGAAATTGCAAGTAATTGTTGTGCAAAGAAATGTTAGATAAATAATAATTATATATATATATATATATATATATAGAGAGAGAGAGAGAGAGTGAGAGATAGGGAGATGGCACTTATTACGCAAATGGCATAATGATTATCGTCGCATGAAACGGACTCGCCGACCCGAGTTCAACTCCCAGTGTTGCACTTCACGGCAATGCCCTGGAGAAGGCATCATGTATATACCATTACTACCTTCCCAACCGCAGAAATTTGGGTGTGATGTCTGTCTGAAAATGCAGGAGATCTGAGAAGTCTGTCTTCTATTTCTTTGTGTGTCTCTTTCATCCTCTTTTCGCACCGAGCCCGACGTTTCTGTTGACTTGGAAAATCCTCCGTCTCCTATCCCTACCACACCATCCACTTGAAAATGGCAGAATACATTCCACGAATACAAGCATAGTTTCCTTGCGTATATATACATATCAGGGAAAAGCTGGAAATAAATCCGACTGTGTGAATATGTACAAAAAGGAAAAATTACAAGGTCTTCAGACGATAACTCTAGTTAAAGTTTGAATTTTTGCCAACGTTAAACGTTTTGGTTTTTAAAAGTGAAGACAATAAACCTTCAACAGGGCGTATAATCATCATCGTCATCATCATCATGTCGCGCTATCAGCACGGATATCTCTGATCCTCTCTCGCCACCCCTCCTTATCGTTCATTGCTTCCAGCAGGTCCTCAGGGCTACATCCCGTATCGGCACAGAGCTGCTGTATGTAGTTTCGAGCTGGTCGTCCTGCCTTTGCTCGTCCATGTGAAGGGGTTCACTGGAGTACATCACTTATGAGCTCGCCCCTACTTCTCCAGCAGTGTCCTGCATGTCTGGTTCTCTGATTTTGATAGTTTTCGTGATGGGTGGTAGGTAGCCGTACAACTGCTTCTTTGTAGGGTGCTGTCTCCAGGACTTGTTCAGTACTGCTCGCAGCATTCTTGTGTAACTGCCGTCGAGCTTTTTCTCCATACGTTTAGTTAGCGTCCAAGTAGTGCATCCATATTGCAGTATCGACACGACCGCTGCTTGGAAGAAACTGCGCCGAGACGGTTTCTTTTGGTAGGCCGTAGGAGAGTAGAATTTGCTCCATCTTTCCTCTATGAATGGAGTCAAAGGCCTTAGTCATGTCGACAAATAATATTGTTGCCTCTTGGGCGTATGAATTATTAAATTGTTACTTCCTGATGAAAGTTATACGTTTTCACATTTAAAACTTTTAACTTTGGCAAATTATTCACACTGAATTAAAATCATTCTATAAAGACCTTGTTTTTTCATATTTGTACATTCTCATATATATATTCTAGCAAGTTTTGTTAAAGACGATGGAACATTGTTCATTCTTTTTAATTTCATTTTTTTCAAGTCTCCTTGTTAATTTTTTTGTGTCAGGATCTAGATGGTACAGGAATTATCCCAGAAGATATGGGACGATTCCTTTACCATCTAGATCCCGTCACACTTGAAAAATAAAATTAAAAAATAGTAAACAGTGTTCCATCGTCTTTAACAAAACTTGCTTGAATAATAACTTGGTGCTTAAATATACACTCTTCAATATATATATATATATATATATATATATATATATATATATATATATATATATATATATATATATATAAGTGTGTGTGTGTGTGTGTGTGTGCGTGTGCGTGTATATATAATTTTCAGTAACATTTTAACTTTTTAAATTTATAATGTTACCGACAAGTATATATACATATATGAATGCATATGTGGGGGGTGACTGAGTGGGGGGTATAAAAAAGGATTTGGTGAATTTAATCGTGAAAGAAAAAAGTACATATCCTAGTTTCTCATTGTCTCCTTCAAACGAGGGCTTGCCTATTTTTTTTTTCATTGGAAAAAAGAGTACTACATAAAAGGGTACAACTCAAAAAAAGTTACTCCTCAAAAATAGGGTAATGCTAAAAATGTTACTATTAAAAAAAAGCTACTATTCAAAAAAGTACTGCTCAAAAAAGGGTACAACTCAAAAAAGGTACTACTCAAAAAAGGGTACTGTTAAAAAAAGTTACTATTAAAAAAGGGTACTATTTAAATAAATACTACTCAAAAAAGGATACAACTCAAAAAAAGTTTGACTCAAAAAAGGGTACTGCTAAAAAAAAAAGTTACTATTAAAAAAGTGTACCATTCAAAAAATGGTAGTACTCAAAAAGTTCCTCTCAAAAGACGTACCCTCAAGCAGAACCTACCTCTCTATTTTCCCGCTCACAATTATTGTCAATTATACACTACTGTATAATACGCTGGATAGTAACATCACATAAAAAGGGAAACGTGGGTTCGAACATCACCGGAAGCTGATCGTTTTATTATTGCTCCCGATATACATTACCTTTTTGCCGTTCGTTGTAGATGTAACATCCTGAGTTTATTAATTTCAAACTTTAAATGTCGATGTCGGTGCCCGATGAGAACGTCAAACTCTGTTCTGGATGAAACATATATCAATCAATTATATCAGATATATCTATCAAATACTAAACTAATTTTAACCTTTCTCAGGTAGATTTTTAAAAATCCTTTTAGGGCCGGCGAAAGATTCGCAAAAAGAGGGTATGTACGCAAGTCAATTAATGTAATACACACACACACACACACCTATATATTATTATTATTATTATTATTATTATTATTATTATTATTCCTTGGGAGTTTTTCATACCAGTGTCAGCTGCTGGTCTTTCACTAGAGTTTGAGCGACAGCAAGTTTCCTCAAATCACCAGGACTCTTCTCAGTATTCAGGCCCATACTATTGAATTATTAATGGTCTGGGGGGCCGGGTTTCAATCTCAGGTTGAGTCATACCAATGACTAAAAAATGGTACTTTTGCCTCCTTGCTTAACACTCAGCATTATAAGAGACAGATTAAAGGTAATTGGAGCGATCCAGGAGAAGGAATAGCGCCCTCTCCAGTACCTCGGTGCAGTAGCTATTGAAAAGGGAACCTTCAGTTCGCCCTCGACTACGGTTGGCCAACTACTCAGTAGTATATATATCATCATCATCATGTCATGCCGCTAGCACGGATATCCCTGACCCTCTCTCGCCACTTCTCCCTATCGTTCATCGCCTCTGGTAGGTCTTCAGGGCTACATTCTGTATCCTCACATAGCTGCTGAATGTATGTTTGAGCAGGTCATCCTGCCTTTGGCCCAGCCATATGTGGGGGTCCATAGGAGTACATCACTTATGAGCTCGTCCCTGCTTCTCCAGCAGTGTCCTGCATGTCTGGTTCGTCTAACTTGGATAGTTTTCGTGATGGGTGGCAGGTGGCCGTATGGTTGGTGCCCTGTGGAGTGTTGCCGCCAAGGACTTGTTCAATATTGCTCGCAGCATTCTTCTGTAATTGCTGTCTAGCTTCTTCTCCAGCCGTTTAGTTAGCGTTCAAGTAGTGCATCCATACAGCAGTATCGATACGACCGCTGCCTGGAAGAAAGTGCGTTTCATTTTATCGGTCAGGTCTGATTTCCATATGATCGATAGCCTATCGATAGCTGTCCATGCCTTCGTTAGCCGCGTGTCGATGTCCTTTTCGGTTGATGAGACGCTGCTTCCTAGGTAGGTGAATTTGTCTACTAGTTTCAGAGGGGTTCCGTCTAGTGTGGTGATGTCGCCAGTTTGATTATAGCACATATATTCTGTTTTGTGTGCATTGACATGGAGGCCAATACCTGTAGCGGCTCGTTCCAAACTATGCAGTAGTGTTTCTGCTTGGTACGAAATAGAAGATATGTATACAAGTCAATTAATATGTTATTATATTTGGATTTTATAATATATTATATTATATTCATTAGGTTATAAATCTGTACATATATATTTTATACGAGTCAATTAATCATATATATAAAAACAAACAAAATATAATTGTTTAATCAGTAATTGTATCTCATCGGACAATAACATGAAAACATTTGCGTCCTCACTTTTAAATTGGATATTTTGCAAAACAACCTTTACATAGTGGGGTCTCTTTGCAATGTTTCTATACACTCACTCTGAATTAGTCGATGAGTAGCTTATAGGAAAATGCCAAAAGCAAAAAAGTGGCAGAAATGTCACTCCGCCTGCAAAAGCTTAAAATCCCTCTATATCGACAAAAGAACTTGAATCTTGCGGATGACAAAGGGTCAAAGTGTCCCTGGGGTAACATGCTAACAATTTGTTCCTTGTATACCTTACGAAGGGGATTAAGCTCCATCCGTCAAAATATGGGTTATCATAGATATGACATAAACTGCGTCTGATGGTGAACTTTGAAAAGTTTGGAACCGGGTCTTAGATGCGATTACTCCCAGCTCCACTCCGATCCTGAGCGGTAGTACCTTTACTTTACGCTAGGAATACCGCTATTTTTAGACAATGCTTTCAGTGATTCCTGACCTCTGAAAATACTTTTCCTCTTCGTTTTCACCCCTTTCAACAGCAAATAAATACGAATGTGTGTTCTTTTATGAATTTTATTTTAAGAAACCAGATACTAAATATTCTATGATCAATTTGATATATGTTATATACTCATGATGATATCAATAATAATTATAATAATACAGGCGGACTCTGTCGTATCTGATACGAACGGGTTTATTTCTTTCTGCCTCCAGTCCTTGGCGATACAAGAAGAGAAACCCAAATCATAAGGACCTATGCTAAACATACTATGCTGCACCCCACTATGCACGGTACATCTTGTGGTGTCTAAGATCTCAACTCATCTCTGCCGGTCGAGACTCAAACTGATCTGCTCTGATCAGATCCGAAAAACTCAACCGCGTGTTGCGATGGTCGAACCTCAACTCCTCATCTTTTCAAAATCAAAAAATTCTCAGGCCATCTCTTCTGGACAGGAAGTCATCCACCCACTTAATTCACTCCAATGGCCCATCCAGCCTCATTTCCTTTTTGGAAGTTTATTATGACTGACAATGATTGTCATATCCTAACCGTGCGGGCATCCAGCTGCCCCGTCTAACTACGACACCAGAACCAGAGATGCCAAGTTGTTCAAAACCTTACCAAGTAAATAATAAGATTTAACTAAAGAAAAATGATTAATATAATTAATCACTACCTTAATTATATAACATATACATCTCTTTGAAAATTTAGTATAATATCGGAATTCTTCTAGCGAACATTTTTTTTTTATCTCCGCGAGTTTTTCACACCTGTTTTATCGCATGATTTTTACTGAAATCTGAGTAAAAGCAAGAATCGTTAGATCTTCGAGACTCCTCTAAATATTCTAGCTGATTTTGATTGTGCTGTAGTCTGGATAGTCTTGATTCTTCCTCTCGTCTCTAGAGTATTAAGTCCTCTTTTTGGTGGCCGTTCTAAGGACTCTAAGTACAATTGGTATCACCATCACCTTCATTTTACACATTTTTTGGCAAGATCCAAGTATTTGTCTATCTTTTCGCTTTCTTTCATTTTCACATCACTGCGGGGTTTTTTTCTTCTTACTAATTTTCTGGCTGGAGTGATCTGCTCTTTTCTGGCTGGGGTTGGGTGATCTGTTTGTATTTCGAAATCCCAAATAATTTTATTCATCTCATTTTCAAGAACAGATTCTTGCTTGTGCATATAACACTTGTCAGTAAGGTCAAATTTTAATCTCTTGCATAATTCCTAGTAGATCAGATTTCTCACCCAATCATGCCTAGTTTTATTTTCATTTTCGCATATGAAATGAATAACCACTCCATCTCTGTCACCGCATAACCTAAACTTTCTATTCTTTGCATATCTCCATCCAATTTTTTTTCAGTCTTTTTTTCCAAGCTTTGAGGATTATTCTAAGTGCTCAAAGTTCAACTGGTATCACTGTCACCCGAATGTTCTATAGTTTTCTTTGTTTTCTAACTAAGTCCAAGTATTTGTTTATCTTTTCATTTTATTTTCACTCTGTCGTCTGCCGGAACGACAAAATCCACTTAACTGTGAGTTTTCTTTTTGTTGCTAAGCAACACGAGGTCTGGTCTTCTGGCCGGTATTTGATGATCTGTTTGTATCTCAGAATTCTAGAGAATCTTATACGTCTTATTCTCTAGTTGGGATTCTGCATGCACTATTTGGTAGTATGGTCAAATTCCGATTTCTTGCATGATTCCCTGCGGATCACCTTTCCCACCCAGTCGTGTCTAGTCTCGAACTCCTTTTTTGCTAGTTTGCAGCATTCACTTATTATTAACCGTTTCATATCTCTCTCTCTCTCTCTCTCTCTATATATATATATATATATATATATAACCTACAATTGCTATCCTATTACGTATCCTCAATTTTTGCTTTAATGTACTTCGTCATTAATAAATTATTTTCTGCTGCTTCAAAAGAGTTTTACTATTATTATTTAATCATTAGAGTTTTTCACATCAGCGTTAGCTGATGGACTTTCACTGGAGTTTGAGTGACAGCAAGTCTCCTCAAGTCTCCAGGACTCTTCTCAGTATTTTGGCCGTTCTCAATAATGTAGTAGTTTGGATGGTCTCCACTCGTCCGCCAACTTTCAAGTCCTCTAGTCCCTTTAGTAATCCTTTAGTTACTATTCCAAAAGAACCAATCACAATTGGTATAATTAACACCTGCATGTTCCACAGTTTTTTTCAATTCCCTAGCAAGTTCGAGGTACTTATTCTTCTTTTCACATTCTTTCACCCCGGTGTAGTAGCTACTGAAAAGGGGGCCTTCGGGTTGCCCTCGACTACAGTCGCCAACTTTACTTTACTTACATGAGGTAGTTGATTTCTTTCTTGCGAGTTAGTAAATTTGCTGCCCAACCCTGTGTATTTTCTTAGTACGTGATTCAGTGGCATCATCGCTATTATAAATAGCACAAGTAAAAATGCATCTCTTTGGATGATACCTCTCTGGATTTTCACCTCTGCAAAAGTTTTTCCTCCTGCATCTTATTATTATTATTATTATTGAAAAGGAATACTTACTTAAACCATATAATTGCTTGCAATTTTTTTACAAGCAATATCTAAACCATGTAGCGCCCTCCCCTACACCTCAGTGTAGTAGCTATAGAATAGGGAGCCTTCTGGTCACCCTCGACTCAGGTGGCCAACTTTACTTTTATAGACCAAACAATTAAAAATCAATAATACCAAGAAAAAATCAATTTTTAAATCAATATGCAAATTATCCTTCCCGCTCATACTGTAAACTGTTATCGGGTTGTATGGCCTAATGGTTACAGTTTTCGCCACTGGTTCAGGAGATAGGGGTTCACTCCTAGGTCGAGTCATACCAAAGACTCAAAAAATGGTACTTGATGCCGCCTTACTTAACACTCATCATTATGAGGTACGGATCAATGGTAAAGTGGACCAATCCAGAGAATGGAGAAACACCCTCCCTGACACCTCGGTGTAGTATCTATTGAAAGGGGACCCTTTGGGTAACACTCGACAAAGGTCAACAACTTTACTTTTATAAATGTTAGCAAATTAGTAGTTGTAGTTGTAGTAGCAGTGTGACACTGGAGCCTGGAAAGGGGTTAATCAATTGAAAGTGAGCGAACCAGGTGAAAGGGGTAGGATCGTACTCTCGTGAAAATCTGAAAGATTGGTCAAAGAAAAGATTGGTACCTCAAAAGATAAAATGACTTAGACAAACAATCGGGTTCAGGCAGAAAAATGTCTGGTTTATTTCTGAGTTGTCAGAGAATGGAACAGATTTGTTTGCCATAAGAAAAATGACCTGGGTGATCCAACAAGAGGATCTTAATTGCTTCATGTTATTTTGACAATTAATATTTGGAAACTAAATACAAAGGAGACATTTATTAAATTGATTGAAACAAATCTGAGAAATCAGAAAGAACTATGGGAATCCATAGTCAAGAAATTTCCTGAAATAACATTAAAGAAAATACATTAATATAATGATAACATTCATCATCATCATCATGTCGTGCCGCTAGCACGGATATCCCTGACCCTCTCTCGCCACTTCTCCCTATCATTCATCGCTTTTGGCAGGTCTTCAGGACTACATCCCGTATCCTCACAAAGCTACTGTATGTATGTTCGAGCTGGTCATCCTGCCTTTGCTCGGCCATATGCGGGAGTCCATAGGAGTACATCACTTATGAGCTCGTCCTCGCTTCTCCAGCAGTGACCTGCATGTCTGGTTCGTCTAACTTGGATAGTTTTCTTGATGGGAGGCAGGTGGCCGTATAGTTGGTGCCTTGTGGGGTGTTGTCGCCAGGACTTGTTCAATATTGCTCTCAAGATTAATAATACATTCATCATCATCATCATCATGTCGTGCCGCCAGCACGGATATCCCTGAATCTCTCTCACCACTTCTCCCTATCATTCATCGCCTCCGGCAGGTCTTCAGGGTTACATCTTGTGTCCTCACATAGTTGCTTTATGTAGGTTCGAGCTGGTCGTCCTGCTTTTGCACGGCCATATGTGGGGGTCCATAGGAGTACATCACTTATAAGCTCGTCCTTGCTTCTCCAGCAGTGTCCCGCGTGTCTGGTTCGTCTAACTTGTATAGTTTTCGTGATGGAGGGCAAGTGTCCGTATAGTTGGTGTCTCGTGGGGTGTTGTCGCCAGGACTTGTTCAATACTGCTCTCAGCATTCTTGAGTAGTTTCCGTCTAGTTTCTTCTCCAGCCGTTTAGTTAGCGTCCATGTAGTGCATCCATATAGCAGTATCGACACAACCGCTGCCTGGAAGAAACTGCGTTTCATTTTATCGGTTAGGTCTGATTTCCATATGATCGAGAGCCTATCGATAGCCGTCCATGCCTTCGTCAGTCGTGTATCGATGTCTTTTTCGGTTGATGAGACGCTACTTCCTAGGTAGGTGAATTTGTCTACTAGTTTCAGAGAGGCTCCGTCTAGTGTGGCAATGTTGCCCGTTTGGTTGTAACACATATATTCAGTTTTGTGTGCATTGACATGGAGGCCAATGCCAGCTGCGGCTCGTTCCAGACTATGCAGTAGTGTCTCTGCTTGATTAGGCGTATTCGCCAGTAACGCCAAGTCATCAAAGTTATTAAAACCTGTGAAGAAAGTTAATATTGAATAATTTGAATACAATGGGAGGCGCAAACTTGGCTTGGAAGGATAATTCAGAGACTATAATACACTGGTCAGCCATGATATAAACTTTAGTAGCTATAGCAGCGGTGATATCTGCGCTATGGGTGTTGAGAAGACAAAGGAAAGAGGTATTCAGAGTCCACTGGAATGTGAGTACATGCAGGCGAGAGAGGGATATCATTAAGTGTTCTTCGTCAGAGCAGGTCCAATTTGGTTGAAAAGGATTCTGTAAAAGAATTTAAAATGACATCAGCACCTTACTAAGAAAAGCTCACCAAAAAGAAAACTCGATGCAAAAGGAAAACAGAATAAGAAGGATTAACAATTTTTAAAAAATATGACTTTATGATTTAGATTTTAAGGAGAGTTGACAACTTGCATGAAAAACTTGTAATTTCTACCTCATGTTTAGTAGAAACCTGAGAGAAAAATAATTATAGCAAATAAATAAAGCTGACAGAAATATTCATGGGTAGAAAAACAGAAGTGGAAGAACTTTTTGATTCCCACTGCTTGTGTAGTGGAAATTTTGTTGCATAAAGAACTTTTAGTTTCACCGAGAAAAAGAGAAAAAGGTGGAATTTTGGGTGCTAATAACAAATAAATGACCAAAGGGAAAAGAAGTGAGCTTGGAAAAAGGTTTGTCAATTGAAAGTAACCAGACTAAGTGAAAGGGTTAGGGTCGTACTCTTGTGAAAATCTAAGGGAATTAACAAAGAAAACATCGGAAACCCCCAAAATAAAATGACTTAGACAATCAATCGGTTTTAAGAGGAAAAAATGTCTGGTTTATTTCTGCGTTGTCAGTGAATGGAACAGATTTGTTCGCATTAACAAAAATGATCTGGAAGGTCTCAGAAGAGAATCTTAATTGCATAATATTATTTGTACAATTAAAATTTGGAAACTAAAAATAAGATCTGTATTGTTTATGAAATTATCTAAAAAGACAAAAGTGTTTACATTAGAACATTGGACGGTCGATTTGATAAGAAAATATCTATCACAGATAATCCTTAGAAGACCCTATCCTTCACCTACACATTTTGAAAATCAGATTCATCAAAAAAGACAGTTGTGCTCGCCCAGGGATGAGGGCTAGTTTGAATATGAGAGAGTAGGGGGAATAACCGAGTCCTAAGATTCTGATAGTACCAGGTATGAGTGAGAGATACAAATTAAACTAGATTGGAGTTAAGAGGGTGGATCAATCCATCTGACGACTAAAAATGGGTAAGGCAATTTTCCAAGTTTGGAAAATCTGTTTTCAAGAAGACTGGGATAATGTGAAATTGTCATTAAGAATAAAAAGATAACTGAGGAGTCGACCGCCCCCCACCACCACCACCGGTTAAACACCAGATGCAGTATAAGCTGGGAACTTTGGAGCCTCGCCAGTCTACCACCGCCGCTGTCGGAGTCCGCGTCGATTTCAAAGAACTCCTAAAATCGACACCTTTAGCCACACTCCGAATACAAAAGACTTGACTTACTACTGGATCGTTGACAATTATGGTTCAGATTTCTGCTACTCGACTAGGACCGAACAGAAAGGGTTAAAACTGCAATATACAACAAAATATAGAAACAAAGAGGTATTACATATCTAACCTATGTTGACTTTGTGTTGAGGGGGTATATGAGGGGGGTATGTTTGTGTGTGCGTGTGTGTGTTGGATAAGTATTTTGATGTAATGTTATATAATTCCGGAAGGATTTTTTTTTTATATTATCATTTTTCGTTGGTTATATCTAATCTTTCGGTTTAGTTAGGCTTAGAACTTTTCGGCTTAGTGCACGGGTAGGGGCACACATTGAGCACAGGTGTTCACGCTCGTGCAGAGAGGATGTGATAATCACAGATGTCATAATAAAAACCCCGGATAGGAAATGACGTCATGCCCGGAAGCGATGGGCTGGGATTCTTGGGTATTTTGAAAAAAAGCTGTTAGTTGAGATTGGAACTTAGACGGGGCGAGTTGATTTTCGGAGTTCGGCGAGGCCAGGCCAGTTGGGGTCTACGAGATACGCCACGAGTTGTTGGTTTAGATGGAACAGTCAGCATAGTAAAAATTGTGTCTCTCTCTCTCCTCGTGTCGAAAACCTAAAAGTCAAGAAGGTAATAAAAAGTTTCGTACCTGAACCAAGAGAGTCGTCAGTGTTTCGCGGGATTCCTATGCATGTGAACGTTTAACATATCCGTATATATGTATTATGTACATTTCCCATATTCGTATATTATGGATGTGTTACAGTAACACCAGGAAGGTTACATCATTTAATTGTTGTTGTTGTTGTTGTTGATGATGATGATGTTCTTACTTGACACCATACATATGATTTTATGAAAAACGACTGACTTCGGTATTAAATAACCCAACAAGATTTCACTAACCAATGAAATAAAAATGAATAAAAACGTATTTGTAGATTTAGTATAGCCAGAAATTAAATAAAACAGAGAGAAAAAAAAACAACTAAGAAATCAACTGGCCTAAACGAATAGCCGAAAGCGCCAGATTAAAAACTTGTAGAGATTTCTTACTCAAACCACTGACAGATTCACTCTTACGGAAGCAAGAATGTTCAAAGAAAAATGAAAAGCAGATCTTGTCAGTGGCCTTTGACCAAACACATATTAATGAAGGATAGCTGCTTAAATATTGTACGTATGTGTGTGTAGGGGGAGATGAATTGTGGGGGGATGAGCACGTTGCCTCGAAAAAGTGAAACACGGAGAGTGAAATCTTTGACAAATGCGCGTTTTCAGTTGAAGTGAGTAATGAATTGCGTATTTACAGCTGGTAAGAAACCAACGAACGAACCCCAGGACGGTGTGGGTAGATGGAAAAGCGGAAGACCGGTGGAAGAGCTGGGGGCTGGGATGTGGGGTGATCGTAAAACGAGTGAAATTTCTGAGTAAAATCACGCCCAAGGTTGGCACTCAGGTCTATATATAGAAATTTCAAAAGGAATTACATGAGTCAGTTGTCGACATGTATATAATCCCCAAAAGATAGATAAATAGGTGGACGCATTTGTCGCCATCAGACTATACGGTACTTTAAAAAGTTATAATGTTACCGACCCGTGTATATATATATATATATATATATGGGGGGGTTGTATGCGTATGAATAAAAGTGGAGTTGGGGTATTTGACCGTGAAACAAAAAATTACTCACCCTAGATTTTCATTATCTCCTTTTAAGCAGGAACTTGCCTGCTGTTTTTGTTGTTTTTTTACTTCTATGCAAAAAAAGGTACGACTCAAAAAAGGGAACTGCTTAAAACAGGGTTCTTCTCGAGAAAGGTGCTGTTCAAAAAAGGGTTATGCTCAACAAAGGTATTACTAAAAAAGATGGTACAGTACAAAAAAGATACAACTAAAAAAAGGATACTGCACAAAAAAGGTACTGCACAAAAAAGGTACAACTCAAAAAAGGGTACAAATCGAAAAGTTCCTCACAAGAGATGTATCCTTTAGCAGAACCTATCTGCTTATCTGAAACAGGTAAGCTCTTATATTCTGCAATATTGGCGCAGTACAGTCTTCCCACCTGAAGCTAAAGATAAAAATATCCAAGAGGAGTTCTCTAAAAGAAATGCTTCTTATCTATTTCTGATAAAACTACAATAAATACAGGAAGCACGAATAACATTGTTGGATAGAGCAAGTTTTCAGCAACAAAACACATGATGATATATTGTCGTCAGTGAGGAGCAAAAACATGTTTGTCATACTTGCAGGTGAGTCGTTCCGAAAGTAATGCCTCCAATTCATTTTCATGGAAACTAAAACAAAAGGAGGCACAAAAAACATTGTTCGATACGACTTTAAAAGCTACGTTGTATCGATACCTACCAAAATTACTTACCCTAGTTTATCATTATCTCCTTCAAAGTAAGTGGAGGGGTTTCTCAGCGCAAAACAAAGTATACTGCTGAAAAAAATTTCCTTAAAGAGCCGGTCGGCTGGTGCTGTAGAATACACTGACTGCATTTTTGCAGAGGGGTAAGACTCCCCCAACGAGTGGCTTGTATATGACAGTAAACAATCTGATGATGCGGTTCAAGTAATGCTAGAGCTTACGAGAATGCCATCACCTCCAGGTCCACTCTGGCTTGGAGTGGTAGCACCTGATAGGGTCCGATCTATGGGTTAAATAGAACTAAACTGTGTAATCACGCTAAACTGAATTGTTTGAAATTAACTATTTTTCCATTTAACTGTGTATGAACCAAAAACTGTACTCATGCTAAACGGAATTGTTTGAAATAGAAGTGTTTTGACATTTGACTGTATGTAAACAAATTGCACTCACACTAAACTGAATTGTATGAAACTTTTGTCAAAATGACGTAATTCGGTGTTAAATGACTAGAAAAGGGTTGATATAAAAAAAACAACCAACCAACTAGTCAAGCCATAGGATAATGTCAGATTCCTCCCCTGATGCGTCAGATGATCCTAAAGAGTATGCTGTTGAAGTTAGTGGGGGGAGTTTTGCTTCAAAATCTACCTTGTATCGGAATCTGCATATTGCCTCCGACTCTTGCTGGAAGGAAGATAGATGCATAATAACATCTACGAATACCAAGCGACTTGGCATAAAATCTTATAATCATTTATCAAACTTGGTACAAGGCCAGAAGTATGGAGCTTTCATAAAAATCGTCGAAAATACATAATGTTACGGGCCGTGTATGCTACGTGGAAAGCAAAACAGGATGCAGCTGTATCTTAAGGTAAACAAAATACAGTGGAGATGCCACGTGAATTGCGTGGGTGGCATACCGGAAGGAAGAGTAACCACGAGGTGTATTGGCGTCCGAAAAATATAAAAGGATGGAATATTTCAATCTCAGGCAGAGCAGAGAAAGAAGAAAGGATCCGGCTGAAGGCAAACTAGATGTCACTCCACTCTGGACGGGCCTTGGGCCAGACGACTTTGGGATGAGGGTTAGAGAAAAGTCTGGAATGCACAAACTCACAAAGTCAAAAATTGGATATGTTCCCAGAAAGAAAGACAAAAAAGCGATGCCAATCGAAGACCCCGTCGTTGAGGGGCAGATAGAAGCTAAGATGATTAAATTCCTGAGATAATGCAGAGAAATGAGAAGAAACAGGCTCGCTAAGTCGGAAGCAGGGATGATCCTCAGTTATAGAAGCTGAGATGAGTAGATGTACAAGTCTTCCGAAAGAAAAGAAGTGTGAAGAAAACATCAAGTTGTAGTAGATATGACTGAATGTCTAAGTGTGTCCTGTGCTACCCTCGTGGAGGCAGAGAGAAGTAAGCATCTCTGGAGATGTCGTATAAATCTTAGCGGTTCCTTGTCTATCCTGACTCCCTCTCCTCTCACAACTATTTCGCTAACAATTTTATACCTTTTTTAATAAAAGACAAAACGAAACGGAAGAGATTATATTTTTATGAGTAAGTTTTGTTGCCACTTTCTTCATTCCAGTATACAAGAAGAAGAGTCTGGGAGACCAGCTTTGGCTTCTTTATTTAATGGGATATCAACCATCGAGGGTTATTTCATGCCAAAACCATCCTTGTAAAAGAACAGCTGTGGTACTATTTAACGCCTAACTGTAGGGATAAGGGTTGGTTGGCTGGTTGTTTGGATTTTATGGCATATCAACCTTTGTAGGTTATTCAATGCCAAATCCATTTTTATACAAATAATCAGTTCTATTTCAAACAATTCAGTTTAGCATAAATACAGTTTAATTGTCAAAAATATTTCTATTGCAAGCTATTCAGTTTAGTCAAACTATTCTAATTCAAGCAATTCATGGTTGGTTTCTTTATTTAATGGCATATCAACCTTTGTAGGTTATTTAATGCCAAAGCTATTCTTCGAGAAGAACAGTAGTGGTACTATTTAACTCATACCTGGGAGGATAAGGGGGTTCATACCTTTCCCAAAGTTATTTGCCGGAAAGTGAACGTAATAGCTCGACTGGAGTACGAACTTGCTTACTACGATTCCGCAGTCCATCGCTTTAACCGTAACACCACGAGGACATCCCCTCAAGCAATTCAATTGAGCATAAGTAGTGCAGTTAAGTTCTATTTAACCCACAGATAGGACCTTATCAGGTGCTACCATTCCGGGTCAGAGTGGACCTGGGAGCAATGGTAATGAAGGGGTATTCAGCATTCCCCAAAGCCTCAGCATCAGTGGAACCTCACCATCAGATTGTTTTGTGTCATATTCAGGACAATCGTTAGGGTGGTTCTTACTCCTCTGCAGAGATTCAGTCGGTGTATTCTACAACCCCAGCCGACTGGACAAGGAAGATAAGCTCTTATATCGTCATATCTTAACCCTTATGTATCGAAAATACCAAATCAAACTAATAACATTGAATAAAACCAATTTATCATCAATAATGGAACATTTTGGGGGTTAGACTGGAATCATAGCCGGAGGGCCAATTTTTGATTCCACATTTCAAGAAATCTGGAATTTCCTCTGAAAAAATGTTTCACAAACAGTTTTCAATTTTTTTGTTTCTGAGTGTTCTACTACTTCTAGTGATCAAAGCAAATGAAAATCAGTTGGTACTAAAACTGGTAAGTATGAAAGATGTGGAAGAATCTTCCATCTTAACGATCTTATCTTTTCTAAGATCTATATATATATATATATATATACGCTCCCCATGGCACTCCGGCAAAGAAATTTTCGGCTGCCGCTCGCATAGTGCACAGCTTTTCGAACGAATTATCCGGTTAGGTATAAAAAAAAATGTAAACAAACAAACGCTGCTGCTGTTGCTGTTGCTGATACATAATACCTTATTATTCCCTAGCCGACGTGGTACGCTAGTTGGCCGAGCGGTCTGATACTAAGTCTGATACTAAGTCTAAAGTTGGGTGGGTTTCGATCCCAGCTTCAAGCGTCCTACGTGTCTAGCCACACTGAAGAGTTATGATACAACGAAACAGTCTGTCTGTGGATGACAATATATATATATATATATATATTTGTATATATATATATAGATAGATAGAGAGATAGATTTGTATATATATATATATATATATATATATATATATATTAATGCTAAAGATGTGACGTTTTGACCAATCCCACCTAATGATCGGATTCTTGTAACTCAGACTTGTAAGTTATCAACCTTTTACTTTTTTTAAAGATTAGTTATATTTGTCCAACCCTTTTGGAGGATTTCTTTAATTTCTTCATGATTTTACAGGCTATATCCTCAGTCCACACAGAGGTGCTATAAATAAGATCTAGCTGGTCGTCCAACACTTGTCGTCCATCTGAAGGGGTCCATCGGAACACGTCGCTTATGAGTTCGTTCTTACTTCTCCAGACAAACAAGACAGACATATATATATATATATATATATATATATATATATATATATATATATATATATGCTTAATCACATATAAAATTCTGTTATTTGCTTAACAGGGTTTTAAATAACAGAAAAAGATTGAATATTTTCAGCTAAAAACACAAGGAGAGGAAGGCCTTGTTCTTTGGTGAGATCTAGGGTTGAAAAAATTGATGCAAGAAATTATACATGCCTTATTTCGTTACTTGATCTGTTTTGTCCTACGTCCATGCGGGTAAGGTCAGTGGCAGTTTAAAGGTGCTTATCCAGTAAATCTTACAGTTTAACTAATTAAGCTACAAAAAAGGTTGATTATCAAGGAAAAACCATTTTAGCTTCTAGTCTGAGAACTTACAAGTTATAATCTGACAATATAATGAGGTTAAATCAGGATTTAAAAGTTGCACGTTATCTGAAAAACTCCTGTCAATTTAGAAAAAATACCTATCAGTATAAATAATAGTGGCTAAGGCCCACAACAGAAAGTTAACTAAAAAATTTCAAAATAAGAAATAAACGTTAATGAATGAATAACGAGCATATCTCTTGAAATTTTACCATAAATCTCTTTCCTTGACACGTGAATGTCTTCGTAATTTATCATCGTAAAACTATAGAACAGTTTTTTCTTTCTTTTTCTTTCATTATCATATTTTTTATTGCATTTTACTCGGTTCGTTATTCTACGACAGTGAATGTACAGAGCAGTTGGAAATAATATAATAATATACTAATAATCTCGGGGGAATTTCCCCAGTTGCGATATTACGTTCCCTTTCGGACAAATACCTTTGGGAAAGGTATGAACCTCCTTATCCTCCAAGCTATGGGTGAAATAGTATCACTTAAGTAAATTGGCGACTTTAGTCGAGGGTGACGCAAAGGCTCCCTTTTCAATAACTACTGCACAGAGGTGTGCGGGAGGGCGTTACTCCATTCCCTGTAGTACCAGTACTGTTCTTCTAAAAGGATTGATTTGACAGTAAATAACCCGAGAAAGTTGATATGCCATTGAATAACTAACTAATAATCTCGGTGATATTTGAACTCACGTCCCCTTTGTTCACTGAAAGCTTCGTTCAATGCACCTGCTGTTTTTTACCAAATTGTCAAAGATGATGTGCATGATCATAATGAGATAGATAGATAGATAGATATGAATAGACTGAAATATACTGCGATAGATAGATAGATAGATAGATTGAAATATAGTGCGATAGATAGATAGATAGATAGATAGATAGATAGATAGATAGATAGATATGAATAGATTGAAATATACTGCGATAGATAGATAGATAGATAGATAGATAGATAGATTGAAATATAGTGCGATAGATAGATAGATAGATAGATAGATTGAAATATAGTGAGATAGATAGATAGATAGATAGATAGATAGATAGATAGATAGATAGATAGATAGATTGAAATATAGTGAGATAGATAGATAGATAGAGAGAGAGATAGATAGATAGATAGATAGATAGATAGATAGATATGAATAGACTGAAATATACTGCGATAGATAGATAGATAGATAGATAGATAGATAGATAGATAGATAGATTGAAATATAGTGAGATAGATAGATAGATAGATAGATAGATTGAAAGATTGAAATATAGTGAGATAGATAGATAGATAGATAGATAGATAGATAGATAGATATGAATAGACTGAAATATACTGCGATAGATAGATAGATAGATAGATAGATAGATAGATTGAAATATAGTGAGATAGATAGATAGATAGATAGATAGATAGATATGAATAGACTGAAATATACTGCGATAGATAGATAGATAGATAGATAGATAGATAGATAGATAGATTGATTGAAATATAGTGAGATAGATAGATATGGATAGATTGAAATATACTGCGATAGATAGATAGATAGATACATTGAAATATAGTGCGATAGATAGATAGATAGATAGATATGAATAGATTGAAATATACTGAGATAGATAGATAGATAGATACATACATACATACATTGAAATATAGTGCGATAGATAGATAGATAGATAGATAGATAGATACATTGAAATATAGTGCGATAGATAGATAGATAGATAGATAGATAGATACATTGAAATATAGTGCGATAGATAGATAGATAGATAGATAGATAGATAGATATGAATAGATTGAAATATACTGTGATAGATAGATATGGCTTCTTAGTTTAGTAGTATACCAACCTTCGTAGGTTATTTAGTTGTTGAAGAACAGTTATGGTACTATTTAACCAGTTGGCGGGACGGTTAGATCCATAATAGCGGAAGAGAGTGAAAGCTATAAGCAATTTCCAAGTTGATTTTTTATAAATACAACCATGGGGAAGATAACTGATATAGATGCGTGTCGGAAAACTATTAATCGTTTTGACATATAAAATTCTAAACCGAACCTTCAAACTAAAATCGATATTTTTCGAAACTGACAAGTGACGTGGGCAGGATGATTCATTAATTGATTGATTTTAACGGCATGCCAATCTGTCTTGGATTATCTTATGTTGAGAGGTTAGGGAATCGCATTCATTGAACATTTATGTTTATAGGTTTGTGTAATTGCATCTTCAGAGATTTTTGCGCTTAGTTACATGATATTAAGTATTCGTATCAAATACAAATAATTTTCACACAGTTATATGGTTTCAAGTATTTCTATCCAATATTAATAGTTATATTGTTTACTCCTACTTAATAATAATCATTTGTTTGCACACAGTTATATGGATTTAAGTATTCCTATCGAATAGGAATAATTTTTAAACTGATTTATTTGACTCATCGATAGGATACTAATAGGGTGTTCTGGAAATGACACTAAACTGCCTCTGATAGTAACGCTTTAGTTCTGAAACACAGGGGAATGTCGAGTAACCTTCGTTTCCAGCACTCCTAAATCCACTCTGACCTGGCGTGGTTGTACCTGTTAGGGCCCATCAGTGCGCCAAATAAATCGGTTTGAAAATGATTAATATTGAAACAGAATATTTGAAACCATTTCACTGTGTATAAATTAAGAATTGATACTTGAAGCTGTAATTGTTTACTTACGCTTATTATTATTATTTTGTTTGTTTGGGTTTTATGGCATATCAACCTTTGTAGGTTATATAATGCCAAATTCATTTTTATACAACTAAACAGTTCTATTTCAAACAATTCTGTTTAGCATAAGTACATAGTTTAATAACCAAAAACATTATTTCAATCTATTCAGTTTAGTGAAACAGTTTTAATTAAAAAAATTCTGTTTAGTATAAGTATAGTTTTTGTAAGCACACAGTTAAATGTCAAAAACAGTTCTATTTCAAACAATTCAGTTTAGCATTAGTACGCAGTTTACTTCTATTTAACCCTTAGATAGGACCCTATCAGGTGTTACTACTCCGGGCAAAAGTGGACCTGGCAATCAAGGGGTACTTTGCATCCCCCAAAGCTCACTGGAACCTCATCATTTGATTGTTTAGTGTCATATCTAGAACACTCGTTGGTTGGGGGTCTTACACCTCTACAGAAAAGCAGTCAGTGTATTCTACAGCCCCAGCCGACTAGGCAATCATTATTATTAATTACTTGAAACCATATAACTTTGGACAAATAAATGCCTATTGTTAAATTGAAAGAATTACTAGTGACCATATAACTATTAGTATTAGGCAGGAATACTTGAAACTATATAAATGTGCACAAATTATTTGTATTAGAAATAATTGTAATATAAGTATTTACCAACTCTTCCTCACGGGTAGGATTCGACACAAGGTCAGTTTTTAAATAGAGTTTAACAGGTTTCAATCCCGAGTTTTCCTTCTCCGAGACTGGTTGCCAAGCCAAGTCTAAAGAATCCAATCTGCCCTACTATTTACCCCATAGCCAGAAGGAGAATAATTGAATTCACACCTTTCCCAAAGGTATTAGTGTTATGTGAAATGCAAACAGCCTTGTCCAGGATTTGAACTCGAGTCGCCGTGTCTATTTTCTTCAACGATAATAATTGATATATAACTGTGCGCCAAATACTTAAACAAAAAATGAAAAAAAATAAACGTACTATGAACATAATTCCTAAAACTCTTGACATAAAATAACCCCTGAGAGGCTGACATGCCGTTAAAATCAATTAATTATTACATAAATTTTTGATTTAATGATCTTAGATCAATAACTTAAACAATTTTTGAAATCAAGGGTTACTTCTAATCGTTCCAATAATATTTGCATTTTAACATTGCATAAGTTTTGAGGTGCCCGTGGTATAATGGTTATCGTCGTAGGAAATGGACACGGTGATACATGTTAAATCCTGGACGAGGCTGTTTTGCATTTTTCACATATTACTAATACCCTTAGGATAGGTGTGAATCTAATTGTTCTCCCTCCAGCTATGAGTAAATAGTAGGGTGGACTAGTTTCTTTAGCCTTGGTTTGACGACCCGGCTAAAAAAAGGAAAAGTTTGAATTCAAAACCTGTTAAACTCCGCATAAAAACCGACCTTGTGTCAGATCCTACCCGTGAAATGGGGTTGGTATATACGTATATAAGTATTAATTGTGTATAGGTTGATGCTAATATTTGTGGCAAAAGCTAGGTCCTCAAAATTCGACCTGCACTGTACATATGATTGTAAAAAAATGTTTTGCTACGTTTATAAGACGTTGAATGAATCAGGACAAAGGTGCTGATGAGGTGTGGCAATTTCTTAAAATATCAAGGGGTCAGAAGCTTGGTTGGGAGTTGGGGTCAAATTCTTGATATTTCGAGGTATACAATGTACGCTGTGTTTGCTAGCAAAAACAAGAATCCGAAGAAAAATAAATAAAATTGTGCATAATAAATTCCTTCTCTGCTGCCTCCGCCTCCACGTAAGTCTCGATCACACTTGCTTCGAATCTAACTTGGTATTTCGCCGTGAGTTAATGATTTACGTGTTTGTTTAGAAGATCATAACAAACGTGTTGTGAGTTCGATTCTCACTGGGTGTGTCATATTCCCAGCTTTGTAACAGACTATATTAAATTTAATAGAAGCAAAATTATCATCATTTCATTTAAGTCAGATTTACGGTATCTTTATTCAATCGATAACGCTTACATTGCTTCCTGACCATTGACAATGCATTTCTTCTTTATTTGTATGCACTTCCATTGTAAATCGATACCGATGATTTTTTTTTCCTTTTTTACTTTACTATTTATTGTCAGTAATACTTGCATTAATTCCTGACCACTGACAATCCCTTTCACATGAGGATGACAGAGACACCAATTGTAGTTGGTGCACAAGGAACGGTCCCCAAGGGCTTGAAAGAAAGACAGCATTATTAATATCAGCCAGAATACTGAGAAAAGCCCTGGGGGCTTAAAGAGATTTGTGGTCACTCAGAATCCAGTGGAAAACCCATCAGCTAACGCTAATGTGAAGAACTCTGGAATGAGTAAAACAATAATAATGTCGACGAGATTCTACTTGATGATATGTTTAAGGCAATGGGCTATATTCGCAGAAGTCCATCTTCTCTCCAAGAAATATGCAACAGTTTCTACTATATTACATAGTACCAGCAGCAAAAAAAAATATGTAACAGTTTTTACTATATTACATAGTACCAGCAGCAAAAGAAGATCCTAGAACTGACCCCTTATTAAATACCGAAAAAGAATTTCCATTTACAAAACTAAAGGCTTCTAACTTGATATTTACCTATAGTTTGGAAGAAATGGCTTCATACATTTCCTAAATGCATTGGTGCCGTGAGAATGCATTTTCCCCATTGCACTTTGAACTCTGCTAACCGATTCCTTTCTGCTGCTATTCCTCTACATGCACACACCACCAATAACAACGACCTCAGCTTTTAGACATGTCGGACCTGACCGACAGGGAGAGCTCAAAAAGTCAATTGCATAAATTCCCGTTCAGGGGTTTAAAAGCAATGTTGCAAGATTTTAGAAGGATTCAAAAATCGACAGTTTGTACCGAGGCAGCGAAGAGTTAAATCGATTGATCGCCCACCTATCAACGAAGAGGTGATGATTTATAAAGAAGACAGTGTAATAAACTGTTTGTCTATGGTACCAGTAATGAACTGAGTGCCCGGTTATATTGGATGTGACTGACAGGGAGATGTCAGTGAGTCAATCACATAAACTCTTGTTCAAGGTCAAAAGTCAGTGACCCAAGACAGATAATTCGTATATTTGGGGCAAAAAATAGCCCACCCACCTGCCATCCATTGGTTTACGTAGATAATCTTTAAAAAGGGAACAGATATTTGCTTGTTCGACAAAAAAAAATCATTCCACGTTGTTTCTTCTTTCCGGTTTGATATAGGAACATTCAAAATAAAATGTGGGTGTTTTTTGGGTGGGTAAATTTGGTTTTTATTTTATTTGAATTTTTTGGAGGGGGGAAAAATTTGCCCGTCTTTCCTTCCCGTTATACATTTTTTCTTACAAAATACTTCATCATAAATGAATAAATAGCGGAACTTTTAATGAAAGTAAGTTTGGCTGCATTGTTAAATGGCAGGTGGAATCCCCATGGCGTTGTGGCGAACTTGTTAAACTGCGATATCTTAGCGAGTTTGAACGTCAACCGTGCTATAACGTTAGCCTTCAAACAAATACCCTTGGGAAAGGCATGAACCCACTTATCCCTCCCTCAGCTAAGGGTTAAACAGTACCAGAACTGTTCTTCTACGAGATTGGCTTTGGTAGAAAATAACCCTCGAGAGTTGGAATCCCATTAAACAAGTAAACTAAACCTTTGTTAAGCAGCATGTCAACTTTCGTGGATTATTTAATACCAAAGCCATCCTTGTAAAAACTGATATTGTTGTGAGTTGAAAATTCTATTCAGAACACCATCAATCCGATGTGACATAAAATGAGCGCGAAAAGTTCTCTATGTAGCAAGTACAGATTCATTAGTCATGAAAAAACATTTCAACGGCAAACACATAGTTTGCACCGGTCCAACCCATGATCACACCTAAGAAAATATGAAAAGACGTTAGCTTGATAGAGCTACCATTGTCATTTGCCTAAATTCATTTGCACCACATATGTGACAGTTTTAAATGTGGGAGGTATTTCTGCCGCATCCCATTGAACTGTTTAAAAACCTATACATATTCGTTAAAACCGTGCGCAAAATTAAAATAAAGTAAAATGAAATAAACTCTTAAAAACAAATGTACAAAATAGGGAAATCGAAACATACAATGAGCGCAATTCCCTAACCTCTCAGGATAAAATAACTTTTGACAAGATGCCATGCCATTAAGATCAATCAATCAGTTTATCTCAGTTTTTCTCTAGTCTTTAAGGTCTAACGAATGACAACCTTCTTTCTTGTTTTTGTACCTTTTCAACACCTTCGAGGAACTGACAACGTCACACTTCCTGGTTACCCTCGTAAATTCGAATTTGTACAGGTTGTTCTTTGTTGGAGCGAAGTTTAATAGTCGGGGCTTAAAGATAACCAAAACTGCAAGGTTCTGCCACTTGTCTGCTGATAACACATATTACCATATGTTTCACTCACTATAGGGGTCAGTCTGGTACTAGCGAAATGTCTGTATGACAATATCAACCCTAAATTAATTAGTCCTTCTGTCGAATTCTGGTATGACTGTAATATATAAACATCGATCCAATTCATGCTGTTATTAATAATCTGACCAAAGTAATTTATAATATAAATCCTCCTTTGACACAAATTCTGACAACAAAGCTCGAATAATAACAGCCGAAAAGAAAGATAAAGTTAATTGTGTCCTGAATCGCAACAGCATACAGATAAGCATGATGACATCTAGACTGAAAAAAGGTGTATCATTGTTCTCATGATATGAGCTTCAGATTGACAAGATTGAGTCGAACTTTCTGCTTCTTTAGAAATGAATGAGGAGCTCCATTGGCCGGAGAGATGACCAACAGATCCGAATCACTTAAAGTGGATTGATACTATAGATAGCACTTCAGTTCCTTAAGTCCCTTCTAAGTGACGGTAGAGCCGTTCTCGTCAAACACGGAAGTGATTTCGCTTCCAATCCTCTGATCGTGCTACTGATCGGATATATCATCGGATGACACGATCAATTCGTTATATGCCCACGTTGTGTTTTATTTTTTTGATCCAGATCAGTCGCAAATCGGAGTCGCTGGTCCGTGACCGCACAATTAAGAAAGTAAAATAATAAAAGTCGACGTCAAAAAAAAACCCCAGAAAACAAAACACGGCCTACAAAAATAACAATATTTAGTTCGGAAACAATGTCTTTCGAAAATAATACATATATTGACCCATCCCAGAAGCAGTAAGTTTTAGTTAGAGACCAGTTTAGGAATTAACAGTCTGTCAATTCCTCATATAAGCTCTAGGCTTTTCCATTCTCGTCGTCTATCGTCTGGCACAAGGCACTCTCAAATGGCAGTTGTGTTTGCTTTCTTCAATTCTCGGTACTACTTCACAAGTGCTTATTACCTTAAGCTTCTTTGCTTTTTCAGAGCGTTGTGTTACGGTCGGCTTTCTTCGCTTTTCATACTCAGAGTAGTCTGGTACAAGGTTAAAATTTCAGAGCTTCAGAGAAACTGCTCACAGACACTGATGCTGCTCTCTCTCTCTCTCTCTCTCTCTCTCTCTCTCTCTCTCTCTCTCTCTCTCTCTCTCTCTCTGGTCTACTACTGCGAAGAGACAAACCCTGTCATTTTCTGTATATCTTCATCTGAGGAGTGGCGAGGGGCAAAACAAAAAGATATCAATTTTCTCCAAATTTGGATTTCAATAACTTTCAGCTGACGAGTATAATATGAAAAAAAATCCATATTC
>OY757917.1:11448154-11510654 GCA_963585895.1 Sepioteuthis lessoniana | reverse complement strand
CAAACAAATGACTGATATTAAATGAAATTATATTAAATAAAACTACAAACAAATGATTAATGGTGAATAGAATTATTCGGATAAGATAGATATACTTGAAATTAATAGTGTACCAAAACACTGAGCTCAGGTTCGTTGAAAAATATTATCAACAAAATATGTTTATAAACCATATATATTTAATATATATGTATAAAGACGGTTTGGCATTAAATAACCAATAATGATTGATATGCCATAAAACCAAACCAAACTAAATCCTATATATTTAATACATATGTATAAAGAGGATTTGGCATTGAATAACCTATAATGGTTGATATGCCATAAAACCAAACCAAAACAAAACAAACTAAATCATATATATTTGATATATGCGTATAAAGCGGATTTGGGTTAAGTAACCTGCAATGGTTGATATGCCATAAAACCCAACCCAATCAAATCAAACCAAACCAAATCATATATATCTAATATGTATGTACAAATAGGATTTGGTATTAAATAACCTACAATGTTTGATATGCCATGAAACCCAGCCAAAGCAAATCATATATATCTGATATAGGTATAAAGAGGATTTTGCATTTAATAACTTGCAATGGTCGATATGCCATAAAACCCAACCCAACCAAACTCTTTTACACCACATTCACCTCCAAAGAAATAGTATATATATATATATATATATATATATACGTGTGTGTGTGTGTGTGTGTGTGTGTGTGTGTGTGTGTGTGTGTGTGTTTCAGTTTCTATTTCTTTATCTCTCCCGACGCGTCCCTCCCTCAATCTTTACCTGGGGGAGTCCCCGTGGTGTAGTAGGTGACACGCTGGACCGTGACATCGCTGTAAGTCATGCTATCAAGTTCACTTTCGGAATAATGTCCTTTGGGAAATGTACTAACTCCCTTTATCCCTCCCAGCTATGTAATCGTACCACTATTATTCTTATGCAAAAATGGCTTTGGCATTAAATTACTTAGGTTGTTACCCCATTAAACTAAGAAACCAACTTATCGTTAACTGATCGTTGATTTCAGTTATTTCGTTTCTGTCATTTTATCTATCTTATATATATGTGCTTTAATCAAACAGGCGACATTTCCACACTAGATGGAAGCTCTCTGAAACTTGTAGACAAGTTCACCTACCTAGGAAGCAGCGTCTCATCAACCGAAAAAGACATCGACACGCGGTTTACGAAGGCATGGACAGCTATCAATAAGCTATCGATCATATGGAAGTCAGACCTGATCAATAAAATGAAACACAGTTTCTTCCAAGCAGCGGTTGTATCGATACTGCTATATGGATGCACTACTTGGACACTAACTAAACGGCTGGAGAAAAAGATAGTCGGCAATTACACAATAATGCTGCGAGCAATATTGAACAAGTCCTGGAGGCAACACCCCACAAAGCACCAACTATACGGTCATCTGCCTCCCATCACGAAAACTATCCAAGTTGGACGGGCCAGACATGTAGGACACTGCTGGAGAAGCAGGGACGAGCTCATAAGTGATGTACTCCTATTGACCCCCACATATGACCGAACAAAAGCAGGACGACCAGCTCGAACGTACATAACGCAGCTATGTGAGGATACGGGATGTAGCCCTAAAGACCTGCCAGATGCGATGAACGATAGGGAGGAGTGGCGAGAGAGGGTCAGGGATATCCATGCTGGCGGCACTGCATGATGATGATGATAATGTATATGTAGTTTTCGTGGTGGGTGGTAGGTAGCCGTGCAGCTGCTTTGTGTGGTGTTGCCTCCGGAACTTGTTTAATTCAGCTCGTAGCATTCTTGCGTAATTGCTGTCAAGCTTTTTCGCCATACGCTTAGTCAGCGTTTTCGTAGTGCATCCATATAGCAGTATTGACACGACCACTGCTTGGAAAAAGCTGCGTTTTATTTTATCTGACAGGTCTGACTTCCATATGACCGATAGTCCTTCGAAAGCTGTCCATGCCTTTGTTGGTCACGTGTTGATATCATATTCGGTTGATGAGACGCAGCTTCCGAGGTAGGTGAACTTGTCCACGAGTTTCTAAGAACCACTATTTAGCGTGGAGATGTCGCTAACCATCCAAATTAGACGAACTAGATATACGAGACACTGCTGGAGAAATAAGGACAAATTCATAACCTATGTACTCCAGTGAACTCCTTCACATGGACGAGAAAAGTGGGACGACCAGCACATCTGTGCCAATATGAGATGTACCCTGGAAGACCTGCCGGGAGCGATGGACGATGGAGACGGGTGGCGAGAGAGAATCAGGGAAATCCATGCTAGCAGTAGGAGGATATACATATATATACGAGTTGCATACGATAAGTTTCTAGACTTGTTTCGTATGGGCACTTTTATTGATAGTACACACATGAAACTCTAGTTCCCTTAGAAGTAATCTCCTCCGGCTACAATGCACTTGTTGTACCGTTCCAACAACTTCTGGAAGACTCCATGGAAGTCCTCTTGTTTGAGCGTATCAATGACTTTCGTCACAGCCTCTTTCATCTCCTCAATTGTCTCATAACGACAGTCTCTTAGCTTAGGGAATAACCAAAAGTCACAGGGAGCAAGGTCTGAATGTTGTATAGTCACATATGCAGATTCACATCTACAGCATCATAACGACACAATAATTAAGACGCAGTGACAAAGACAGACGCAGTAATAAACGACGCAGGAAGAAAAACGCAGGAAGACTTCTTTAACAATATTTACCTCTCACTTTATTGCAAGGGTTCGAAAAGGGTTGTTCAAGGTTTGCATATGAGAGGGAATTGGAGACCGAACATAAACTGTAATATTTTGACCCCACTGTTATGACCGTCACGTTGTGTCTTTCTTGTTCTCTTGGTGCTCAACCGGAGGCCTAGGGCCCACTGCTGGATGCTGGCTTTCTTTATTGCATCTTATCAGCATCTTCTCTGGACCCCAAACTCCATCGGGGTATCCGAGGGCCCCCTCGGTCGGGTGTGGCTTTCCCTACCACATCTCGACTCTAACTGTCTGGAACTCTACTGGCAACTGCCTGGCTCGTCGAACTCAAATGAGTTATATAATCGTTCGACGCCCACTCGATCTTTGAAATCGGATGTTTAATCGTCATCAAGCGGAAATAATTGTCATGCAGTTCAGAGGTCACTCTCTTCCGGTGCATCACTCTGTAGTGTACCATGGGAATTTTTTTAGCTCGTCCCATTTCATCTGCCAATTTCCGCCCACGCGATTTCCTCTCATAACTGCCATTAGAATGTATCACTTCCTTCCGGTGCATCACCTTGAATGGCATTTTTGGCCGAGTCAAAAGGTCAAAACATAACATGAACTACAGGGAGACTGAGGAACTATCTTGATGCCTATCTTGATCAAATAGCCTGTGACAAGGATAGAGTTGTGGACTGGTGTATTGTCCTGGTGGAAATGCCACTGACCCGATTTGAAAAGTGCTGGCCTCTTCCGACGTAATCTCTTTCTGAACTCCCTTAAAACCTCAACATAGTAACCCTAACCATAACCCTAACTCTTTGGCCAATCAACTCTGGTGTATTGACTTCCTTGCTCCTCCCACACCTCTCATCATCCCTCACAGGCTCCCTGGCTTCCTTGAATCTCTTATGCCACTCAAAAACTCATGCTCAATTCATGCAAGATGGTCGAAAAGCAGTCTGAAGCATTCCATACGTTTCTCTGGCATTTTCCAAATTTAAAACAGAATTTTATTGCATATCGTTCTTCTAAAGTGTCAGATTGCATTTTTGAAATTCACCAGCTGTGACAATCTGACTTTAGTAGGGTGTATTCCAATTGCTGCTGTAGCTGTTCATTTGAACCTGAAATCATAAGAAATAGTCAGTCATCTCATAAGATGTATAGCAATAACATACTGAATGTTCAAGAGTCTACAACGATTTTAAATGCCCATACGAAAAAAGTCTGGAAACCTATCGTATGCACCTCGTATATGTAGAGAAAAATTGATAACAAGGCAATCCAAGTGGAAGGAGAGATTTATTGAGAAGTAAAGTCGACACTATAGCGTTTCGATTCTACTGAACCATCATCAGGACCATGACGGGTGATATTAGCGATGTTCAGTAAACGATGGACGTTTAAAAATGCAAAATACAAAAACCTAGAGGAAAATTTGTATAACAAGATAAAATTGGCCATTTTATTAGTGAAACGCTCTAGGGTCGACTTTATTTCTCATTAAATCTCTCCTTCTACTTGGATTACCCTGTTATCAATTTTTCTCTACATATTGTCGGATTACAATCCATTATTTACTTCCTTATATATATATATATACACTGATTGAAAATTGAATTGCAAAACTCTGAATATACGTTTCAATTTCTTCAAGATTTAACGTATAGGTAATATAGTAAAGTAAAGTTGGCGACCATAGTCGAGGGTGACCAGAAGGCTCCCTTTTCGATAGCTACTACACCAAGGTATTGGGGAGGGCTCTACTCCTTTCCCTGGATTGCTCCACTTTACCTTTGATCCGTACCTTATTATGCTGAGTGTTAAGCAAGGCAGCATCAAATACCATTTTTAAAGTCTTTGGTATGACTCGACCTGGGATTGAACCCAGGTCTCCCGGGCCATTGGTGAACACACTGACCGCTAGGCCAATGTCCGGTATAGGTAATATATCTGGAATAAAATAATCATATATACAGATCAATACACCTACAGGTTATCAAATAAAGGTTCTCAGAGAACCTGTTGATACATTCGTTGGGTAACTTTTGATGCACTTCTTATTTGGGAACCAGTGCACGTATCAACTGGTTTCCAATAAGGGGTGTGTCAATACAGACAATGCACTCTGATCAAAATCGGTATCGTCCCTCAGAGGGCTGCAATTTTAATTTCTATCAGTTTATGGTTGCTAGCAACTCGAGTTCGAATACGGCCATCGTATAAGGCTATTTCATGGAGGTGCCCGTAGTGTAATGGTTATCTTCGTAGGAAATGGACACGACGACACGAGTTCAAATCCTGGACGAGACTGATTACATTTCAAATAGCACTAATACCCTTGGGAAATGTATGAATCCAATTATTCTCCCTCTAGCTATGGGTAAATAGTTGGGCAAACTAGGTTCTTCAGCCTTGGTGAAGTAACTAGTCTAAGAGAAGGGAAACTCTGAATTCAAACCTGTTAAACTCGGCTTAAACTCCGCTTGTGTCATAGCGCTTAAACTCCGCTTGTGTCATAGCCTACCCGAGCGGAGGGGTTGGTAAATAGAGTAAAAGAATAATTGGCAGTGCTCTGAACGGAACCTTATTTTAGCCAGGAAGAACAAGTTTTGTACACAATTGCGTACCAAACTATTATGACAAAATTTCTATGTATTTCATTATCATATTTACCATCATACACCTTCACTTTGACAGCGCATTTTTTACATATCTTATTTAAATTCTTTTAGTCCCATCCCTTATGACCGGCCGGTCAAACGGCTCGGCCAAAAATGCCTTATTTTCTCTAAATAAGGGCGATTCATCGCCCAAAAAAAACATATCATCCTCAGTAAAAAAAAAAATGTCTCTCCTCCTGACAAACATGTAAAATCTCCCTCCGCGGAAAATGTCTCTCCTCCTGAACAAAAAGTAATTTCGCCCAACAAAATTACAAATTCACATGAAAAATAAAAGAAGAAAAAAACAATTTTGAAGACAAAAAAAATGAAACAAATTCAGGAAACGATTTGAAAGCACCTCCTAAGATTCAAGTCGACGTTGACGACTTACTCCAGCGGACGAGGTTCATCTCCAGTCAAGTGAAGGAGAATGGTCTTATGTTCAATTTGGAGTAAGTAAGACAAGACCAAAAGAAAAGAACGGTGTCAGTCTTTGTTGAGAACAAACGGTCTCGTAAGATCGTTAAGCCCACCAAAGAAATGGTTACGCGTCAACTATCCAGCCTGGACGTAAAGGTACAAGACATAATAGCCGGTACTTCTTCGGCTTTTGGGAATGTATTGGTGCCAATCGCGAAAGAAGCCGTTGCCCTGACCAGAAAAACTCTTGAGAGCAAAGAGTACTTCTTCCGTACTGAATATATGGTGCGCCAGCAGACTACGGTATCAATATTCGAAGTCCCTAGCTTCCTCAAAAACGCAAATTTAGCCGCTTTCATGGTAAATTTTGGTGACATCGTCTCGGCTTCACAATATCGGGGAATGGAGGTTCGACTTAATGTTGGACTGTAAGACCTTCTACTCCATTCCCATCTGGTTGGATTTGGAAGGGCGCAGGCTGATAGTTAATGTTTCTGGCCGAAAGCCAGCCTGCTGGCACTGCAGTGAAATTGGTCACCTTTCTGCAGTTTTCCCTGGGAAGAATGCCTCGAAAAATTCCAACCAAAACCCTTGCACCTTCCCACCTGTCAAGGCGAATAACGAAAAGGAGGCTCACGTAGTCTCGCTCACAGTCAGAGCATCGGCCCGGATTCGACTGGGAGAAAAACCCGACTTCCCCTTTGTCTTCCACGGCAACCACCGAAGAGTCAAAGGTGGAGTGGCTGACTGTGGGAAAAGGTAGGACGAAGATACAACCTGGGGGTCCTCTATCCCGAAAGTTGTCCTAGATGGACACCACTTAAAACAGCCACTTCCCCAAAATCTAAACATTTTCCAAAAACAGCCTACTCCAACTAAGGTCAGGTGTTTCAGTCTAAGCTAAGAGAAGTTCGAACAAGTGCTAGACTTTAAGAAGCGGCTGAACCAGGAGCTCAAATCGACCCCACATTTAGGACCCTCTCGATCCACCCATTCATCTCCAGAACAATAGCGGACAATCAGACCTCTTACCACACCACCTCCCATTCCCATGCCTCCACCATCAACAACTTTGACCGTGCTAAAACCGAGGAAGGGGCCCATCCACTCTCCGCATCCGTTGGACTTGCCTCCCATCAAGCCATCATAACCAGCAACAGAACCATCAGCAGCAGTTTCAACAGCTCCAGCAGCAACAAATACAACCCCGCTACCATCTGCAACCCCCAAAAAACGGCAGCGGAGCTCATCCGTAAACAGCTCCGGGGATGAGGTTCCCAAACTCAGGAAAAAAGATAAACTATGGCACCATTCTGGATCAAATATTTGCTGTGTGGACGAGGGGGTTCTGGATCGTCTAAATAAGGTCCAGCCGCAACCGCTAAAGGACTTAAAGGTCCTCCACAACTTCAAAGAATTGAATGGATGCAATGTGGAGGACCCTAAGAACTTTCCCGGTGTTATTTGTAAGGGCCGGAGTTCCAATGGCATAATGAAAATGTTGGGAGAAGCTAACGAGTCCTTCGGCCCAATATCACTCATCAAAGATAACTTGGAATCATGTAGAGGTCTTGTTGGGAGGGTCCCTGTTATTCTTCACCCCTCCCTCTATAGGGCCGCTAGGTTCCATGAGCCAGACCGTCCTAACCCCAGCCATGTTCAGTCCGGGCACTCAACCCCTGTAATTATTCATGGTGGATTTAAGTCTTGCTAAGAGTGTGATAACACCCCTGACTGGCCAACCCCCTCTATATCAGCTTCCTTAAACCAAACTACTCATGGCCAGTGATTCGTCTAGTGGTTTTTTCTCATTTCCGACCAGGGGTATTACACATTTCTTTACAGATACGCAAAGCACAACCGAAAGGATGGGAGAAAAAGAACAAACGAACAAACACGGACTTAGGTCAGCTCCAATCGCAAGAAAGGAGAATCTGTGTGACGCTTTTGTGCAGCTTTCCGTGCATTATTCGACTATCGTGGGCGTGCATTTTGCACGAAACTTCTACAGCAATGCTGACATCTTCTCGCGTTGGTTAACCCGGCCTCAGTAAGTCAACGAGTTTTAGCAGTCACCTTTCTGACTTCTGTTGACTCTCTTCTCTGCCCTGCTTCCATCTTCTCCTGCCTCCTTCTGATGACCGTCCTTCCCCTGGACTGCTATCTCAAGCCGACTGGTCTCTTCTGCCCTGATTTTTCATCTGCCTCTCTCAGTCTTCTCTCGGACCTTCCTTCCCTCCTCTACTTCCAGTCTCGCAGGAGATCTCGTTCTCAGGCCCTTTGTGTGGGTTTCGTGCCAAAACAGACAAAGAGATCGTCTGAGTGGCGCCAACACAAACGGAAACGAATTGCTACGCATCGTGTCACAAGAGATTAGGATAGTGTTGACCAAACTCCCCCGCTCAGTTGTTTGGCGACGTGACATATTTGTATATATTTTTGATACAATGAATATTCTGCTCAACAGGGATAGTGATTACCCGGAGACGCACCTTGACGCTCAGAACAGACTAAATGATAAGCTTACATTTTAATAACATCAAAAATATTTGTCCATATGTGTCAGACAAAAAAAATTGTCCTTATGTGTCAGACAAAATAATTTGTCCATATGTGTCAGACAAACGATGAAATATCACATGACGTAAAAAAATTAAAAAAGAAAATGCTTATCATCAAAGAATGCCTTCTCTGAATCTGCATCCTTTAACCCCACCCCAAAGAAATAACTATTAACTGATTGCGAAACGACGCCTCCAAACTCTACAAAATCTCTAAAATTAGTGCGAAAGAATTGGGTAAAACAACCTTAAAACAACTCAAAGCAACTCTATGCAAAGCGGAGATAGACAACTCCCTATGCCTTAAAAAGTATTTTCAAACCCACCACACAATAAAACCCCTCCCTCTAATATAAAAGTATCGCTTAAATAACGGGAACGCTTAATAATTAAAATAATTTCGAACAACGAAAATTTAGCTGTAACAAATTACGAAACGACAAAAAAAAATTCCATCCTATGAATTGCTATCAACAACCCTAATACACTCGAATTACCCCTACTCCACACCTTAAATTGATTCACTTATCTGGTTTAAAATATACTTAATACAACACGACTAAAAAAAAAACATTAAATACAAAATTATTGTTTAAAATAAATAAGATTTGACCAGACATCAACGTCATGCGATATTGTCTATATATATATATATATATATATATATATATATATATATATATATATAAGTATGCCATTAGATAATTCATAAGCAGTTGATATACTGTTAAACAACTAAATGAAACCAAACAGTAGACAGAATCTCAACAAGATTGTATTGGCACAGTCTTAAAGTACATGATACCTGCTCAGGAAAAAAAATTGCAATAAGTAATTGATTTTGTTCTCTCCTTTTTTGTAGTCATGTCAATGTCTGGATCGTGTAGATATTGTTTTGAATAATCTTAAAATATCCAAAGATAAATTAACTGTTAAGAGAAACAAATAACGACAATAAGCTTTTCAAAAGAACTAACGGAGATCCATTAATAATACAAATAAAAATAAAACAAGCGGCATGACAGAGTTTCTAACGAAAGTGATGAGGTATCTATGGTCTGTCAACAAAAAGGTGGCCAAGATAGACAATTCTAAAAGAATAAAACAGGAAGACAAGATAAAAAGATTTCTTAACAACTAAAAACTCTACGTGAAACTTTTTCTGTGGTAAATACCCAACAGTGACAGTTAGTTCATAAAAGAGAGAAACGTAGACTGTTTATTAACAGCTATCAAAGCACCAATCAAGTACAAATAGTATATATATATATATATATATATATATATAAGGGGAAGAAGAAGTTTCAGTCTAATGACAAAGCCGTGTTGAAGGCAACCCATCTTGGAGAAATTAACTTCAAAATCGAAATTCGTGAAAGAAACTCCAGTATCAAACCTCTGCGGACTTGTAGGCATCCTTTGACTGGAAACGTCTAAGAGAAGGTTTGGTTTCGTTTGGTTTGGGTTTTTTGTTTAACGGCATATTAACCTTCGTGGACTATTTAACGCCAAAGCTATCCTTATAGAAGAACAGTATTGGTAATATTTAATCAATTGCTTGGTGAAGAGAAGGTACTCTGAAATAAAACTTACAGTTCGCATAGTCATCTTATTATGCTTGTTACCGGGCTGTAGCTATGTAGATCCAGACAATAGAAAGTGCTGTACTAGAATATGTCACAATAATCCAACAATGTATTTTGGTGTCTGACTACTTTATAATCTTACGCATCTTGTGTATTTTTCACGAGTTCAATTAGTTATTAATTAAGTTGTTTGAGTTGTTATTTAGGTGATAAAGGTAGCTATTATCCGTCAAAATATGGCAGTCATTATATATATATATATATATTGTCATCCACAGATAGACTGTTTCGTTGTATCTCAACTCTTCAGTATGGCTATACGCGTGAGATGCTTCGAGCCGAGTTAGAAACCCGACTGACTTTACGTCAGTAAGATATCTTACCGGAGAACCATTATCATTCTCAAAGTAAGTGAAGGAATTTTTTACATATAACTTTTTTATATATATGTTATGGAAACATAGGGTGCCCAGTTCGTGAGAAGATCTATTGTATGTGGCAGCCGGCAAATTTCCCAACTATATATATATATATATATATATCCAATTCCGACGCCACGAGCAGAATATGACACAAGGATCAATTTTCGGCGGAGTGCAGCTGTCTAGAATTCTGAGTTTTCCTTCTCATTTGACTAATTAAGGCTTTAAAACTCAGTCTGCCCAACTATTTATATATTGCTAGAGAGAGAAGAGATTGATTCATGCTTTTCCTAAGGTCATTAGCACCAAGTGAAAAGCAAACAGCTTTATCTAGGGTTTGAACACGAAACATCGATTCAGTTTCCTCGGACAATAACCATTACCCTATAATATCTTGTCTGAACATGAAATGTTCATTTGACTGTCTGTAAAGAATATAAAGCGTCATTTCAATAAGTGTATTAAACATGAGACAGCTTTCATGAACTGTTAAATAAAAACATTGATTATAATCATTAATTACAAATTAATATCAATTAATGATAATGATAAAAATTACTATTATTCTACTTCTTGTGAGGGTTTTATACCAATTTTAAGTGATGGCTTTTCACTAAAGTCTGTGTGACAGCAAGTCTACACAGATCTGGGCTTTTCTAAATATTATTGCTGATTTTAGTACTACAGTGGTCTGGATGGTTTTGATTCTTCCTCTCATCTCCAGTTCCCCAGTCTCCCCAAGTCTCCAGTAAGTATTCTAAGAATTCAAGCTGATTTTAACACTGCTGTGGTCTGGGTGGACTTGATTCTTTCTATGATTTCCTGTTCCTCCAGTCTCCAAACATTTGGAGACCGTTCCAAGGACACCAACAAAAATTACATATCTCTCACTACTAAACATGCACTTGTTATTCGTTTGCGTGGTATTAATTTTTCTTTAATATAATTGGTTCTTATACCGTTATTTTGTCTTGCTATTAAAAGAGATTCAGTTTCTCTTTTCAGGTTTCCTCTTCTTAACTATATCCCTGTCATCTCATGCGTAATTTCTTTAGTTTGTCGCTTGAAGTATCCATACAGTTGTTTTTCTTCCAATTTTTGTTTTCTAGATTCTTTTATTATTGTTTTGGTTTTTTTTGTTGGTTTTTTTTTTGTTTTCCCTTCAGCAATTTCGGTTGATATTGCAGTTGCTGGCTACTGTAATCAATCTTTCTTTACTCATTTTGTCCTTGAATTAATGCGTCTATGCTAGCGAGTCGTCTTCCTCCTTCTTTTCTTGACACATAGAGTCTATCTATATCCTTTCTAAAGTGTAAGGCCTAATGGATCGACATCGATTTCTTCGTTCTTCGGTCCATCTGTCTGAGTTCCTCCTTTATCCATTTTAAAAAGAATTCAGATCATCTTACAACAGGGACTGTACAAGTATTTATTTATTTCATCCCTGTTTTCTTGACTGTGTCCGCTTCTAATATTTTCAAGAGCTTTGTGGAACACGGAGTGCCTCTTCATTGGCATCGCTCTCAGGTCCACTCTGGCCTGGGGTAGTATCACCTGATGAGGTCCTGTCTATGAGTCAAATAGAATTCCTTGACATTTAAACTGCGTACTTGTGCTAAATTGAATTGTTTGAAATATAACTGTTTGATCATTTAACTGTGTGTAAACCAGTGACTGATGTTTAATTGAATTGTTCCTGATACATAGAAATACTTAAAAGCATTAAACTGTGTGCAAACAAATGATAAATAGTAAATAGAATTATTTGTATTAGATAGAAATAAGTGAAACCATTTAACTGGGTGAAAAAATGAGCTTAGACTCGTTTAAAAATCATATCTACAAAATGTGTTTAGAAATCATGTATTTAATATACATGTATAAAAAGGATTAGGCATTAAATAATCTATTATGGTTTGTATGCCATAGAACCAAACCAAAGGATTCCTACACATGGGTTAGCTCATTATTTTCTTGGTCTTTGTATATGTGTAGCCTCTTTTGCATTCTCATTATTAGATCTGATAAAATTTTCAGCTTTACTTTCTGGTTCTTATTTCCCTTCACCAGATTTTTACCCAAGACCTAGCACGAGGGAACATATGATTATATGTATTATTATTATTATTTAATTTTCAGCTTAACTTTCTGTTTCTTACTTCCCTTCACCAGGTTTTTACCCAAGACCTAGCACGAGGGAACATATGATTATATGTATTATAATTATTTAATTTTCAGCTTATTTTCTGTTTCTTACTTCCCTTCACCAGATTTTTACCCAAGACCTAGCACGAGGGAACATAGTGATTATATCTATTATTATTATTATTTAATTTTCAGTTTTACTTTCTGTTTCTTACATCCCTTCACCAGATTTTTACCCAAGACCTAGCATGAGGGAAGGTAGTGATTATATGCATTTTTTTGCTGCTTCTTTTCGGTCATATTTTTCCCTCAAAATGATAGTCCTCTCCCAAAGGAAAAAGAAGCTCTGCAAAGTGCATTTTTTTATTGCATTTCATATTTGCCAGGTTTCTTCTGAATGTGTTTATCTATCCCTTTCCTGATCATACCCAGTGCTCCCACTATTACTGGTACGGTGGCAAGTTTAAAGTGCCATATTTTCTTAATTTTCATTTCCATGTCTTTATTTTTACTTATTCTATATTCTTTGACTGATATGTTATTATCTGTCGCTACAGACATATCAATTGGAAGGCATGTTTTTTTTATAATCCTTAACTACAATTTCTGTTGGATTTTTTTATTTTTTTATTTTTTGCTCTTTATTTTTCTATGATTTTGATCAGCAAAGTGCCAGACAATAGTAGTTCCTTTGACCTATTATCGGTTCTGATTGGTCCTTATACCATTATTATTATTATTATTATTATTATTATTCTTTGCGAGTTTTTCACACCAACGCTAGCTAATGGTCTTTCACTGGAGTCTAAGTGACAGCAAGGCTCCTCAAAACTCTAGGGGTTTTCCCAGTATTTAGACTGATTTCAACAATGGATGGTCTCAAACTCTTCCAGCCTCCTTACCAGGCCTTTAGGCACAGCAAAGTCCTCTATTCGGGAAGTTCTCTCTTTTTTCTTTTTTCTTTTTAATTATCACAGGTCTGATCTTCTGGCCGGAATTAAGTGATCAATTTGTATCTCAAAATCCCAGAGAATTCCAGGCGTCCCATTCTCTAGAGTGTATTCTGGTTTGTGCATATACTATTTGGTTGTATAATCAAATTTCACAATTCTTGCACAATTCTGAGTGGATCATCTTACCTAACCAGTCAAGTTTCGTACTCCCTTTACACTAATTTGCTGCATTCGCTTTTTATGTAATTAATCGTTTCGTCTCTATCACCACATAACCTATACTTGCAATTCTGTTGCGTCTAATCTATCTTTACTTTAACATAGTTGGTCCTTATGGCGCTGTTTTGAGCTGCTATTTGAAGAGATTCAGTTTCTCTCTTGAGGTCTCCCTTTTCTTAACAATTCCCAGGTCTTCTCGTCAGTTTATCGTTTGAAATATCCATATAGTTGTTTTTTCTATTTATTATTGTTCGGTTGATCTTTATCTTGTTCGTACTGTTTCTGGTCGCTTTAATTAGTTCTATTTTGCTTATTTTATGTAGTCGTCGACTCATCGTATTGATTCATCCACGCTATCTTGAGTGCTGGTGAGTCCTCTTCTTCCTTCTTTACTTGACATTTATAGTCTGTATGTGTCATTTCTCTTGTAAGTCGGCATTTTGTTCTCTGGTCTATTTCTTGTTCATCTATCTCTATTTAACATCTACCATCTATCTATCTATCTATCTATTAACATCTATCTATCTATCTATCTATCTATCTATCTATCTATCTATCTATCTATCTCACCCTGTTCATATCTATCTATCTATCTATCTATCCTAATTTATCTCTATCTCAGTATCTATTTACCAATCTCAATTAATATATCTCTCTTTCACTTTCTCTCTTTCTCTCTATCTCTCTATATATACTTACTAATTTACTATCTGCCAGCATTCACAGTGAAAAAGAAAAAGAAAAAAAACCCTGCCAGAATTCAGAGATAACAAATCTCGAATCACTGCCTGGGAAAAAAAGTTTATCGGGAGAAAAAAAAGAAAAGGCCAACTTCGTCACACCAGTTGAAAAAAATCAAGAGATATGCAATCAGTTGGTCAAAAGAACAAAACCCATCGCAAAATGCTGCAATGCTACAATTACAAAAAGTGCTCAATACTAAATAGAGCCAGTTACAAAAATTGAATCGCGAGTCGGGACTATCCTACTCCAGTTTCGCCTAAAACGGCTCCTTAAAGTACCTACCACCGACTTTCTCTATATATATTTTTTTCTCTCTTAAAAACCAACAATCGGTCACAATAAAATAATAAATTTATTTCCATCCTGTTAAAAAGCGTTGATATAAATCAATGCTCTAAAAAATTGACAGGACTTCTTCAGATCAAACAAGAAAATGGATTAAAATATTTTTTTTCATATTCACAACCAGACTAGAAAAAAAACTTATTTCTCCTATATAAAAATAACTTTTAAAATTCAAGTAACAATAAGTGTCAACTTATTATGGCGAGCAAATGAACATCCGATTTCATCATATTTCAAATTTAACAGAGGAAAAATTTACAGCAACAATAATGCATGTCTAAACATTCAAACATTTTTATATATAAAAAAATAACAAATATATATATTTCAATAATATCTATCAAATAATAATAATAATAACAAAGTAGATGTGCAGTTTCTATATTCATTAGGGAAGGAAACTGCGTATCAAACCCTTTTTCCCATATACATCAATACGGGAAACTACAAAATGATTGTTCTGTATCTTTTTCCCTACGAATATCTCTCATGAAATATACGAAAACAAAAAGGAAAAACTCTTTACTGTCATTGTGCAAATCATGAGAAATGGGCAAAATATTGAATATAATGTTGGAATTCGACATTAAAGTGTTCACATTTATCAAAATACGTGGAAAAACTCAATGATAAATAAATATGTGACATGAAATGGATTGAAAATAGATGAAATATGTGGAAATTCATGAAATACGAGAAATATGTGAAATAAGTAGAAATAAATCTAAATAAATGAAATTCGTAGAAATACGTAAAATATGTGACATGAAATAATTGGAAATACAGCATGATAAATGAAAATGTCGCATGAACATGAGCAATAAAAAGCGGGGAGACTCTGTTTGATGGTGTTGTTTACAGAGAAGAAGAACTGGTGTATAAAAATATAATCAGCTTCTTTTCTTTTCCTTTTATTCCTCAAAATGTACGAAATAGTCGATTGAGAGAGAGAGAGAGAGAGTCGAAGACGGCTGAGATATACACACAGGGAGAGATACGAATCTCCAGTGAACCGCTTTTTCTTCGCTCTGCTTTCGCGAGACCAGTACAGGGTCATCTCAAGGCATTGAATCAGCTTGCCTTCACCTCACTTCTCTACTTTCGTGAGTTTTGCACACCTCAAGCTTTTCTCAACCTTTAACCCTGAGCAGTCAGGCACAAGGCCAGAGTCAAAAGCAGCATAACGTTTAGTAGCTCTTCTGTCGGTCTTCTTCGTTCTCTACTAGTCTCTGCTGGGGTCGGAATCTTCCCTGGTTTATATAATTTCCCGAAAACCCACACAATTCTCGTTGTTACACCTCCTGCCTATGCGTTGTACGATGACACGCTTCCTGTTTAGCAAGCCACCAATACAACTTACGCGGCACTTCCACTGAGGAAATACCTGCGTTATGTTTTCTTTATGAAACACGTCTATTTCCTGTAATGTTATCTACGCATTTCTTCCGGTCTATATTCAAGAGTGTCATTTAGAACCTAATATTAAGTGCACCAAATATAAAATGCATTTGAAATAAATAAACATACGTTTTTATTGTATTACTTGGCATTGATGGGAAGGATGTGTTCAATGAGCACCAGAAAACGCATTGATATTCGGTTCGAGATTGGAGAGTTTTAGTTGTAAGTCACCACGCTCTTCCTGATTTAGTCTGTTTCTCTGCTTCGATAGAACTGTATTTTGCATTGTTTAAACGAGTTTTAAACATATACGAACTTGGTAATGCAAGTAAAAAAGCCTAAACTGCTGCACTAAGTTTGGAGTATTTATTTACAATATTTTCATTGTTCCAATAGTCACTGAGCCCTTTACTTCGGAACCATGATTTAGCTTCGAGATCCGTACACATATCAACGAGATAATCTTCTTAACGAGATTCAATGTCTACATTTTCTTTTTCCTAATCAAACAGTTTAACAATTCAGTCGGATGCAGGTGCATACATTTTTTTCTGGTTCTCGAAACATACTTTAAAGCTTTTCCTTAATTTTTCAAGGTGCATTATATATATATATATATATATATATATATATATATATATATATATATATATATATATATTCACTTTATACATATATATTAAATAAATATGATTTGGTTTGGTTGGTTTTTATGGCATATCAACCATTGTAGGTTATTTAAGACCAAATCCTCTTTATACATATATATTAGATATATAGGATTTGGTTTGGTTGGATTTTATGGCATATCAACCATTGTAGGTTATTTAATGCCAAATCCTCTTCATACATATATATTAGATATATATGATTTGGTTTGGTTGGGTTTTATGGCATATCAACCATTGTAGGTTATTTAATGCCAAATCCTCTTTATACATATAAGTAAAGTTGGCGACCGTAGTCGAGGGTGACCAGAAGGCTCCCTTTTTAATAGCTACTACACCGAGATGTAGGGGAGGGCGCTACTCCTTTTCCCTGGATTTCTCCACTTTACCCTCGATACGTACCTTATATTGCTGAGTGCTAAGCAAGGAGATATCAAGTACCATTTTTAAAGTTTTTGGTATGACGCGACCTGGGATTGAACCCAGGTCTCCCAGATCATCGGCGAACACTCTACCCACTGGGCCAATCAGCCGGGTGTTTTATACATATATATTAGATATAGTTTTGGTTGAGTTTTATGGCATATCAACCATTGTAGGTCATTTAATGCCAAATCCTCTTTATACATATATATTAGATATATATTATTAGTAAAGACATTTTCTTGATAACCTTTTTAAACGAGCCCATTTATTTTTGAACACTGTTAAATGGTTTCAAGATCTGCTGCAGTAACAATTGAAATGGTTTCAAGATCTACAGCAGTAACAATTGAACAACAGTCATTTATTTGCACATATCTGAATTAATATACATGATATGAAAGAGATTAGTTTATAGGTAATTTCATTTTTAAATAGATTAGAACAAATTTTCCGCACACTAGTATTGTTATTGTTGCTACACAATTAAATGGTTTCAATTATTGCTATCAATTAAACATCCATATTTATCAACCCCTCCACTCGGGCAGGATATGACACAAAGTCAATTTTTAAGCGGAGTTTAACAGGTTTGAATTCAGGGTTTTCCTTCTCTTAGACTAGTTACTTCACCAAGGCTGAAGAACCTAGTCTGTCCTACTATTTACCCATAGCTGGAGGGAGAATAATTGGATTCATGCCTTTCCCCAGGTTATTAGTGCTATTTAAAATGCAATCAGTCTCGTCCAGGATTTGAACTCGTGTTGCCGTGTCCATTTCCTACGACGATAACTATTACACCACTATTACACCACGGGCTATCAATTAAACATCAGTCATTTTTTTACACACAGTTAAATGATCAAACAGTTCTATCCCTAGCAATTTAATTTGGCATAATTCATTTGTTTGCACTCAGTCTAAATGTCAAACGGTTCTATTTGACACATAAATAGTATCCTATTAGGTGCTACCACTCCGTGATCGAGTGGATCTTTGAGTATTGGCAATGAAGCGGTACTCTGCATTCCCCAAAGCTCCAGCATTACTGGAGTCTCATCATCAGATTGTTTAATGTCATTTACAGGAACATTCATGGGGATCATACGCCTCTGCAGAGATAAAATCGGTATATTCTACAACCCCAGCTAACTGGGCTAGCAACAAGATGGTGTCTGTGTAAAACACTGTCAACAGTACGTACATTAGGAACTTTTTCTTATAGTAATGTGGTAAATCCTCTCTAACGGCCAACCATTGCTGATGCACTATCAGTAGCCCCTGCAATAATATTCCCGAGAAGAGTATTATGTTTTATCCTCCAAACATCTAAAAATTGTCTCAGTTTTTGCATCTCTTTTAAGATTCATAGCAAACAAAATCTGATCAGCAATGCACTTTTGGCTTGGACTTTAATACTTCAAATAAGCTATTAGAAAACTTGAACTGCCAAAAATTGATTAATCGAGTTTAATAGAAAACATACAATGTCGAAGCTCAGGGGTTAACATTCTCTCCACATCATCAGCCATCACATCAATGTGTCGTTGCCCTGTATTTTTACGTAATGACATGCATTTCAGAATAGGTTGTAAGTTTTCCTTCATAACATTTTCAATCACATCTTTAATTGCTGGTATTATCATCTCTTCACCATTGGTAGTTTCTTTTCCTTTTTCTATTATAGGAGATAATGTCTGATTTTAGCGTAGACAAAGGTATAAGTAGCTAGCAGAGACAGGTATGTCACGTGGTCACTCTGGCATATGTCGGTTGATATAACAAAAACAAAACAACACGGACACTTCAGTATTTTTCTTTAGGGTTTATTAGCTGTTTCGCTACCGTGTGTTGTGAGATAAAAGAGAGAAAGACTGGTTAATATTTTCTATTAAAAGGTCGCGGTTCCTCTCGGGATCAAACTTAGGTCTGACGCCCGTCGCTTCAATTCTGCCCTTCAAAAATGGGTCGTCCCCTTACATCAAACTGTCATGTCAGTGGAGGAAGAAACATAACAGTTTCCTGTGATTCAACACCTCCACAAGAGACTTGGAACCCTAGTTTGTTTTTTTTTTGTTTTTTTGTTTTTGCTTTTTTGGGGGGGTTGTTTTGGTGGTGTTTTTGTTTGTTTTTGGGGAGGTGTTTGTCTTTGGGGGGGTTGAGGGGGTCTTTTTTTTACCAAGTCCTTTTGATTTACGGCAACTATTCATTCGTGACTGTCTGACATACAATGATTGTTTTGACCTGGCTGTTAAGAGACTATCCAGCTTATTTGTTTATCTATTCAATTTCTATATTCTATGAGTCGTTCAATTACGTTACATAATGTCTTCGATCATTCTTCCTCTTTATTAGCATTGGCAGATTCTCTAAAAAATGTTGTTTGAATTTGGTTGATTTCTAAATTTTTCGATTACCAACTTTAAGATAAAATCAAGACTTTTGTTTTTCCTAGAATAAATACTTTTATCTTCGCTGATTTGCATGGCATCATTACTGAAAGTCTTTTTTTTTTTTTTTTGCATAACACGCACATAGGTATTGCTTTCTTGTGAATATTGTCTGCATCTCTTTTTGACATTAGTGCTTGTCATTGTGCAGACTAGAAATGGGCAATTTAAAAAGAAAATACACAGCAATCAGTTCATTAACATCACTCCGATAGATACGAATATTGAGTATATGCAGCCTTTCGTTGAACTAATTGGCGACAACGGACAACAACCACGTGCTATGTATGTATCAGATGCCGAGTTGATCAAGCAGGTGGCAAGCTGACCAAGCCTAGACTTGTATGTGACTCATCTCTCTCTCTCTCTCTCTCTCTGGCCCAGTTGGCTAGGGCTGCAGAATACACCGACTACATCTCTGCAGACTCTCCCAACGAATGTCCTGTATATGACACTAAGCAAACTGATGGTGAATCTACGGTAATGCTAGAACTTTGGGGGAATACGGAGTACCCCTTCATTGCCATCACTCCAAGGTCTACTCTGGCCCGGAGTGGTAGCACCTGATAGGATACTATCAATTGGTTGAATAGAAATAAACTATGTGCTTGTGCTAAACTGAATTGTTTGAAATAGAACTGTTTTGACACTTAAACTGCGTATTTATGCATAACGGAATTGCTTGAAATATGACAGTTTTTTTGCATAAAAATAAATTTGGCATTAAATAACCTACAATGATTTATATGCCATAAAACAAAACAAATCAAAACGAAACCTCTCTCTCTGTCTCTGTCTGTCTGTCTGTCTGTCTGTCTGTCTCTCTCTCTCTCTCTCTCTCCTTGCGTGCGTGCACGCGTGTGTGTATGTGTGTTGTGGTTAGAGTGTGTTTGTGTGTTTCTACGTTTACGATGCACCGTTCTTCACTCAATTGTGTTCCGTCTCTATCGGGTTTGATGCTGTCGTAAGTGAAAGAATTGTTGCTGCTGCCTTTGTGTAACTTTGTGTTTCGATGTGCACAATTTACGTTGTATAGTTAGCAATATGTGCATCAGTATGTTGAATTTTGTGTATGTTTTCATTCTAATACGAATGTCAACTTTCAAGCCCAAAAGTTGAAAACGATCCCGGCATTTATTGATCGCTTTCCAACCCCCGGGCATTTATCGACCCCTTAAATTTTCCATCGACCCCCGAAGACGATATTGACTCTTTTTAGAGACCCCTGATCTATCCCAACCTCTTTTCGTCAAGGCGTCTTTAAATCAACCTGTTCATATATTTCTTCTTAAACTGAACTTTTATTCAATATATATATATATATATATATCCCTCTCTATATAAATGTTGTCTTGCTCCCTTTTTCACCAGGTTCTCCTCCCTTTCTGCCCTCTCCATTTTCTCCCCTCAACCAAACCCACTTCATCCAGTCAGTGCTATTCTTCTTCTTCTTCTTCTTCTTCTTCTTCTTCTTTGCCTTCTTCTTCTTCTTCGCCTTCTTCTTCTTCTTCAGTTACCGTAACAATCACCCTGTATTTTACAAAAGAAAAACAACTTATACATATTTACACTTGCACCCCCACCTCCAATACAAGCCTTCTCAGCTGTCAACCAAACGTTTTATCATCATTATTTGGGAAACTCTACACTTTACGGGAAATGTTTTCTGCTATAAACAATCGACTATTTCTGTTTTATTCTTAGAACTTTTTGATTTTTTTCTTTTTTTGTGTACGTATTGCAATTTCTTTTTAGGTTTTGTTTTTTTTACAAAAGAGTAAAATTATCAGAACGACAGTAGAGGACCTGCAGTAAATGGCACCAGAAATAGTGGGATTTATAATGACTGGTGCCGAAAAGATTATAAAGAGAATTTAAAAGTCTATGACAGACTTTAACAACAAGAAACGATATAAACATCCCTCTCCCACACGTATATATATATATATATATTTCCTCTCATCTAAACACGTATAAAAATTACCTTGCAGAAATCTCATCTAAGGGATAAACATCTGAGTTATACCTTCGTAAGATACTCGGCACCATTCTTAAAGTGTACGAGAGAAGGGCTTCAACAAATAGACCAAAGAACAAAAAAAAACTAATGACAATGCATAAGGCTTTACATCCCAGAGATGACGTTGACAGACTCTATATTCAGAAATGGAGGAAGATCACTTGCCAGCATTGAGGATAGCCTTGATGCACTGATACAACTACAAGAAGACTACATAAAAAAAGCACCGAGGAAGACTGATTACAGCGACCAGAAACAATACCCTCAGCACAAACATCAACAGAACAAAATTAACCAGAAAACGAAAATGGGAAGAAAAACAACTGTATGAATATTTCAAGCGACAAACAAGGGAAATTTCTCGCAAGAAAACTTGAACATGGCTAAGAAAAGAAAACCTTAAGAAAGAAACTGACTCTATTCTGATTGCAGCACGAAACAAAGCCATAAGGACTAACTATAGATAAGACGCAACAAGTGTAGATTATGTAGTGATAGTGTCGAAACGATAAATCACATAATTTGGGAATGCAGCAAATTGACGGAAAAGAGTATAAGACTAGACACGACTAGGTGAGAAAGGTGATATACTGGGAATTGTGCAAGAGATTGAAATAGAGCATTCGAACAAATGATATAAGTACAACCTTAAATATGTCCTGGAGAATCAGACTCACAAAATTCTCGAGATTTTTTGGATACAAACAGATCAGCTAGTGATTAACAAAAAAAAGAGAAATTGCCGAATAGTGAACTTTGCTGTCCATAGAGTAAAAATAAAAGAAAACAAAAAGATAGACAAATATTTGGATCTTGCCAGAGAGCTGAAAAGGCCGTAAAACATGACGTGATAATGTTTTTAGAATAACTTCTCTAATTACATCTTGCCCAGTCGGCTGGAACTGTAGAATACACCGATTGCATCTCTGCAGAGGAGTAAGACTCCCCACTAACAAGTGTCCTGGTTATTCCACTAAACAATCTGATGGTGAGGCTCCAGTAATGCTATAGCTTAAGGAATGTGAAGTACCCCTTCATTTCCGGGTCCACTCTGACTCGGAGTAGTTGCATCTGATAGGGTCCTATCTATGGGTTGAATAAAACTAAACTGTGTGCTTATGCTAAACTGAATTGTTTGAAATAGAACTGTTTTGACATCTAGCTGTGGGTAAACAAAAACTATACTTACACTAAACTGAATTGTTTGAAATAGAACTGTTTGACTAAACTGAATCGCTTGAAATAGAAATGTTTTTGACAAATGGACTGTGTACTTATGCTAAATTGAATTGTTTGAAATAGAACTATTCATTTGTATGAAAATGGATTTGGCATTAAATAACCTTAAAATGTTGATATGTCATAAAACACAAACAAGCATCTAATTAAATCATATAGTTTTGAAAGAGAACACCACAAACTGAAATATAATGTTTAAAACTCACCCATTTTTTCGTTTTATTTAAAAAGTAGAAAATTTAATTTGAATAAAATTCAGAAGATACAATATCATATATTACTTGCCCTGATTAAGGATTAACGTAAAAATCGAAACGTTTTACGTTGGCAAATAATTCAACTATTGATAAAATTATCCTAACATCATTTACATACCATCGGGTTTACTTCCGTTTTTTCATATATATATATATATATATATATATATAAGGGGGTGAAGCATTTTTTTTCTTTTAAGCCTGATTCATTTAAAAACTGTTGGGTCCTTTTCGTTAAGTTTTATAGAGAAAATGTGCGAAATTAGCTTTCTAGAATCTTTCGATTATTTTTTTCCTTTTCAAGTATATATCTAAGATTTTTTTCTTTTAGATTTAATGAAACATTTGATTTTAATATATTATGCTTTCTGTCCATTATATATATATATATGTGTGTGTGTGTGTGTGTGTGTGTGTGTGTGTGTATGTGTGTTGTTTGCCTACTGTAGTCGAGGGCGACTGGAAGGCTCCTTTTTCAATAGCTACTCCACCGAGATATAGGGGAAGAGGTTACTCCTTTCCCTGGATTGATCCACTTACCCTTGATCAAGAAGGCATCGAGCATCATTTTTGAGTTTTTGGTATGATTTGACCTGGGATTGAACCCCAGTCTCCTGGACTATTGACGAACACTCTAACTATTATGCCCAGATTTTTGTTCTCATGTTATAAAGGGATAAATAAACAAATTTGTAAATTCACCCTCCGCAGAGAAGCCTAATAGTTTTATTCACCTTTCCAAACTTTTATTCTCCCCAGGGGTCAGTATGGATCACTTTGAGAAGCCCTTATCAATAAGTAGAGTCAGATGATAGGTTAAGTTAAAAGATTATTAGGCTCAGTCGGCGGGGACTGTAGAATACACTGACTGCATCTCTACGGAGGTGTAAGACACACCCAAGCAAGTGTCTTGGATATGACATTAAACCATCTGATGGTGAGGCTTCAGCCTTGGAGATTTGGGGATTTTGGAGTACCCCTTCATTGCCATTGCTCCCAGCTTCACTCTGTCCCGGAGTGGTAGCATCTAATTGTGTCCTATCTATGGGTCAAATAAAACAAATTATGTGTGCAAACAAACAACTAATGGTAAAGTCTGACTGTTATATAGCAATACTTGAAACCATTTAACTGTGTGCAAAAAAAGCTCAGGTTATTGACAAAATGTGTAGACAAATCACATATATATTTAAAAGAGAGGATTCGGTATTTAATGGCCTACAATGTTTGGTGTACCATAAAACCAAACCAAATCAAATGATTATTCACCTAAGGCAATTTTTTTCTTAATTTTACATTTGATATAAGCACTCTTTAAAAATGAGATAATATTGACCAGATTCTATAACATTCTGGTTTGGTTTGATTTGTTAGGTTTTATGGCGTATCAACCTTTGTAGGTTATTTAACGCCAAATCCATTTTTATGTCAATAATCAGTTCCATTTCAAACAATTCAGTTTAGCATAAGTACACAGTTTAATTGTCAAAAACATTTCTATTTCAAACTATTCAAGCAGTTATATATAAAAATTCAGTTTAGTGTGAATACAGTTTTAATGTCGAAAAACAGTTCTATTTCAAATAGTTCAGTTAAACATAAGCACGCAGTTTAAATGTAAGTACAGTTTAATTGTCAAAAACATTTCTATTTCAAGCTATTCAGTTTACTCAAACAATTCAGTTTAGCATAAGAATGCTGTTAGTTCTATTTAACTCATAGATAGGACCCTATCAGGTGCTACCATTCCGGGCCAGAGTGGACCTGGGAGCGATGGCAATGAAGGGGTACTCCGCATTCCCTAAAGTTCCAGCACTGCTGAAACCTCACCATCCGATTGTTTAGTGTCATATCCTGGACACTCGTTGGGGGGGGGTCTTATCCCTCTGCAGAGAAGCAGTCGGTGTATTCTACAGCCCCAGCCGACTAGGCAAATAACATTCTGGAATGTTCCGTAAAAGACAATATGTGAGTATAACGTACAACGAGAATTCATTTATTCTGCAACCAGACAGAAGACTTCTGAACTTGAACGAGAGGTTGGTTAGTTGTTTGGTTGGATTGTTTTAAGGCGGATCAACCCTTTTCGGGTCATTTAATGCCGAATCAAGTCAGTGTGATGGAAGTTTGTTTGTTTCAAATATTTATTCATGAAGTACAGTCATTTTCAGATACAGATTTGTTTTTATATACTTTTATATTGTTTATATTATATTGGTTAGGTCTTTAAATTTTTCCATATAGGCCCACTGATTTCAGGAAGAAGATTATTACGTCCACTTTAGTTTTTTTTTTTAATAGTTCTTTCATACAGATTGCGCTGTAAAATCGTTCTCTTGTAGGGGCCAGATCAATGCATTCAGTGAGAACATGTTTTATCGTGTACGCAGTCTGGCATGATGACACATTGGTTGCTCTTCTTCTTTAAGCAAGTAAGAAAGAGAAGTTCCGAATGAAGGTTGTTGATACGTACAAACAAGGTAATGGATGCACAGTAGTTTCTAATCGTTTTCATGTTCCTAGACAGGGGAATCCCTGTAGTGTAGTGGCTAATGTGCCAGACTAAGACATTGTAGTAAGCGAGTTCGAACTCCAGTCTTGCTATTATGTTTACTTTCGGACTATTAACTTCAAAAAGGGTATGAACACTCTTATCTCTTCCTCCCAGCTATGGGGTGAATATTAGCACTACTATTCTTTTACGGTAATACTTTTGGCATTAAATAACCCGAGGAGGTTGATATACCATTGAAGAAAACTATCAGTAAATAGAAGGAACATTAACCATGACAATGTGACAAAACTGTACTCGAGGTACAATTAAATGTCATTCTTGATATACCTCATTTTTAGTGGTAAAGTCTTTACTCTTCCGATAGGGATGCTGTTGGCGTATTTTGAGCTAAAAAGACAGGGTGTATAGTTATATAAGCCAGACCAATGAATATAAGAAGACTATCTTATATTAAGCACTTAAAAATATCACAAAACCCAGTGAGGGGGTTTAGAAAAAGCTAATTGCATCTTCTTTAAAGGGTTAAGACCTTCCCGAAACCTACACCGTAAGAAGTATCCTTCATCCAGGTTCCATTTCTGGGGGTAAGACCCCTCCAACGAGTATCTTGGATATGATGTTAACAAACTGATGGTGAGGCTCCCGTCATGCTGGAGTTTTTTTGGGAATGCAGAGTACCCTTTCATTGCCATCGCTCCCAAGTTCACTCTGGCCCGGAGTTAGGGTCCTATCTATGGGTCAAATAAAACTAAACTGTGTACTTATGCTAAACTGAATTGTTTGAAATAAAACTGTTTTGACATTTAACTGTGTGTAAACAAAAAACTACACTTATGCTAAACTAAATTGTTTGAAATACAACTATTTTTATCTCTAAAATTGATTGGGCATTTAATAACCTACAATAGTTGATATGCCATTAAACAAAACTCAACCAAATCCATTTCTAGGTAACAATAATAATTCTAGGGCTAGAATATAAGCTTTTGTTTGTACACACGTGTGTGTGTATATATATATATATATGTCTACACGCGTGTGTGTGTGTGTGTATATATACATATGTATATCTGTGTCTACACGCATGTGTGTGTATCTGTGTGTGTACTTGACGATTCGTAAACCTTGATTGTTGTCCTTGATAGTTAACAGTGGTCCATGATGATTGTGAGGCTTCTGTTTAGGAAGGTGTGAAAGATTAGTTTTTCATAGTTACCATTACATCAAAAAATTGGATAATCACCAACTTCTAAAAACACTCAAAAGCCGGAAGATCATCGAATGATACCCCATGCAAAGTAAGATTCAGTGGTTCCCCATGAACTCTAAATTGGTTACGAATATCGTATGCTTCTTTTTATATATATATATATATATATATATATATATATATATATATATATATATATATATATGAATATTATTGACATAGTATTTATGCAAAAGTATTTTCATAGATATATATGTAAAGAAAAATTGATATGGTAATCCAAGTAGAAGGAGAGATCTATTGAGAAGCAAAGTCGACATTATAGCGTTTCGGTTCTAATGAACTATCATCAAAACTACGAAGGATGATATTAGTGATGTTAAATCAACGATGGATGTTTAAAAATACAAAAACCTGGGGAAAATTTGTTAAACAATAATATTCATATACATATATATCTATATAAATAAAAATGTAAATGTTTGTTACTAACCGATAATCTCCAGTTTTATACCACTAATTTGTTTAAAATTTTGTGAGAGTATTTTAATCGAATACGGGCGCGTTTTTATATACTTAATATCCAAAAATATTATAACAATTAAAAAGAATATTTTTAATAAGTGGTTTTTTTTTTTCCTGGGAAAAGCCGAACGCAAATAATGAAAGTAAACATTACTTTCGTTTTCCAAGAATTTTACACGATAATTTTTTTCTGCTCTTATCACTTTTCTTTCTTTTTGTTTAACTTAAACAGAGACACTAAACTTTAAACCATATTTCGTTAGTTCTGTAGTAAATAAATTTCTTTTTATTCTAACGAATTGTTTGCTAAATATTTTCTTTTCTTTTTTCAACATTCCTTTTTTTTTTTTGTTTGTTTGTTTAACTTCAACGAAAGATATCCATTAAACAGTTTTCTTTCTTAAACCATATTTCGTCGGTTCAGTTGTAACGAATTGTTTACTAAATATTTTATTTTCTTTTTTCAACATTTCTTTTTTTGTTGTTGTTGTTGTTTAACTTCAACAAAAGACATTCTTTTAAAAGTTTTCTTTCGTTTTATTATTATCGATAAGACACTAAACTTTAAACCATATTTCGTTGGTTCAGTAGTAACGAATTGTTTGCTGAATATTTTATTTTCTTTTTTCAATATTTCTTTTTTTGTTTAACTTCAACGAAAGACATTCCTTAAAAAGTTTTCTTTCGTTAAGAAACTTTAAACCATATTTCGTTGGTCCAGTAGTAATTAAATTTCTTTTTATCCAAAAAACTTATTCTTAAATTTTTCTTCATTATTGATATCCCATTTATTTTGTTGTTTAATAAATATTTTATGGTGTGCCAATTATTATGTTGCGAAATATTAACCAGCCCAAGCTTTGTAATGGCACATGTCTTTCAGTAAAAAAATTAATGACCAACATCATGGAAGCAACAATTTTGACAGGGCATTTCAAAGGTGAAGATATCCTCGACCGCGAATTCCTAATTCCAATAGATGTCATTTCAATTTTAAGAGATTGCAATTCCCAATTCGATTGGCATTTGCAATCACGATCAACAAAGCACAGGGACAATCTTTAGAATTGTGTGGCTTATATTTACACACTGCTTCTCACATGGGCAATTATATGTTGCCTGTTCCAGAGTTGGTAATCCAGACAATCTCTTTACCTACACGGAAACTGGAACAACCAAGAATATTGTGCAACCACAAGGATTGGAAAGTTAAACATATTAGAAACATGCATTTTCTTTTTTTTCCCATTTAAACAAACTGAACCCCAGCAGCGCGTGGCCGGGTACAGCTAGTATATATATATATATATAACAACTTAAATAATATGAAGCAAATATTCATATGTGTGTGTGTGAGTGTGTGTTTGCTTCTGAAAATAAACGACAATTGTGAGGACAACAACGCCTTCATAAGATAAAAACTTTGAGTATCGGCTCTGATATATCATTAGCAGTAACCCAGAGTGTACTAGCTCTATCTGAAAATACCAACACTTCTTTCGTTTTATGTCACATCTGGTAATGCCAGATAAAGATACATCCTCTTCGTACAATCCTGTTATTTCACACATTTTTCAGTTACGAGGCTTTATGTCAATGAAGAAAATTTGAATTAACTGTCACAATGCCACTGAACGTAAACTAGAAAAGAATTTACGTGCGAAGTCAGCGTATAAGATCTCGATAATCAATTGTAAATTTAGTGACGTTAAGTTGAATTTCATAAAATTGGAAAGTCGAGATAACGTCCAACATAGTTAAAGTTCAGACGACTATTCATTAAACTGTTTGCCCAGTCGGCTGGGTCAGTAGAATATACTGACTGCACCCTGCAGAGGGGTAAAATCCCCCAATGAGTGTCCTAGATATGACACTAAACAATATGATGGTGAGGGCCCTATCTATGGGTTAAATAGAACTAACGGCATACTTATGCTAAACTGAATTGTTTGACAAAACTGAATAGCTTGAAATAGAAATGTCTTTGACAATTAAACCGCACTTACATCTAAACTGCGTGCTAATGCTAAACTGAATTATTTGAAATAGAACTGTTTTTGACACTGAAACTGTATTTATACTAAACTGAATTGTTTAACATAGAACTGTTTTGACATTTAACAGGGTAAACAAAATCTGTACTTAGGCTAAACGGAATCAGCTAAATTAGAACTGTTTGAATAAACTGAATAGCTTGAAATAGAAATGTTTTTGACAAACTGTGTACTCATGCTAAACTGAATTGTTTGAAATAGAACTGATAATTTACATAAAAATGGGTTTCGCGTTAAATAACCTAAAAGTTTGATATGCCATAAAATCCAACCAACCAACCAACTAATCTTTAAACCCTAACAATAAACAAAGGTATCCAGTCTATTGTGGGTAACTTCTGACTTTGGATCTCCACGATCGATTTATAATCTTGATATATATATATATATCACCCCCCCCACGTGGGTAGAGTGTTCGCCAATAGCCTGAGAGACCAGATTTCATGTAAAAATTACAATGTATTTTTTCGGCTATATTTTGGGGAACCTTCCCTTTCTTTTGACGATGCAAAAATGACCATATATATATATATATATATATTTGATTGAACATTATAGACGTTTTTGTCCACATGTATTTTTTAATCCTTTCGAGTTGCCGTATCTATTTTATAATATTCGACGGGAATCGGTTAATAAACCTTCCACAAATGATTATTTCCCAAGTACTTTCTGCCCAATCTTGGGCCATCATCAGGGGTATGTGTATCGAAAAAAGATATATAACCTTTGTATGTACATTACTACTTTGAAAGAAGGAGCGTTTATTTAATTCTTTTTTTTTTTTCTTTTTTTTTTTTTTTGTATTTCAAGATTTAGTGAATTGATATTATCATTACAGAGTGTAAATCTTGACACAAAAAGTAAACGCTGTCTCTATATTCCCGTGGAAAACCATCAGCAAACGTTGGTGCGAAAACCTCAAAAAGGAATAATAATAACGATAATAATATGTTTACACACAATTATATGATATCAAGTATTCTTATCTTATACAAATAATTTATACACAATTAAATGGATTAAAGTGACTACTCCTCATTTAACCGTAGACAAAAACTATACTTACGTTAAACTGAATTGTTTTAATTTGAACTATTTGACTAAATTGAGAAGCTTGAAATAGAATAAATTTTGACATTTAAACTGCGTACCTATGCTAAACTGAATTTCTTAATTAGAATTCTTTGACTAAGTTGAACAGCTTGAAATAGAAATATTTTTGACAATTAGACTGTGTACTTATGCTAAACTGAACAAAAAATAGAACTGATTATTTGTAAAAAAAAAAAAAAAAAGAAAGGATTTGGCATTAAATAACCTAGAAAGGGTGATATGCTATAAAACCCAAACAACCAACCAACGTTACTACTCCTACTTAAAAAGGCCGAATGAATGGATAATCAAAATGACAAGAGAATTAGAAAGACTCGAAAATCCGAAAGCGGAAATACACATCGATTTACTCAAAACGACACTATAAAAAATATCGAACTGGAAAACGCCAGGCCATGATGGAATATATGGTTTCTGAATCAAGAAATTTACTTCCATTTACAACAGACTACCACTAGAAATGAACAGATGCCTACAAGAAGCACACATACCCGAATGGATCGGTTCGGTTCAGTTTCTTTGTTTAATGACATATCAACTCTTTTTAGGTTATTTAATGCCAAAGTCATTCTCCTAGAAGAACAGTAGTGGTACTATTTTACCCATAACTGGGAGGATAAGGGGGTTCATACCTTTCCCAAGGGTATTTGCCCGAAAGGGAACGTAATAGCGCGACTGGAGTACGAACTCGCGTACTACGATTCCGCAGTCCATCGCTTTAACCATTACACCACGAGGACACCCCCATACCCGAATGGATGACCAATAGAAAGACCACATTGATCCAAAAGGACCCAAGCAAAGTACAGCCCCAAACAACAACAGACCCATAACCTGCCTACTGATGATGTCGAAAATAATAACAGCACAAATAAGGGAAGAAATTTACTACTCGCTAACAAGCTCCGGGTTGTTTCCAGATGAACAGAAAGGATACTGCAAAGGATCCAAAGGCACAGCAGAGTTACTTTACATAGACCACATAGCACATAGACCAGTACAACCTAAACGAGAGCAAGACCAGACGGAAAAATCAAGCTATGTCCTGGATTGACCACAAAAAGGCGTATGATATAGTTCCGCAAAGTTGGATAATAAACTGCCTCAAAATGTACAAAATATTAGATGACGTCATAAACTTTATCGAGTAAACCATGAAAACCTGAAAAGTAGAGTTGTGTCACGTGATAGCTCACGAAGACGAAGAGGTAAGAATGATACTCTCCCCCCGTTGAACTAACATTATCTAGCAGTCAAAAAGTGACCGTTAGGAGAGAATGTGGGTCACGGAGAATATAGACCAGATGTTCGCACTTAAGTGACCTCAGGTTGCCGGACATCGGAAGGGGAAAGAGAAAGAAGCCAAATGATTGGCGGGGATCCCAAACGGAAGTGGGGTTCCCTTCCCCTCAGCGGAAGTAAGGCACAAAAAAGGTAGTTTTTGAGCAACGCTCGTGGCAGACGGACGATAGCCATTTTACTCCGGGCTAAAGACAAAAGACTAACTGAGACACGAAGGACTCCAAAATCCTTCAAGCCAGTACTAAAAACAGAACAAAGTCTATTAGCCCGTGAAAAAAGAAAAATTCTCCAGTGGAACCCCGTCAAAAAAAAATAAGATAAGTAACTTTGGGACATTTTTCCTTTACACCCAAATTTTGTTTACCACTCTCTCTCTCAATTTGAAAAAGGATAAAAGCCAAGAAAAGACATTTATATTCATGGACTATCCTATTATATGATTTTGACACTTTGAACATATATATATATATAACCGTAGTAAAGAACCTATGTATTTTCATTTTTACCATGTGGTCTATGTTATTATTTCATGCTTTCCTTTCAGCTTCTATTCGCCTTACATTATCTTGCTTAGAGCTGTCCTATTAATTCCTAAAGTATCACACGGGAAACCGGAGTTGCCGACTACTACAACAACATTAATATTATTACAACTAAGACCTATAGGCCCGTATTCTTCTATTAACTAAGGGAAAGAAGTTTAGCGGCCTGGTGGGTGTGTGATAGTGTGAAATTTTGGACCCCTTTGCCAGCGGTGGCCAGTCTGGCCCTAAATTATTCCCTCACGTAATATGCCAGTTCTTATCTGCCTGAGAAAAGAACTCTGAACAGGACTTATTTCTGTAGGGGATCAAGTGCCAACCTGCCCCGTCTTCACACGTGCGAAAATAAAGTCCCGTTTAGGGATTTTAGTCAATTTGCCGTCACAGTTGACAGCAGGAGGAAGAAGCTTAGCAAAAGCAAAGATCCAAAACGATATTTTTGAAGAAGATTCACTATCACCGTTACTATGCATAATTGCCATGATGCCACTTAACCACATGCTCAGAAAATGCACAGCCGAATACAAATTTTGTAGATAACATGGATGACATTAAACTATTTGCAAAAGATGAAAAAGAACTGGAAATTCTAATATATACAGTTAGAATATACAATCAGGACATAAGGATGAACTTTGGCATAGAAAAATCTGCCATGCTAGTAATGAAAATTGGCAAACGACACCGGACGGACAGAATTGAACTGCTAAATCAAGACAAGATTAGAACGCTCGGAGAAAAGGAAACCTACAAATACTTGTGCCTCTTGGAAACTGACACTATCAAACAAGTGGAGATGAAAGAAAAAATTAAGAAAGAATATCTCAGGAGAACTAGAAAGCTACTCGAGACAAAACTATCTTGCAGAAACCTTATCAAAGGAATAAATACCAGGGCTATACTCCTCGTTAGATATTCGGGGCCATTTTTGAAGTGGGCCAGGGAAGAACTTTAGCAAATAGAGCAAAGAACGAGAAACCTAATGACCATGCATAACGTATTACTTCCAAGAGATCACATTGACAGGCTATATATATCAAGAAAGGAAGGAGGAAGAGGACTTGCCAGCCTCGAAGACAGCGTTGACACATCGTTATAACGACTCGAGGACTACATAAAAAAGCACGCTGGAAGAGTGGTTACTGCAACCAGCAACGATACCGACAACACGAAGACCAACAGAATGACAATAACTAAAAAACAAAAATTGAAAGAAAAACAACTCTATGGGCGTTTTAAACGACTAATAATCAACATCTCACACCAGAAAACCTGGACGTGGCTAAGAAAATGAGACTTAAAGAGAGAAACGGAATCTCTCCTAATAGCAGCACAAAACAACGCCAGAAGAACCAATCATATCAAAGCGAGAATCGATAAAACGCAACAAAATAGCAAATCTAGGCTATGTGGTGATAGAGACGAAACCATCAATCACATAATAAACGAATGCATCAAATTAATAATAATAATAATAATAATAATGTAGACTATGCAGTGACAGAGATGAAACTACCAATCACATAATAAGCGAATGCACCAAATTAGCACAGAAGGAGTATAAGACTAGACTCGACTGGATGGGCAAGATGATCCACTGGGAAATGTGCAAGAAATTTAGATTTTACGATACGAATAAATTGTATATGCACAACCCAGTATCTGTCCTAGAGAATGACACACATAAACTCCTATAGGACTTTGACGAACAGAGGGATCACCTTATTTCGGCCAGAAGACCAGACCTTATAATTATCAACAACAACAACAAAAAAAGAGAATTTGAAAAATTGTCCACAGAATAAAACTGAAAGAATGTGAAAAGAAGGATAAGTACCTCGACCTTGCTAGAGAATTGAAAAAACTATGGAACATGAAGGTGACAATTGTACCAATTGTAATTGGTGCGTTTGGTACAGTAACTAAAGAATTAATAAAAGGACTGGAGGACATTGAGGTTGGAGGACGAGTGAAGACCATCCAAACTACAGCATTATAGAGAACGGCCAGAATACTGAGAAGAGTTCCGGAGACTTGAGGAGACTTGCTGTCACTCAGTCTCCAGTGAAAAACCATCAGCAAAAAACTGATGTGAAAAACACTCAATGAGTAAATAATAATAATAATAATAATAATAATAATAATAATATGTTTAAACAAAGTTTTATGGTATCAAGTGTTTCTATCTTATACAAATAATTCATATACAATTATCTGGATTAAAGTAATTACTACTATTTATCAATCTAATCATAACTTTTCACTCTGTTATATTGTTTCAAACCTTATATGATATTGATATTTTCCAAATAGATTTATTAATCCGGTAGATTTTAACCTAATTGGTAATACCATTCCGGGTCAGACTTGCCCAGTCGGCTGGATCTGTAAAATACACCAACTGCCAAAAAAAAACGAGTGTCCTGGTTAAGACACTAAACAACCTGATGGAGAACTTTCAGTAATGCTGGAGCTTTGGGGAATGCAGAGTACCTCTTCATTGCCATCGCTCCCATATCCACTCTGGCCCAGTGTGGCAGCACCTGATAGGATCCTATCTATGGGTTAAATAGAACTATAGTTTCAAACCTTATATGATATTGATATTTTCCAAATAGATTTATTAATCTTATAGATTTTAACCTAATAGGTAATACCATTCCGGGTCAGACTTGCCCAGTCGGCTGGATCTGTAAAATACACCAACTGCCAAAAAAAAAACGAGTGTCCTGGTTAAGACACTAAACAACCTGATGGAGAACTTTCAGTAATGCTGGAGCTTTGGGGAATGCAGAGTACCTCTTCATTGCCATCGCTCCCATATCCATTCTGGTCCAGTGTGGCAGCACCTGATAGGATCCTATCTATGGGTTAAATAGAACTATAGTTTCAAACCTTATATGATATTGATATTTTCCAAATAGATTTATTAATCTTATAGATTTTAACCTAATAGGTAATACCATTCCGGGTCAGACTTGCCCAGTCGGCTGGATCTGTAAAATACACCAACTGCCAAAAAAAAAAAAAAAACAACGGGTGTCCTGGTTAAGACACTAAACAACCTGATGGAGAACTTTCAGTAATGCTGGAGCTTTGGGGAATGCAGAGTACCTCTTCATTGCCATCGCTCCCATATCCACTCTGGCCCAGTGTGGCAGCACCTGATAGGATCCTATCTATGGGTTAAATAGAACTATAGTTTCAAACCTTATATGATATTGATATTTTCCAAATAGATTTATTAATCTTATAGATTTTAACCTAATAGGTAATACCATTCCGGGTCAGACTTGCCCAGTCGGCTGGATCTGTAAAATACACCAACTGCCAAAAAAAAAAAAAAAACAACGGGTGTCCTGGTTAAGACACTAAACAACCTGATGGAGAACTTTCAGTAATGCTGGAGCTTTGGGGAATGCAGAGTACCTCTTCATTGCCATCGCTCCCATATCCACTCTGGCCCAGTGTGGCAGCACCTGATAGGATCCTATCTATGGGTTAAATAGAACTAAACTGTGTACTTATGATAAACTGAATTGCTCGAAATAGAACTGTTAGGACATGTAAACTGCGTACTTATGCTAAACTGAATTATCTGAAATAAAACTGTTTTTACATTTAGATCTGTGTATTGCCCAGTCGGCTGGTGCTGTAGAATACACCGACGGCACCTCCACTGAGGGATAAGACCCCGCAACAAGTGTCCTGGATATAACACTAAACAACCTGATGGTGAGATTCGAGTAATGTTGGAGCTTTGGGGAATGCGGCATACCTATTCATTGCCATCGCTCTCAGGTCCACTCAGACTCGGAGTGGTAGCACCTGAAAGGGTCCTATATACGGGTTGAATAGAACTAAACTGCATACTTATGCTAAACTGAACTGTTTGAATAAGAACTGTTTAGCTACACTGAATAGCTTGAAATAGAAATGTTTTTGACATTTAAACTGTGTACCCATGTGAAACTGAATTGTTTAAAATAGAACTGATTATTTGTATAAAAATGGATTTGGCGTTTAATAAACAACAAAGGTTGATTAGCCGTAAAATAAAAACAACCAACCGAGTCAGAGTGAACCTGGAAATAATGACAATACGTACATCTCAGTTTTAGAATATGCTGTTTATGGTGATGCCCAAGACACTTTTTGTGGGGCTGGAGGCAGGCCTTTCTCTGCTGTAGAGGATGCAATCAGCTAATTCTTCGCCAACCGACAGAACAGCCGGTTGTTTAGGAAATCTCAATGATGTATTTATTCTTTCCCGGGTAGAGCACGTTGTAACACTATGAAGGGAGTGCGCCAAGCAGACGATCCCTTTGTCTGTTTTGGCGCGAAACCAGACAAAGGGTTTGGACTCGAGATCTCGGACGAGACCGGAAGTGGGGTAGGAAAGGCAGGTCCGAGAGAGACGGGACGACGAGTTGGAAGAAGGAACCCACAGAGAAGCAGTGGGCGAAGGGAGACACAGAAGGGCAATGGGTAGTCGACAACGGACAGCAGCAGAGACCAGTCGGAGTGAGATAGAGTCCAGGAGCAGTGAGGGAAGACCAGTCAAGATGAGTCAGCATTCCTCGTGGCTTGTGGAAATTTCGGAAAAAAAAACTACACATCAGCGATAGTCTACAGATGCACAAGGAATGCAGAGTGTCACAACATAACCTTCTTGCACTTGAGTTTACCCAAGCCCATATTGTTCGTTTGTTCTTTGTTCTTTTTCTCCCACTCCCTTGATTGTATTTCTTGTGGCCATAAAGAACTTTGTGATACCCCTATCGGAACCACGAGATGATTCACCGGCCAAGATTGAAATGGTTTAAAGAAGTTGATGTATTCGGTGGGGCCGAGTTGGTATTGTCACAACGTCTCGCTACCTTCTCTGCCGGTCGTCGAGCAGAGAGTGTCCATCCCCTGCACGTAAAGCTTATATCAATGCCAGTTCCGTTTTCGGTACGGGACACTTTGCTTATATCCTAATTTTCTCCAGAGGTCTTCAATGACAGATTCATGTCGTCAACCTGCACACGATAACATTGGGATTATCACCAGGCCACTGCATTACACATCTGCTCCCAGGTGCCCCAATGACATTTGAGTTTGTAATAGAGTCATTATATTACACTTTCATTCCCTCTAATAATTGCCGCTACAGAGAAAAACCTAAAGTGGATATAGAAATAAGTCATCATCATCATCATGTCGTGCCGCTAGCATTGATATCCCAGACCCTCTCTCGTCACTTTTCCCAATCGTTCATCGCCTCTGGCAGGTCTTCAGGGCTACATCCCGTATCCTCACATTAGAAATAAGTAAGTACTCTCTAATTAGCACTTAAAAGTTATTTCCCTTAGAAAAATTATTATGATTTGTATGAGCGTGAATACAGACCCCTTGGTCGTATTATCATGAATTTTTTTTAAGTCTTAAAGGGCATTTTAATAGTATTTCCCAGACAAAAAAATCGCTACGATGTTGTAATTTACAACGCTTTTTTTATTAGATTTGGTACAAGACTGCATGATAATGTGGTTTGGTTTTATGGTTTGATTGTAAGTTATTTAATGCCAAAGCCATTCTCCTAGAAGAACAGTAGTGATACTATTTAACCCATAGCTGGGAGGATAAGGGTGTTCATACCTTTCCCAAGGGTATTTGTCCGAAAGTGAACGTTATAGCGTGACTGGAGTACGAACTCGCTTACTACGATTCCGTAGTCCATCGCTTTAACCATTACACCACGAGGACACCCACCGAAGACTGCATGAATGGGGCACTCAGTGAGACTTGAAGTTATTTATGAAGGTTTAATAATCTAGCTTGTTAACCATTACACCATCCACGGAGTACCATTTGGTTTGGTTTTGGTAATATGTTTAAAGTCACTCCGGAAAGTATTAAGCCATTTTGAATATCTTAAAATATCTCGAGAATCGGCTGCGCGGCCTTGATGTAGCTTTGCATCTAATCAAACAGTTCTAAACTCCTATTATGCTCTTGTTCAAACCGGCTCATTGGTCTAGTGGGTAGAGTGTTCACCAGTGGTCCGGAAGATCAGGGTTCAATCCCAGGTCGAGTCATACCAAAGACTTAAAAAATGGTACTTGATGCTTCCTTGCTTAATACTCAGCATGATAAGGTAAAGTGAAGCAATCCAGGGAAAGGAATATCACCCTCCCCTACACCTCGGTGTAGTAGCTATTGAAAAAGGAGCCTTTGAGTCGCCCTCGACTAAGGTCACCAACCTTACTTACAATAACTATGCTCTTTTTCCATATCAAGATTCACTTTTTAATCCTCCTGCCCTTGATTTGTTGAACAAACCGTGATATTTTCGAATTAGTTTTATCAGCGCCCTACATTGACTAATGAAATAAATAACATGTATCAACTTCAAACAAAAAAAAAGATATATGAAGATGTTGTTAATGTTGCATTCCTTTCAATTGTTATGTGCGATAAACAAAATTGTGACTTTTTTCTCGTTCTTTAAAAAAAGTATTTTCCTCGTACACTCCCAGTAAAATAAAAAATATGCGTTAACATTACGAAAGGTGCTAATAAGTTCTTGGCCCAACCAAAGAATGAAACGTTGTCCTGTATATGAAGTTAAACTGCATTGAGTCGTGGTGCTTTAGTTCTGAAATTCTGAGGCGTGTAAAGTAAACTTTCATTGCCATTACTTCCAGTTCCACTCTGACCCGGATGGTTGGTTGTTGGTTGTTTTGTTTTACGGCGAATCAACCCTTTTCGGGTCATTTAACGCCGAATTAAGTCATTTTGATAAAGTTTTCAAACTCAGTTTGGTATAAGTATAGCTTTTTTTTCTATTCACACAATTGCAATTCAGTTCAGTATGATTATAATTTTTTTTGAACACGGTTAAATCTCAAAACATTTCTATTTCAAACAATTCAGTTTAGCGTAATTACACAGTTTAATTCTATCTAACCCATAGATAGGACCCTATCAGGTGCTACCACTCAGGACCAGAGTGGACTTAGGAACGATGGCAGTGAAGGGGTACTCTGCATTTCCCAAAGTTTCAGCATTAGTAGAAGCTCTCCATCAGATTGTTTAGTGTCAAATCAGGACACTCTTACCCTTTTGCAGAGATGCTGTCGGTGTATTCTGCTGTCCCAGCTGACTGGGCCAGTCTGACCCGGAGTACCATTTATTGATTAAATAGATTTGTTTGAAAATGGTTCATATTGGACAGGAATACATGAAACCATATAATGGTTTTAACAGATGATTATTTTTACTATTGATTGATTGATTGATTAATTTTACTGGCATGTTATGCAACCTTGGATGCTTTCAAGACGCAACGCTTATCGCCACAGGAAGTGAACTCAGCTAGTCGAGTTCAAATCCTGATCGAGGGTCTTTGCATTTCTCATAGCGTTAAAATCCGAGGGAAAGGCATGAATCCAACTATTCTCACACAAGAGCCAGGTCTGCTCTACTTTAAGTACTAATGAAATTTCATTTTCTCTCTTTCTTTGACACTTCTCTCTGTATTTTTTGTATCTTCTTCCTCCTCCTCCTCACTTTTTCTCTCTCTCACTATTATTACTACTACTACAATTACTACTACCTCTACAACTACTACAACAACTACTTTTAATCTTCGTTCGATCTCACTTATTTTCTCCCTGCTTGTCTCTTCTCTATTTATTTATATGTTTCACCTCTTCTTTTTCTCTCGTTCTTGACTTCATTTCCCCGCCCTCTCCCAAACCCCTCTCTCTCTCTCTCTCTCTCTCTCTCTCTCTCTCTCTCTCTCTCTCTCTCTCTCTCTCTCTCTCATCCTCCACCCGTTCTTTTTTTCCTTTTCTTTCTCTGCTTACAACTCTTCTTTTATGTCTTTGTAACTCTCTGTCTCTCTGTCTCTCTGTCTCTCTCTCTCTTTAATTCTTTCTATGTTTCTCTTGCTCTTAATCTCTATCTATCTCTTTATCGACACCTCTCTAAGCCTTTCTTTTTTTTTTTTCTCACTTTTTTTGCATCTTTTCTCTCTATATCTTTCTCATTCCCCCTCTTTCATTTCTCTCTCCACCACTTTTCTCTCCTTATTTCAGTGTATCTTCCTTTCCGCCCCCCTCTCTCTCTTGATTTATTTTCTTTATACACTTTCTCTCTCTCTCTCTCTCTCTCTCTCTCTCTCTCTCATTTTCTTTCTTCTATCTTTTTGTTTCTATCCAATAACAGCAGATGATTTGGCAAAAAAGCAACTTCTAATCGACATTCATCGGATACCGCCATCTTTGTTTCTCCTGTAAGCAACAAACATTCCTGAAGCTTAAAAAAGTGATGATGATGTTTTTTTAAACACTTGCGCAAACTAGAAGCCTGTTGGTTTTTCACACTAAAAATAGGATTAATAATAAGCAATGATATTTTCTTAATAGAAATAAGGGCAAGATGGGTCGTTGGGAAGGAAATTGTGATGTAACCTTTAAGCTAATTGTGCTCTGTGGGAAGCAACGGTTCTATCTTATAGAAGAGACCTGCATCGGCGCCAATTCAATATAAAAAACCATGCGGGGCCAATCTCCATGTAATTAGCAAGATCTGTATACCCGGCACTATACTTGTTTTCTTCTTACTTCTAATTATTTGTTTTTGTTATTGTTGTTGTTGGGTGGGTGGGGGGTCAGATCTTTGTTTTATTCTTTTTGCTTTTTTTTCTTCAGAATTGTATTTTTTTTTCTTTTCCTTGTTTATTTATTTATCTATTTATTGCGCACCGTTGTCTTGATAACCAAGATTTTAAAGTGGGGAAGGTTTTGGCCCGTTTACCAAAACGTGTTCCCCAATGATACCTGCATCAAAAGAAATAAGGTCTAAAAATGTTCGACTTCGTGTTACCCTTTTCCTGCTTTTAACCTGGACTATGAATTATGTCTCTACAGTACAATCTGACTTTCTAAAGAAAAAGAAAACAATGGCTTCCAGCATGGAAGATATTGATATTAGGTTGTCATTTAAGATTAACCTCATAGTGTTATGGCTAATGTGCTATACTGTGACATCGTAATAAACGAGTTCGAGCTCCAGTCGTGCCATTACCTTCACTTTCGGACCAATACGCTTGGAAAAGGCATGAACTCTCTGATCCCACCAGCTATGGGTTGAGTAGAACCCTACTGCTCTTCTACAAGGATGGCTTCGGCATTAAATAATCCACAATGGTTCATATGCCTTTAAACAAACAAACCAAACAAAACAAAGCTTTGCTTGGCCCAAGACCAGAAGTATATACTTACCCAACCCCTCTGCAAGAGCCGGATGAGACACAAGGTCAATTCTTAATTTTGTTACGACTGTTGCAATTTAATTATTCTATTCTCCACTATTCATTCATTTGGACACAGTTAAATGGCTTCCCAGTCGACTGGGGTTGTAAGGTACACAGACTGCATCCTGCAGAGGGATAAGACCTCCTAACGAGTATACTGATGGTAAGCTTCCAATAATGCTGGAGCTTCGAAGAATGCCGAGTACCTATTCATTGCCATCACTCCCATGTCCACTCTGGCCCGGAGTGGCAGCACTTGATAGGGTTCTATCTGTGGGTCAAATAGAAATAAACTGCATTCTTATACGAAACTTAATTGTTTGAAATAGAATTGTTTTGAGATTTAAACTGCATACTCATACTAAGCTGAATTGTTCGAAATAGAACTGTTTTGACATATTACAGTGTGTAAACAAAAATATACTAACACTAAACTATATTGTTTGAATTAGAACCGTTTGACTAAATTGAATAGCTTGAAATAGAAATGTTTTTGACAATCAAACTGTGTTCTTATGCTAAACTGAATTGTTTGAAATAGAACTGTTCATTTGTATAAAAATGGATTTGGCATTAAATAACCAACATTCGTAAAAATTCGAAAGAAGAATATTAGCAAATCATTTTGCTAACTTTTCATTCAATAACTTCCTCCATTCAGAGAATTCGTCAAATTTAAGTTCAAACATTTTGGAAGGGTATTAGTCTAAAAGTGAACGTAATAGCACAACTCTAGTTCGACTTTACTCACTGTGATAACGGAGCTCAGCTGGTTAACCACTGTGCTACAGGAATTCTCCGACTACTCCACAGGTAACTTGCTTATTTGTATCATGGAAATGAGGTGCCCGTGGTGTAATGGTTATAGAGATGCCTTGCTGTAATGGTTATCGTCGTAGGAAATGGACACGGCGACAAGAGTTCAAATCCTGGACGAGACTGATTGCATTTCACATAGCACTAATACCCTTGGGAAAAATATGAATCCAATAATTCTCCCTCCAGCTATGGGTAAATAGTAGGGCAGACTGAGTTCTTCAGCCTTGGTGAGGCAACTAGTCTAGGAGAAGGAAAACTCTAAATTCAAACCTGTTAAACTCCGCTTAAAAATTGACCTTGTGTCATGTCCTGCCCGAGCGGAGGAGTTGGTAAATAGGGTATCATGGAAATGACCGAAAGTCAAGGACCATTTCGCCACTGTTTTTATGTAGTAAACAAGACCAAATGACTAATTCCATTAAAAATCATTTAATTTCAAATTTGGTGGGAAATCCGGTTGTGCAATGGTTAATGCGCTGGAGAGAGACATCGGAGAATGCGAGTTCAAACTCCAGACGCGCTACTACGTTCGCTCTCAGTCTAATACCCTCGGGAAAGATATCAACTCCCCAAACCCAACCCCCATGAAGGTTGATATGCCATTGAACAAAGAAGCCCAAACCAAACCAAACCAAACCAATTTCAAATTTGACTAATATCCTGAAGGAAATTTCGACTGAAAAGCAAACGTAATGTTTATCGTCTTATTTTTCATTCTGTCTGTCTCTCTCTCTCTCTGTCTGCCTGTTTCTCTCTCTCTCTCTACATATATATATATATATATATTCCTATCACAATCTCTCTCTCTCTCTCTCTCTCTCTCTCTCTCAATCGCTGTCTTTTCTTTTAATTTTTCTCTTTTTTTTCCTTTTCCGAAACTATTCCACCGCTACTACTTTTTATCTCCCTTTCTTTCTTGTCTCTTTTTTCCCTCTGTTATTCATCTGGGTTTTTTATTTCCTTCTCTCTCCCCCCCTCTCTCTCTCTCTCTCTCTCACTGTCTATTTCTCTCTCTCTCTCTCTCTCTCTCTCTCTCTCTCTCTCTCTCTCTCTCTCTCTCTTTATATATATTTTTCAATTTTGTTCAAAAAGTTGTAAGTTAACGAAGTTTTCACAGAATGATGTCAAAAATTGTTAATTTCTGCAAAAATACACAAAAACTCTAGTCGTTTATTTAATTTGTTTAAATCAAAACTGTTTCAGGTTATTAGAGACGTGTAATAAAAGAATATAACCATTTATTTGCTTCATATACAGATTGTTTTCGATACATACAGAAACCAATATGAAATAAATAGAAATCAACAAGTAAACAGAGTTTTAAAAAAAGATTGTGAAAGAGGTTAAAAAGGGATATGAAATACTTTTATCGAAATGACTTAGATAAAGCGCTCGTTTATTGAATGACTTAGATAAAGTGCTGGTCCGTTGAGCGTGTCAATTTCTGGATATCTTCTGATGTAATTCCACATGATACATTAACTATTGCCTGCTTCAAGTCCTCCTTGCTTCTGAATTGGCTTCCATTCTCGTGAACATGTCGTTTCAGAATCCATAAGTCTTTCGTCAGGAGAATTGGCCGGTCAGTTCATCTTCCGAGGTTCACGGAAGCCGAATAGTTGTAGGTCGTCTGTAGTTTTATATACAGAATATTATGATGGTTCTCTTGAATGTGATCTATTGATTTGAACAAAGTTCTCTCTCAGGAAGTCTATGTAAGCATCTGTCGTCATTTTAATAGCGTCAAGCACTTTCCAAGGACCAAACATAATACCTCCGATAATCATCATCATCTTCATCATGTGCCGCCAGCACAGGTATCCCTGACCCTCTCTCGCCACTCCTCCTTATCGTTCATCACCTCTGGCAGGTCTTCAGGGCTACATCCCGTATCCTCATAGAGCTGCTGTATGTATGTTCGAGCTGGTCGTCCTGCTTTTGCTCGGCCATATGGGGGGTCCATAGGAGTACATCACTTATGAGCTCGTCCCTACTTCTCCAGCAGTGTCCTGCATGTCTGGTTCGTCTAACTTGGATAGTTTTCGTGATGGGAGGTAGGTGGCCGTATAGTTGGTACTTTGTGGAGTGTTGCCTCCAGGACTTGTTCAATATTGCTCGCAGCATTCTTGTGTAATTGCCGTCTTGCTTTTTCTCCAGCCGTTTTGTTAGCGTCCAAGTAGTGCATCCATACAGCAGTATCGATACGACCGCTGCCTGGAAGAAACTGCGTTTCCTTTTATCGGTCAGGTCTGACTTCCATACTAGCCCAAATCATCATACCCTCTTCTCCGGGTTGGCGTCTCACTTCGGCTGAACCTTGCAGTTTTTACAGAGCATTTGCATATAACCCTGATTCTGTGAAAGTTTTTAATTTGATTCCAACTTGTAGTTCTTAAAAAATGGAAAACATATACACACGCGCGTGCAACGCACACACACACACACACACACATATATATATATATATATATATATATATATATATATATATATCTTCCTTCTTGTTCATCTTTCTCTTTCAATTTCCCTCGCAACCTGTTCTACATCTACCTGCTTTAATCTCTCTCTCTCTCTCTCTCTCTCTCTCTCTCTCTCTCTCTCTCTCTCTCTCTCGCTTTCTCTCTCTCTCTTTATATATATATATATATATCTTCCTTATCAATCCCAACTGCAGCAATAGTTTAATTTGTCTTCCAACCGAACAAATGTATAAACACTGGCCACCGGAGAGAAACCCAGATATTTACCCCCTACCCCAGGGGAGCGGGGACGTGTGTTTTTCCTCAAACAGGCCGCTAAACTAAGTCACTACATCTGTCCTTATTTGCTATGCCGGCATTTAAAAAAAAGAATTGCTGACTCAACACAGTAACAACCAGCCGAACGATTCCTCCGGCGAAAAAAAAAAGAATTACAAACTAAAAAGGAAGAAGATGTCTTGAACTGGTTTACCGAAATAAAGTAAAGGTGGAATTGTGGAATGCTCATCAACCCCAGAAAAGTACGAAAACAAAATTTTAAGAAATGTAAAAATTACCTTTCCTTTTTACTATTCTTACAAATATGTCCGTATTTAATTTCATAAACATAATGATGTTTCCATATCTTATCTCATCGTCCTGAAAATGTTTTAATATATCATATCATCATCACAACAATATTTGAGTATCTAGTCTCCTCATCATACTAATATTTCGGTATCTTGTATTGTCAACCTTATAATATTTCAATATCTAGTTTCATTATCCTAACAATATTTTAATATCTAGTCTCATCGTTGCCCAATCGGCTGCAGCTGTAGAATACACCAACTGCTTCTCTGCAGAGGGGTAAGATATCCTCCAACGAGTTTCCTGGATATGAAACTAAACAATCTGATGGTGAGGTTCCAGTAATGCTAGAGCTTTCCGGAATGCAGAGCACCCCTACATTGCCATTGCTTCCAGGTCCACTCTGGCCCAGAGTTTTAGCACCTGATAGGATGCTATCTATGGGTTAAATAGAACTAAACTGTGTAGTTATGTTAAACTGGATTGCTCGAAATAGAACTATTTGACTAAACTGAATAGCTTGCAAAAGAAATATTTTTGACAATTAAACTGTGTACTTATGCTAAACTGAATTGTTTGAAACAGAAAAGTTTATTTGTATAAAAATGGATTTGGCATTGAATAACCTACAAAGGTTGATATGCCATGAAACCAAAACAAACAACCAACCTAGTCTCGTCATTCAATTAATATTTTAGTATCTAGTGTCATCATCCTAATAATATTTCGATGTCTAATCCACATCATTCTTTTAATATTTCAGTATCTCGTCTCATTATACCACCGCTCTTCTAGGAGAATGGCTTTGGCATTAAATAACCTATAAAGAGTTGATATGCCATTAAACAAACAAAGAAACCATCGTCTCATTATCCTGTTAACATATTAGTATTTATCCAGTTTTTTACTTTCTTTTATCTTTATTCTATGGTCTACCAAAATGACAAAATCAACTCGTTGAAAAGTTTTTTTGGTCTTGTTAATGAAAACTTGGTCTGATCTTCTTGCTGGAATTGGGAGATTCATTTGTGTTTCAAAATACCAGAGAATTTTGCGCGTTTGATTTTCTAAGATTCTGGTTTACGCTTATACCATTTGTCAGTATAAGGAAATTTTAGTTTCTTGCACAGTTGCTAGTAGATCACTTTTCACGCCCTGTCATGCCTGTTCTTGTACTCCTTTTTGTGCCTGTTTGATACATTTAAAAGAAAAAGGTTTATTCACACAATGTCCAAAACGTAAAACGTCTGTTTTCTAGAACATATCTCAGAAATTAAGCAATGCTATATATATATATATATATATATATGGGGGGGTGAGAGAGAGAGATGTGACTTAAGAATATATATATAAGTAAAGTAAGTAAAATTGGCGACTGTAGTTAAGAGCGACCAGAAATCTCCCTTTTCAATAACTACTACGAGGTGTATGGGAGGGCGCTACTCCTTTCCCTGGATTGCTCCACTTTACCCTCGATACGTACCTTATATTGCCAAGTGTTAAGCAAGGAGGTATCAAGTACCATTTTTAAAGTCTTTGATATGACGTGACCTGGGATTGAACCCAGGTCACCCGGACCTTTGGCGAACACTCACTCATAGAGTTTATGTTATGATTTATTGCAAATAAATGGATAAGAGAGAGAAGACTAAGATTATCATTTGATGGTTATATCTTGATATATCATTATGACTTTGATTGGAAATGGGTTTATTTTTAACTTAGAACATTTTAAACCTATTATATTAACAAGAATCTGACGGCAGTGTGCTTTTTTTGAAGAGTCCGTGTTCATATATGTTAAAGAAATCGTATTTTCTTTAGGTACGAATGTAACATATTCATATATATGAATACGTAAAATGTTCATATACATAGGAATCCTGAAATACGACGACTCTTTTTGTTCAGGTACGAAACATTTATTAAATTTTTTTGACTTTTAGTTTTTCGACACGAGGAGAGAGAGACACAATTTTTACTATGCTGACTGTTTCTACATCGTCCTTCAGTCAACTCCCCAGCTGAACTCTCGGCCCAGAGTCAGAATCTCAACTCACTGACCCAACAAACGCGCGGCACATCCCGTAGACCTCAGCTGGACTCGCCTCACCCAGGTCCGAATCTCAAGTAGCCTCGCCCAGAGACAAATCCGAACTCTATGCTTTTTTCCAAAAATCACCAAAATTCCCAGCCCCTCGCTTCCAGGCATGGCGTCATTCACACCCCAGCCTCATTTCCTCTCTGGGGTTTTTATTATGACATTTGTGATTGTCACATCCTCCGCGCGCGAGCGTGAACTGCACTCAATGTGTGCACCTGCACGTGCACTAAGCCGAATAGTTCTAAGCCTAACCAAACTGAATGATACGATATGACCAATGAAAAATGATAATATAAGAAAAAATCCTTCCGCCATTATATAACACGAATTCCTTTATCCACCCCAAGCGAAGGGTTAAATAGTACCATTACTGCGACCTCCAAATAAGCGGTTTCGAACTCAAGTTGCGCTATTACGTTCACTTTCAAATTAATACCCTTTGGGAAAGGTATGAACTCCTATATTCCACCAGGTATGGGTTAAATAGCATCATTGCTGTTCTTCTACGAGAATAGCTTTAGCATTAAATAACCCACGAAGGTTGATATGCCAGTAAACAAAGAAACATAAAAGAAACCAAACTATTTCTCTTGAAATGTGTTTGTTGGTGGGGAGAAGGATTAAACGAGAGAGAAAGAGAACGATAATCCCTCTACTTATAATCTCCATTTATCTATTATCATTTATCTATATCCTGATCACCAGGGCGTGAATTAACACCCTAAAAGCTTTGAAACCCAGAGAAATATCAGGTCCTATCTTTTCCATCCAAAGGGAGTGGTCTAGTTTATCATGCCACCATTTTTTTTTTTAATTTCCTTGCCATTCTGACTTACATGCCATCGTTTTTTGGAACCCATTGTATATTTAATGTCGTACATATGTTTACGGCGTACTTAGCCGAAAATATATAAAGCTTGCTTACACTCAACAGCAACAAAAGGTTTTTCCATGATAAAGATATTAGAAACAAAACAAAATAACAAAAATCTACGGATATAATCCCCTATAAGGAGCCTACGTGGTGGATCAAACAGCTCCCCATTTCCCAACAGAGTCCGATGTTCAAAACCTAGACAAAACCTCTGGCACTGAATACTAGTTTTAAGGACAATCGGGCACTTAGATTGATAGAAAGAAGAAGAAGAAGAAGAAGAAGAAGAAGAAGAAGAAGAAGAAGAAGAAGAAGAAGAAGAAGAAGATTGCATACAAGACTCAGCGGATATTTTTAACATGTTTTTAAGGAAAGAAGCAAATATTTATATGCTATCAAACACCGTAAATATCTGTATTCACAGTCTTTAATAGACGCCAAGCGTGGTGTAATGGTCAAGGAGCTATTTTAGCTGTTGATATGTAAAATCTCATTGGGTGTCACATACTTCTGATTGGGAAATGGCTGAAGAGTTAACATGAATATTCTTACGAGTACATTCGAGTGTCACTAAGTGCTCAATAACTCTGGTGTTGTGCCAAACTAAGATAAGCTTATACATATTTACCAACCCCTCCGCTCGGGCAGGATATGACACACGGTCAATTTTTAGGTGGAGTTTAACAGATTTGAATTCAGAGTTTTCCTTCTCCTAGACTAGTTGCCTCACCATGGCTGAAGAATCCAGTTTGCTCTACTGTTTACCCATAGTTGGAGGGAGAATAATTGGATTCATGCCTTTCCTAAGGGTAATAGTGCTATGTCAAATGCAAAATGCAATCAGTCTCGTCCAGGATTTGAACTCAAGTCGCCGTGTCCATTTCCTACGACGATTACTATTACACCACGGGCACCTCCAAAGATAAGCTTTGAAATGTTCACAGTTATTTGGCACACCCTATATATATGCAAACACACACACACACGCGCGCACACACACACGCACACACACACACACACACACACATATATATATATATATAATAGATTGGAAAGAATGTAATTTCCGATTTTAGAGTACATTTTATAAAAGAAAATCTTATGACTATAGAAATATCTAATCATTAACATAACCTCCATTTCTTTGGAGAACCTCTTTCTATCTGTGAACAAATGTATGGAAGCCTGTAAAATTCTTTAGGTTTTGGTTTGGTTTCGTCTCTTTGTTTAATGGCATATCAACCTTCGTGGGTTTCTTAATTCCAAAGCCATCCTTGTAGAAGAACGGTAGTTGTTCTATTTAGCCCATGGCTTTCCCAAGTGTATTAGTCGGAAAATGAACGCAATACCGCGACTGGAGTTCGAACACGCTTACTTCTATCACTTTAGCCTTAACGCCACTAGAAGAACCCCCTTCGGTTTTGATGTAAAGTATAAGAACAGATTGAGTTCAATCTCTGCTCTTGATGTCCACCTAAGATCATGGCTGAAGAGGGTTGTTGCTGAAATGTCTAATATACAGCAGCAAGGTGGATTGGTTTGATTCTATGGCATATCAACCAATGCAGGTTATTTAATGCCAAATACATTTTATACGTATAAACAGTTCTATTTCAAACAATTCAGTTTTGCATAATTGCAGACTTTTTGTCCTCATCTTGGTAGTTTTTTTGTTGTTTCATCTCACTACGTTTCGGCCAAATTTCATCTCTGACCTTCTTTAGGTGATTAACCGCGACATCGGATAGGAATGTTAAGTCTTGTAACCGTATCCCCAGTAATTACTGCCTTCCATAGTTGTTGTCTATCGCACCGTGTTTTTGACCAAGTAAACCTCTGGACGGCTTGGGTAGGAATTGAAACCGCTATCTGACAATGCTCACCTGGAAACGTAGAGACTCAACGCCTCTATCCGCTGGGCCACGGGCCCCGAAGGGTGATCAAGTTTGGATTTTTTGGTCTTATAAATCCAATTATTTGTTCTCCTTATCTGGTCTTCCACAGTTGGGTCCGTACGGAATTTGTAATTGTCTTTATTGGTAATCCATTTGAGATGAGGCTTCTTAATCTGAGAATTAATTTTTTTTTAATAAATTCTCAGATTAAGAAACCTCATCTCAAAAGGATTCCCAATAAAGACAAGTATAATTGCAGTTTAAATATCAAACAGTTCTATTTGACCAATAGATAGGACCCTATCACATGCTGCTACTCCGGGCCAGAGTGGACCTGAAAGCGATCGTAAAAGGATACTCCACATTCCCAAACGCTCCAGCATTACTGGAGCCTCACCATAAAATTTCCTAGTGTCATATCTAGGACACTCGTTGTGGAAGTCTTACCTCACTACAAAGATGTAGTCGGTGTATTCTACAGCCCCGGCCGACTGGACCAACGGCAGCAGGATTTAGCTCCTTGTCATACCTCTGGAAAGCGTTTGACAAAATTTCTACGACTTCACCTGCTCGAGTTTCCATACTCTTAATTTTGCCGATTGTCATCCATTGATTACTAATGTGTAATCTATGGATTGCTACATGTTGGACACGATTGAGAAAGACACTCTCCGTTCCACCTGCAACACCAAACCTGAACTGATGAACAAAATCAAAGAGGTGTTCGAAGATCTTCTCAGGTCTTGATGGAAGCTGAGAATGGCTACTTTGAATAATCTGCTATCTTCCAGCCATAATCTAATTGAAATTTCTAAAAAAAATTGAATACTTTTATTTTTGAATAGGATATTGTAGTTTCTTTTTCTTTTAACTGGGCCATTAGCAAAATGTTTTGAGCGTTCGCCAATGGTCCAGCAGACCGGAATTCAATCCCAGATCGAGTCATACCAAAGACTCAAAAAAATGGTACTTGATGCCGCCTTGTTTAACACTCAGCATTAAGGGTAACGTGGAGCAATTCAAGGAATGGAATAGCGCCCTCCCCTACACCTCGGTGTAGTAGCTATTGAAAAAAGGAGCCTTTGGGTCACTCTTGACTATGGTCGCCAACTTTACTTTTAACTTTTCTTTTAAGCTGTTAAATAAAGAACGCAGTTATTTAGCTTAATTATTATCCAAGGCCAGAAGTATGGGGCCCCAAGTGAGAATCGAACTCACTAACAACGATCTATCAACATAACTTTCTCACCATTACACCTTAGGACTTAGAAGTAATTGGTCTGCGAGGATATCCAGTTAATACTTACCAGAGTGATCGGTTTCAAAATTATTAGTATTGGATAGGAATACTTGAAACCATATAATTGTGTACAAACAAATAATTATCATCTAATAGGAATAAGTACGATTTGTTTGGTTTCTTCGTTTAATGGTATATCAACCTTCGTGGGTTAGTTAATGCAAAAGCCATCCTTGCAGAAAGACAGTAGTGATACTATTTAATCCATTGCTGGGGTATAAGGGAGTTCATGCCTTCCTAAGTATATTAGTCCGTGAGTGAATATAATAGAGGGAATGGAGTTCGAACCCGCTTTCTACGATATCACTGTTCAGCACTTTAGTCATTATTCCACGGAGACAAAATAGGAATAGTTACTTGAAATTATAGAATTCTATAAAAGTAAGTAAAGTTGGCGACCGAAGTCTCCTTTTTCGATAGCTACTGCACCAGGGTGTAGGGGAGGGCACTACTCCTTTACTTGGATTGCTCCATTTTACCCTTATAATGCTGAGTGTTAAGCAAAGTACCATTTTTTTTAGTCTTTGGTACGACTCGACCTGGGATTGAACCCCTGTCTCCCGGACTATCTGGTGACATTCTATAGAATTCTATATAAATTATTAGTATTAGATAGGAATACTTGAAACCATAAAACTTTGTGCAAAATTCAAGTTTCAAGTATTCATAACGAAAGAAACGCAGTTTCTTCCAGGCAGCGGTCGTGTCGATACTGCTGTATGGATGCACCACTTGGACGCTAACAAAACGGCTGGAGAAGAAGCTAGACGGCAACTACACAAGAATGTTATGAGCAATATTGAACAAGTCCTGGGGGCAACACCCCATAAAACACCAACTATACGGCCACCTACCCCCCATCACGAAAACTATCCAATTTAGACGAGCCAGACACGCAGGACACTGCTGGAGGAGCAGGGACGAGCTCATAAGTGATGTACTCCTATGGACCCCCACATATGGACGAGCTAAAGCAGGACGACCAGCTAGAACATACATACAGCAGCTATGTGAGGATACGGGATGTAGCCCAGAAGACCTGCCAGAGGCGATGAACGATAGGGAGAAGTGGCGAGAGAGAGTCAGGGATATCCGTGCTGGCGGCACGACATGATGATGATGATATAGTTTCAACTATCCCTATTAAATATTAATAATTTACACACAATCATTTAGTTTCTAGTATCTAATGTAAGAAATTATTGCTTTAAGTTATTACTCTTAATAAAAATAATCTATACACAGTTATATTGTATCAAGTATTCCTATCTAATACAAATAATTTTAGACAAATTTGATCCATTGATTGGTGCCTAAAAGATACTACAACTCCGTGTCAGAAAGGACACTTCACACTACTCAGATCTCCAGAACACCAGTGTCATGTCCAGGACAATTTTTTTTTTTTTTTTGCAGTCGGCGTATTCTGGACCCAGCCGATATGGCTGTTATTAAAAGGATGGTGTCCAAGTTTTCATATCAACGTCCAAGCTGGTGAGGCTCATTACCATAAACTAATTATTTTCTTTTATTTATTCTCTGTGTTCGATTGAAAACTAATAAATTATGTCACATGACTCTCATTTGACAGTGCTTACGAGGGCTTTGTTTTATGGAAAAGAAGAAGAAAAGAATAATTACCTTATCCAAGCTGTGTGTTCGCCCATACAAATCGATATTCAGATGAAATACAAAGTAACAGATGCGATCTACTGAACAATACAAAAAAAAAAAAAGATTGTCTCGTTGGACTGAAAGAAAAAATATCGATCTTTTTTGCTTTTGCTTCTAAAAATTGGGTATGTTGAATCCAAGGATACTAGACGATGATCTGAAAAGTTCTCTGCCTAATAAAGATTATTTAATTTTTGGTTTTGTATTTTGTTTATTTGCTATTTCTATTGTTCGTTTGTTTTTATTGTTGTTTGTTCAGAGACAATGTGTGAAGGGTAATGAACAGATATATGAATATGTGGAATGGTTTGGTTTGGTTTGGTTTGGTTTTATGGCATATCCATATTTACCAACCCCTCCGCTCGGGCAGGATATGACACACGGTCAATTTTTAAACGGAGTTTAACGGGTTCGAATTCAGAGTATTCCTTCTCCTAGACTAGTTGCCTCACCATGGCTGAAGAACCCAGTCTGCCCTACTATTAACCCATAGCTGGAGAGAGAATAATTGGATTCATACCTTTTCCAAGGGTATTAGTGCTATGTGAAATGCAATCAGTCTCGTCCAGGATTTGAACTCGTGTCGCCGTGTCCATTTCCTACGACGATAGCCATTACACTACGGGAACTTTTATGGTTTTATGGCATATCAACCATTGTTGATTATTTAATGCCAAATATATTTTTATACATATAAACAGTTCTATTTGAAACAATTCAGTTTCGCATGAGTATAGTTTTTTGTTCACACAAAATTTCAATGTCAAAAAACAGCTCTATTTCAAACAATTCAGTTTAGCATAAGTATGCAGTTTAGTTCTATTTGACCCACAGATAGGGCCCTATCAGGTGCTACCACTCCGGGCCAGATTGGACCTGGGAGCGATAGCAATAAAAGGGTACTCTGCATTCCCCTAAGCACCAACATTACTGGAAGCTAACCATCAGATTGCTTAGTGTCATATCTAGGACACTCTTGGAGGGGACTCTTACTCCTCTGCAGAGAAACAGTCGGTGTATTCTACGGCCAAAACCGACTGGGTAAATGTGGGATGGCTACGTTTAAAGGCTCAAAGTCATGTAATTAGTTGGGTCGAGAATTCTTCAGCGCACCCACATATGCGTAACGGTAACTACTCAGAACAGTATAGGATAGATAGATTGATACATAGATAGATAGATGTTATGGGACCGTTACCTACCCATTCATGGACTCTTCCAAATTCTATATTAATCAAGAGCTAAGTACTCTCGAAAATATTGGATACTCTATTGATAATCGACTGACAAGTAAGCCTAACTTACGCCACCACTTTTCTCTGTATCTTGTTACTTCAATATATCTTTAAACTTATACCGTGTTCCGAATTGTCTTTTCGTGGTCCTAACCTGGGTCCACATCAGTAGATTATGATTTAAGATATATATATATATATATATATATATATATATATATATGGACTATTTCTCCATCTGATCACTATTTTTCTTTCTTTCTAGAATCATTGTCTTTTAGACGTAAGGTTAATTTCTGACTTGGTAAAATGGAACTCCCTCGCTTCGAAGTTAGTTAATGGCTTCATTTTAAATGGCACGTTTACTAAGGGTCTTAGGAACAACAAGTTACATAAGCAGGCGGAAGCCTGTGTGGAAGGCTAAACAAAGCCAAGTAAATAAGAAAAAGAAGTTAAGCAATCATGAAGTTGTTCACTATTTAGATGGGTGACTAATTCGGAACAGCAGCGACTGTAAGTCACCTGAGGTATCTGTGTGCCAGACTAAGCAAAGCTTAGTAAATAAATATTTTTTGTGTGTTCTCTGTGAACACAATTATAAAAACGTCTGTTACATGATATATAAAATAATATCCTCAATATCGATTCCACTCTCTTTCTCTCTCTCTCTCTCTCTCTCTCTCTCTCTATATATATATATATATATATATATCACACAGGCAGATGCACACACCCACGCACACACACATACACACACACACACACACACACACACACACTTCATCTTACTTTCTAACCTCGCCATTGAATAATTATAATGCCCACGCGTTTTTGTTTGTGCGCCACTTTAACTATCAATCGACCTCACCTCTCTTGATATCTCCTTGTTTATCACGATTTTTATCTCTCTCTCTCTCTCTCTCTCTCTCTCTCTAACTATGTACATGCATAAGCCATTTCTGTTTATCGATCGATCTCTCTCTTTCTCTTTCTCTCTCTCTCTCTCTCTCTCTCTCTCTTCAATCACTGAATATCTCACTCACTCTTTCTATCACGTTGTTCTCTCTTTGCCTTAATCGACAATTCCGACCTCCTTTTTGTTTAGTCAGACATGGACTGACTCACCATGTACATTGTTTTGAAAAAGTCCATTTTAAACAGGTATAAAGTTTTCCTAAAGTGATTTTTTTTTTTTACTTAAATATATTCCAATTGTCAGATACCACACCAAATGGAGAAATTATGCTGACTGTTCCCATTATCAACAGTTTCCTCTCAACATTACTGGATTTTACTGTTAATCGCAGCGGTTCATCATATTCAAACCGGGTCCACAATTTTACAACCTAAATGTCAAACGCAGTTAGTAAGTTTATTAACTTTTTACACTTTACAATTATTTTTCTTCATTTTCTTTTCAAAGTTGAACATGATTATTTGGCGTTTTATAGCGTATCAATCCTTGTGGCTTATTTAATACCAAATCCTGTCTATATATATATATATATATATATATATATATATATATATATATCATTTGTAAGCAAATAGTTTGTTGGCGACATTGTTTTTAAATGAATCGTAAAAGCTCATTAGTTTGCACACACATAAATGGTTTCAAGTATTTCTATATAACACAAATAATTCTATTTATCAAGTATTTCTATCTTATGCAAATAATTTGCACATACTTAAATGGTTTCAAGTATTGCTATTTAACGTTTGTGATTCTATTTCTCAAGTATTCCGATGTAATATAAATTGGTTTGGTTTGGTTTGGTTTTACGGCATATCAACCATTGATGGTTATTTAATGCCAAATTTGGTTTATTCGTTTATATTAGATATATATGGTTTGTAAGCATAAGTCAACAAAGTTAAATGGTTTCAAGTATTACTATGTATCACTAACAATTCAATTAAACATTAGTCATTCCTTTTCATAATTAATTGATCGAACACTTCTATTTCAAACAATTCAATTTATCATGAGTCATTTGTTTGCACTCAGTTTAGATGTCAAACAGTTCTATTTGACTCATAGATATGACCATTTCAGGTGTTACTACACCAGGTCAAAGTGGACCTGGAAGTGATGGCAATGAAGGGGTACTCCGCATTCCCTAAAGCTCCAACATTACTGGAGTCTCATCATCAGATTGTTTTGTGTCATATCCAGGACACTCGTTTGGAAGTGAGTATTAATCCTCTGTAGAGAAGCAGTCAGTGTATTCTTCACACCCCCAGCAGACTGAGATGTGTAATATAAATAATTTACACTGTATGTTTTAATTAATAATAATAATAACTATTATTTGTTTTTGGAGGTGCCCGTGGTGTAATGGTTACCGTCGTAGGAAATGGACATGTGCGACACGAGTTCAAAATCCTGGACGGGGCTGATTGCATTTCACATAGCACTAATATCCTTGGGATAGGTATGAATCCAATCATTCTCCCTCCAGCTATGGGTAACTAGTAGGGCAGACTGGGTTCTTCAACCTTGGTGAGGCAACTAGTCTAGGAGAAGGAAAACTCTGAATTCAAACCAGTTAAACTCCGCTAAAAAATTGATCTTGTGTCATATCCTGTCCGAGCGGAGGGGTTGGTAAATAGGATAATAACTATTATTAAAGTAATATATATGCACAAATATTAACTAATAATAATAATAATAATGATAATTATTAAAAAAAGTAATCAATTTAACAGTTCTAGTTGATTCACAGATTGGACTGTCCCAGGTTCTATCAACCCGAGTAAGAGAGGACCTGGGAGTAATAGCAATGAAGGGATCGTCAACATACCCCAGATGTCCAGGATTGGAGCCTTACCATGAAATACATTTTAGCGTCATATCAGGACACTCATTTGGTGGGGATCTTCACCCTCGTCAGAGGTGCAGTAGGTGTATTCTACATCCCGAGCCGACAGGACGAAAATTGAAGATTTTCTCTTTTCTTGAACACAGTAGATTCACTCTAAATTGAAAAAGATGAAAAGTTATTTAAACATCGTCTTCATTTTGGTTGTTATATATGCAGTATAATCAATGAATCAAAAGCGTTCAAACTGGTTCTTTTATAATGGAACAAACTGTAGCGCTGTAGTCTTCAGCATTCTTTTGATGTCTTTTCGTGCAGTCTGATCTCCTACACGATACGGTTTCCCGGTTATGACCCTAAACTGGATCCGGTGGTGAGGCTACAGGGAGGAATTTTCTCCAGAGTTCCTACCAAAAGAACAATTAGTTGGAGAATTCGGTGAATCAAAATCAATATCGTTCTTTTATAATGGAATGCACGTGAGGATACGGGATGCTGTCCAGAAGACCTGCCTGAGGCGATGAACGATAGGGAAAAATGACGAGAGAGGGTCAGGGATATTCGTGCTACCAGCACGACATGATGATGATGATGATGATGATTGACACAAAGTTCATTTTTAAGCGGATTTTAACCGGTTTGAATTCAGAACTTTCCTTCTCCAAGACCTGTTGCCGCACCAAGGCTAAAGAGTACAGTCTGCCCTACTATTTACTCATAGCTGGAGGCTATTAGCACTATGTGAATTGCAAACAGTCTCATCCAGGATTTCAAATCGAGTCACCGTGTGTTTCCAACGACGATAACCATTAAATCACGAACGCTCATCTTGATTTTATACTCCCAATATTTCGGCCGATCTACTCTCCAGGTTTTCTTCAGGTGTCGATATTCAACCCAATGAAGTAGACTGTTTAAGGCTCTTAAAATGGTCTCTGAATTGTCTCATGAGTGAGAGGATAAGAGTTGCTCATGAGATCTTCTTGTTGGAGTCTTCCAAAGGACGCGAGTTCAACCCCTGAGCCCGGGTTGAGCAGAGGAAAAGAAACTACATTAGAAGGATGAAAATGATAAGACAAAAAGTAAAAACGCTGGAACATGTTGGGGAAAAAAAGAAAAAGTAACTCAAGTAAAACAGACAAAACAACTTGAGGAAATAAGTCAGAAGAGGCTAACGAAAGAAGGAAGACTAAAAAAAGATATTAAGAAAGATTAGTTGGTTTTATGGCATATCAACCTTTGTAGGTTATTTAACGCCAAATCAATTTTTATGCAAATTGCCAGTTCTATCTCAAAAAATTCCGTTTACCCTGAGTACACTGTTTAATTTTCAAAAACATTTCTATTTCAAATTATTCAGTTTATTAAAACAGTTCTAATTCAGCTAATTCAGTTTAGTATAAGTACAGATTTTGTTTACACACAGTTACATGTCAAAACAGTTTTATGTTAAACAATTCAGTTTAACAACTTGTTTAACATCCTTTCTGTTCCTCAGAGAAGAGTTCGCGGCTTATGAACGAGTTATAAATCTCCTCCTTTAATTGTGTCGTTAGTATTTCCCCGTGATACTTAGATACGTTATGGGTCTATAGTTGTTTGGGACGGTTCTTTTAAAGTGTTATTCCTGGATCAATATGGTCTTTCCTTTGGTCATCCATTCCTTTACGTCTGCTTCTTGTAAGAATCTATTCCTTTCGATAGCCGGTCTGTTGTGGATAGAAGTGAACCTTTTTGAATCAGAATCCATGTATACCATCATAGCCTTGAGTTTTCCAATTCGGTATTTTTGAGTACTGCTCTGAGTGAATCGATGTGTATTTTCACCTTCGATCATTCTTCGATTCCTTCGAACTCTTTTCCCATGTTGCGTATCCATTCCGCTTTTCTGTTATGTTCTCTTGATTGCCATATTTTTCTTAAAAATTGTTTTATTTCTTAGTCATCCGGTGGTTGGTATGTTTTCGTGCAATCTCCCCCCTATTTGCTAGTAGAATTTTTTTCATTGTTTTGAAATGTTCTGTTTGGCTGTATTGTTTTAATCTGTCTCGTTGCCCAGTCGGCTGGGGTTGTAGAATACACCGACTGCTTCTCTGCAAAGGGGTAAGACCCCCAACGAGTGTCCTGTATATGACACTAAACAATGGAATTTAGCATCGAAAAATGCTTCATGTTAATAATGAAGAGTAGTAAAAGATACAAGACGGAAGGAATCGAACTACTAAATCAAGAAAAATAAGAATGCTCAGAGAAAAAGAAACGTACAAATACTTGGGAATATTGGAAGCAGACATCATCAAACAAATGGAGGTGAAAGAAAAAAATTAAAAAAGAGTATCTCAGGAGAAAGAGAAAGCTACTAGAACCCAAACTAAATCGCAGGAATCTTATAAAAGGGATAAATACCAGCGTTGTCCCTCTCCTAAGATACTCGGGACCATTCTTGAAGTGGACCAGAGAAGAACTTAAATAAATTGACCAGAGCCCAAGAAAACTAATGATTATGCACGAGTCATTACATCCCAAAGATGACGTTGTCAAACTATATGTGTCAAGAAAAGGAGGAAGGTGGCTTGCCAGCATTGAAGACAGCGTTGACACATCGATACAACAACTCAAAGATTACATAGAAAAGCGCAGAGGAAGACTGATTACAGAAACCAGAAACGATACAAACAACACAAGCACTAACAGAACAAAAATAACCTGAAAACAGAAATGGGAAGAAAAACAACTGTACGGACATTTCGAGCGACAAACAAGTGAAATCTCACCTGAGTAAACCTGGACATGGTTAAGAAAAGGAAACCTTCAGAAAGAATCTGAATCTCCACTAATAGCAGCAGAAAACAACGCCATTAGGACTAATTAGGTCAAATGAAAAATAGACAAGACATAATAAAATAGCCGATGTGGACTATGTGATGATAGAGACTAAATAATCACTCAACTAATAAGCGAATGCTGTAAATTAACGCAATGAGAGTATAAGACTGGTTGGGTGGAGAAGGGGTGCAAGAAGCTTAAATTTAACCATACAAACAAATGGTATATGCACAACCCAGAATCTTTCCTGGAAAAGGAGATGCACTAACTTCTCTGGGATTTTGAGATACAAATGGATCACCCAGTCCTAGCCAGACGACCAGACTTAATGATTGTCAACAAAAAAAGAGAATTTGCCGAATAGTGAACTTGGCCGTTCCAGCTGACCACAGAGTAAGACTGAAAGAAAGCGAAAAGAGAGATAAATATCTTAACTTTGCAAAAGTATAGAAAAAATTATGAAATATGAAAGTGACGGTGATACTAACTGTAATTGGACCACTCAGTACAGTCACCAAAGGATTGGTACTGGGGCTGGAGGACCTAGAAATAAGAGGACAAGTGGAGACCATCAAAACTACAGCATTGTTGAGATCGGCGAGAATACCAAGAAGATTCCTGGTGACTAGAGGAAATTTGCTGTCACTTAGTTTCCATTGGAAAACCCTCAGTTAACGCTGGTGTGAAAAACTCTCAAAGAAGTAAAATGATTATAATAACGAACAGACCTAGTAACGGTCAACAAAAAAAAATGATAACATGCTGAATATTGGACTTTGTTTTCCCAGCAGACCACAGAGTGAAATTAAAAGAAAGCTAAAAGAGATATACGAGGATCATTAAATAAGTTTCCAGACTTTTTTCGTGTGGGCACTTTTATTGAGAGTACACACATGAAACTCTAGTCTCCTTTGAAGTAATCTCCTCCGGTTGCAATGTACTTGTTGTACCGTTCCAACAACTTCTGGAAGGTCCTATGGAAGTTCTCTTGTGTCAGCCTGTCAATGACCTTCGTCAAAGCCTCTTTCATCTCAATTGTCTCATAACGACAGCCTGTCTCTGAGCTCAGGGAATAACCAAAAGTCACAGGGAGCAAGGTCTGGACTATAGGGAGGCTGAGGAACTGTCTTGATGCCCATCTTGGTCAAATAGTCTGTGACAAGGATGGAGTTGTGAACTGGTACATTGTCCTGGTGGAAATACCACTGACCCGGTTTGAAGAGTGATGGCCTCTTTCGACGGAATCTCTTCCTGAACTCCCTTAAAACCTCAACATAGTAACCCTAACCCTTTGGCCAATCAACTGTGGTGTATTGACTTCCTTACTCCTCCCACACCTCTCATCATCCCTCACAGACTCTTTGCCTTCCTTGAATCTCTTATGCCACTCAAAAACTGATGTTCGATTCATGCAAGATGGTCGAAAAACAGTCTGAAGCATTCCATATGTTTATGTAGCATTTTTCCAAGTTTAAAACAGAATTTTATTGCATATCATTCTTCTAAAGTGTCCTCATTGCATTATTGAAATTCACCAGCTGTGACAATCAGTCTTTAGTAGGTGTGTATTCCAATTGCTGCTGTAGCTATTCATTTGAAGCTGAAATCATAAAAATTGGTCAGTCATCTCATAAGATGTATAGCAATAACATAGTGAATCTTCAAGAGTCTACGACAATTTTAAATGCCTGTACAAAAAAGAGTCTGGAAACTTATTGAATGCACCATGTAGATATCTAGACTTGGCAAGAGAACTAAAAAAAAAATCTATGGAACATGAAGGTAAAGGTGATACAAATTGTAATTGCTGAATTGAAACAATCCCAAAAGATATTGTAAAGAGACTTGAGGACTTGGAAATAAAAGAACAAGTAGAGATCATACTGACTACAGCATTATTAAGATCGGCCAGAATACTGAGAAGAGTCCTGAAGACTTAAGGAGACTTCCTGTCACTTAAACTCAAGTGAGAAACCATCCGCTAACGCTATTGCGAAAAACTCTCAAAGGAGTAAAATAATAATAATAATAATATGCAGCATTTATTATTATTGTTTACCAGACTTAATAATAATCAAC
>OY757917.1:11275654-11443154 GCA_963585895.1 Sepioteuthis lessoniana | reverse complement strand
AGCACATATATTCATATGTGTGTTGTTTTATCTTAAACGCATATTGACAAGAAGAATAGTCAGCTTAATTTCTTTTCCTTTTTCATTATTCAGGGTCTGACCGGCATCAGTTGTTGCCGATAAATGACGACACGACGTGTTGTTGCACTTGCCAGCCGTGGTCTGTTATAAGCAGCATCTTCGATATTTTCTCTCTCATCAGCGTGTTCTGTCTGATGATCGGCCTAACCCTAATCACAATCGGATACGCCATTCCTCGGAACTACAAATTCGACCCACACAAGCCAGCACGCGTCATGGAAGCCATCGAGAACGAGTACGCACGCAAACGTTTCGCGCTCAATGTTTGCATTATGGTCGGTACGGGCTTCGTTACTTTCAGCGGGCTGATCATCTCGTTTATCGTAACTTGGGAACTGTGTTCGAGCGAGAATGCCGACAATGATCCAGAGGACCCCGAACGACCTTGCAAACCCCCCAGCTACGGTTCGGTCGTTGCTGAAAGTGAAGCAATGGACAGTGGGGCAGCAGCAGCAGCAACAGCAGCTGCAACAGCAGCATCTTTCTCGCAAGGAGCCAGGAATTCCTGTACCGGAAGTTGAAGCTATCAATTAAAACTAGAAACCCGCCCACTATATACAAGCTCTTCCAACTTTTTATGACTGAGAAAATCGTTTACGTATATACTCGTAGAATGAACGATTTTTTAAGATCAAAATTTTACCTCAAAAACCAGGGATCGTTCTTTTCAAGCGATATGTTTTTGAAACGTCGAAGAAGCTTACTTTGTTTCTAGGCCTGACCTTTGCCGTAACTTCGATCTAAAATGTCTCCCGCATAACCTAAACAAAAGATTTTTGTTAAGATCATAAAGTCTTCACAGAACATTGTTGACTATATATAACATTTGTGCACATAATATGTACAAATATTATAAATAGTAAACAAAGTGAAAAACTTCATTATCTTAACTAAAATATTTTGTTTGCCCATTAGGTGGGCATGTGATAGTACGTTTGGTCAGATTGAGAGGGAAATTAGACCGAGTCATGGATACGATGGTTTCTGTTTTTGAAGTATTTGCTTAGGATTATGAACCTTTGCTTATATTATTTTTAAATATGCATAGATATTATATTGCAACACAACAAACTCCTTAATTCATTAGGTATGTTTGAAATCTTCAAATGAACCAGGCAAGCTACATCAAGGTCTAGACTACATCGTTTATAAACGATATTGCATTGATTTTGATGGTATTACTGCAGTTTTCTAAGTATAAATAAGGGTTTCAGTGCTTCTCTTTATGTTGAAGAAATATTTTTGTAGACCAAGAAAGCCAAAAGTTAGAGGTCGTTTATTACATGCAATATAAAAACCCTTTTGGGGAAGTTAAAAATCTGTGGCCATTCATTACACGAGTATATACGATATTCAATTTTAAATCATTTAAAAGGAAAACATGTTTGTCTTGACATAGAGATGCATTTTGGGGGGCAAGGGATTATAAATTCTTATGAATGAGAATGTTCTATCCAGTTACTTTCCTAGTACTAGTTACCGTCGAAACATCTGAAATTTCCGGCCCACACACAGACGTTCTACTTCAGGATATTGGCAGAAACGCTTCTTGGTTGAGAAACGTGTCTCATACAATACATCTCAATGGCCATTGTTCATGACTACCCAGTTGCTATCCTATCGGCGAGACTAGTGAAAATTAGCAGTTATGATCTATGGAGCTCTCTTATTGATATAATTTATTTTTATTGAATGAAATCGTAACATTACACTATTTTGTTTGTATGTAGAATTATTATCATTTTCTAGTTATTAGTGAAGGAAATTGGTTTTCGGGAAGTCAGTATCAGGTCAGGCTGTATCTAGATTTTATACAAAGTAATCACCAGGGAATTAATTCGAGATGACTAGTGTGCAGTTGAAGATTCCGTGGAACTCCCAGTCACGATGGGTAACTTTTATTAATTTTGGGGTCATTTTGACTCATTTTAATCTGTATTGTGCATCATGGACGAACACATGCATACAATCAGAGACATATACACAAATACACACACACAAGCATGCACACACATACACATACAGGAGTGTGCACACACTCATACGCAAGGACATACAAACAAACACACATACAAACACACACGCACACAGTACACATAAAGACACAGGCAAACACACACAAGTACCTACACGCATACATACACACACATGAGGAGGCGCACGTGGTGTAATGGATATCGTCGTGGGAAATGATCACAGCGACCCGAGTTCAAATTCTGGACGTGGCTGTTTGTATTTCACATTGAGCTAATAACGTTGGGAAAAGTATGAATTCAACTATTCTCCCTCCAGCCATGAATAAATAGTAGGGCAGACAGTGTTCTTTAGCTTTGTTTAGACAACAAACTCCGCTTAAAAACTGACATTGTGTCACATCCTGCTCGTGCGCAGGTGTTGGTAAATTCACACACACACACAAACACATAAGCACGCAAAAATACACGCACACATGCAAATACGTACATATACATACAAACATACATATTGTTGTATCGTGGTAAGGAAAATATACACAGTGAAATAGAGTTAATAGTTTATTAACTCAAGTGGTACAGTCTGACTAGTATTATAAGTCTCGCGCTGTTGGTGTTCCGTCCGAAATTGGTCTTACTACTGACCGTCGTCCTGTCAGAGCTGTCTCTGTCTCTGCTTCTTTCTGCTTCTCTTTCTTCTACTCTGTGCTTCAGAAACATGGCGTCTTATATACTTCCGCGATACCGGAAGTCACGTGTTACGAGCCACTATACAACGCTTATTAACATGTACTAACACATGCACATATACATACACACTTACAGACACATATACAATTGCTCATATTCACAGATTCACATGCACACACATATGCACCTACTCATACAGATACACCCAGATATACGCCTGAACACACACTCATATATACACATATACATATACACGCATATGCATATGTACGTGCACATACACATATATACACGTGCACCTATACATACATAGGTGCATGTACTTATGCATGTACATCCACACATATACATATGCACACACATATACAAATGCACATAAACATATATACATCCACACACACATAAACAGAAGCAAGCACAAAAATACACACACACCGATAGACACATGCACATATACACACATATGCACATACACGTACACATGTGTATACACATGCAGAAATACATATATACATGCACACACACATACACAGAAACAAGCACAAAAATACACACACACCGATAGACACATGCACATATACACACATATGCACGAACACGTACACATGTGTATACACATGCACAAATACATATATACATGCACACACACATACACAGAAGCAAGCACAAAAATACACACACACATAGACACATGCACATATACACATATGCACGAACACGTACACATGTGTATACACATGCACAAATGCATATATACATGCACACACACATACACAGAAGCAAGCACAAAAATACACACACACCGAAAGACACATGTACATATACACACATATGCTCGAACACGTACGCATTCACATACACATACAAATATAAACAAGCACATACACACATATATATACACACATATACACATGCACACACACACACACATAAACAGAAGCAAGCACAAAATACACACACACACCGATAGACACATATAAACACATATGTACATGCACATACACATGCAAGTATAAACAAACACATACACACATATATATACACACACATGCACACACATATACACATGCACAAATACATATTTACATGCACACACACACTTAAACAGAAGCAAGCACAAAAATACACACACACCCATAGACACATGCACATATACACACACATATACACATACACGTACGCATTCATATACACAGGCAAATATAAACAAGCACATACACACATATATATACACACACATATACACATACAGATACACACATACACACACAAATTAATGACTCCTAATTTATTCTTTTCAACTTTACGTTACCTAACAGCGCACCTCGCGTTTTGTATTGGTTGACTCACTTGTTTAGACAATTGTTTGTGACTTGGGGTCTCCCTGGGTGCTCCATACTTCTTGCCTTGTTCCAAACCAGGCCCAGCTTGGTAAATAACAACATCCAGTGGTCCAAAAAGATGACTGAATTACTTCAACTTTAAAATAAGAGGGTCGCTCCGAAAGTAATCCCCCCCTAATCTTATACAGCGGGTCTTGCGAAAGTTGTCACTCGATCCCAGGTAATGTGAGAAATGGACAAACACAAATTTACAGTTAGGCTTCCACATTTATTATGATAATTCAGATCGGCCATTTCATTGAGTTTTCAAACCGTTCCTCATAGAGGAGAGGAAAGTCTTTAAGTTTTTTATGGTCCTCGATCGAAACCCCGATAACGAGCTTCTAGCGAAAGTTAACACACCGCCCCTCTAAAAAATTGACCTGCTCTGTAGTACATAATTAAAACGCAAATTTTCTCATGGTTGTTTGTGTGGATGATCACGTGGTATAATAGCTAAAGTGCTGGTCTGTGACCATAAGGTAAGCGAGTTCGAATTACAATCGCGCTATCACGTTCACTTGAGAACGATAATTCCCGGTTATGTGTTAGATGATACCACTACTGTTCTTCTACAAGAATTGATTAGGTATTAAATAACCCACGAAGGTTGATATGCCATGAAATAAAGAGACTAAACCAAACCGTCCTGGTTGTTTCGATCGAGGTGATCTCTAACCTCATATGTCCATCAAACGCCTTCACACTTCATTTAATAGGGTGTTGCTAACGGGAGGTTATTACATAACACTATTTATTCCTACGTTTACAACAACAGAACAGAAGCAGAACAGTAATACTGTTGGATATGGCAAGTTTTCAGCAACAAAATATTGTTTTGTCTACAGTCACCGTTATTGGCTATACAATTTCACCAACAGAGGCAACCCACATAGTATTAACTGAGTTATCTTGCTCACGTAGTCCATCTTTCATCGTCCCGATTTGTGCGAGTGAACTGATCCAAGTGTTCTTCATTTCAGCGTTCGACAGCTTTCGTTGTGCGCATTGTAAACCGAGTCATGTAGGAAGCATTACTTTCGGTGTATTTATTCCCTATTTTTAGTTTTATTTGAAGAACTGAATATACATGTACAATATAGATGAAGAGGTCATTTTTGTGGATAGCAATTTGACCAAATTTCACATTTGTTATTGTTAAACGAGTCATTTAATTAATGTAGTTGTTACTAATGTCGGAAACTAATAATATTTTACCAGAGAAAATAGAAAAACAAATATAAGTTAGATTTAAATATTGTCATAAAAATATAATCACCTGCATTTTTAAAAGCAATCATTTTTTTTTTTGTACTTATGCACCGATGTTACCGCGATAAAGCCGAACTTTCACGAGCGTTTCCGGGCGGATAACGGAAAGAATCGGGTTATGCCGAAATGCCTAGCCAATCAAATTTAAGCAAGCAGACGATAAAATAATTCAATCAATTTGTTGACAAAATTACGAGAACAGTATCATTCAAGCAATTCTAAACAACATGAATTTATCGCAGCTAAGAGACAAACTACAATCTGTGGAAAAGGTGATACAATTCTGCCAAGAAAAAAAAACTGGTGTTTATGCACTTATGCTATTTTTAGATAGTATTTTCAAGTTAAACTCAAGTGATACAATATCTTTTTTTTTATAAAATTGTTAGGTGAAAGTACAGAATAGTTACAAAACACCCTCCCCTCCTCATGTTAAGAATGGGTTTCTAAATAATCACGTTATTATTTCAGCACGGTACAATAAGTGCATAAGTACCAAAAAATTTATTGGCAAAATTAAAAGTTGCCGGACATGCTATTTTTTTAAAAAATGAGAAAAAGCTATGCCTAAAGATGGTCTTCATTCGTTTTGTCGGCATAGCCCGATTCTTTCCGTTATCGGCCCGGAAACGCACGTGAAAGTTCGGCTTTATCGCGGTAACATAGATGCATAAGAACCTTTTTTTTTTGTTTCAATTAAATTTTTCTACTTAATAATTATCTTTTTTCGAACTATTATAGTACCAAGTAACAATTTTTAATACAAATATGTAATATTTGAGAGCTCTAAAAGTAATTTTTTTACCAAAGAGGATATAAAAACAAATGAAAGTTCAATTCAATATTATCATCAAAAATATAGTCATCTTTATTTTCAACAACAGCAAACCAACTAACCTAAGAAAAGATAAGATAATTACGATGGTAGGTGTTTTGACATTCTCTACTTCCACCAGATTTAGTAACAACAGATTTGCATTTATCTTAATCACTAAAACATTTTAGAAGTAGCAGAAGATTCCGAATCAAAAACGGTTAAAAACGATATTTTAAACTTTTTTTTCAGAGAAAATCTCAATTCTTTTTTAGACGAGATATCGAAAATTTACCTTTTCGTTGAATTGCAAGCGTTGAAAATTCTAATAACATTTTCGATAATAAGAATGTTTAAATCAATTGAATTTTCACATTTGTTTTTATATCCTCACAGGTAAAGAGTAATTACTTTCCAATCAGTCAAATATTTGATATTAGAATATCCACAGTCCGTTAAAAACTAAAACGACAGTAAAATCAGTAAGAAATTAAAGAAATCTACCAAAAGTAGAGGGAAAATATAACAAATCGTTTTTTGTTTTTTTTTTTAAAGTTGGGGGTAAAAGCTTGATAACTCACAAGTCTGTGCTTCACAAATCTGATCATCAGGTGGGATTGGTCGAAACGTAGCATCTGTAGTATGAATGTGTATATATATACACATTGGAACACTGTCTATTATTTTTAATTCAATTTTTCAAGTCTTCTTGTGTCGGGATCCAGATGGTAAAGGAAATGTCCCTTATCTTCTGCCTTAACGCTTTCGACCATCTATGTTGGTCGTCAGGGGTCGTGTGTTTTTGTTGACAGTTTGAGTTTTTATTGTTTTAGTTATTTGTAACGTTTTGTTTTGAAGTTGTTGGTTGGAATGTTTTCAGCGTTTTGTTTTAAAACGTTCCGTTGGAAAGGTTTACTAATAGAATAAGTGATTTGAAAAATTACAATAAAAGATAATGAACACACGATGTTCCATCGTCTTTGATAAAACTTGCCTGAATAATAACTCGCTGTCAAAACATAGTCTTCCAAATATATATATATATATATATATATATATATATATATATATATATATATATATATTGTTACGAACCGACTTTCACTGGGACTGCGAAAACAGGCACGTAACGAGAATAATAAAAAAATATTTATAAAATTGCGAGAATGTCCCAAGGTTCGATTAAAAAAAAAGGGTGAAGGGAATTTCTCCAATATAAGACTCACGGTAAATCACAGCAGAATAAGCGACAAGCACTCACAAAACCAACACAACACAATTTGAAGATTTAACAACAAAATTTTATTATAACAATAACAACTTATTTAGGGAAGAATAAGAATATATATAAAAAAAAGGCTTTACGAACAAAAGGGGTGGGAAAACTAATGTTACTATGTATATATAGAAGTCCGAGACGAATCTTAACTCAAACAGATTTGCACGATGGACACATAGAGGCAAAAGAAATACGACACTCACTGAGGGTTTAGAACTGGTTAATAATCTCTTTTTTTTCTTTCGTTCTTTTTCTCTTTCGTTCTCTCTTTTTTTCTTTCTTTCCTTTTTCTCGAAGAAGCTTGCCACAAGGAGTTAGTTTTCTGCTGTCCTTTTTCTTAGTCACATTTCGGATGTAGTGAAACAGAGCCCAGGGATGAATGTGGACGCCTCGAAGTCAAAACCGCTACTGCTATAGTCACTTTGCCAGTCAAAAACCAAAAGGGTCGTTCCTTGACTCTTAGAGCCGAACACGTGGTTGATAAGGTCACCCAAAGTTCACTCCAAGAGTTCAAGGCTAGCTGAGATGGGTAAAAAGTGGAAAGGGGTTGATTTGCAATTCCATTTCTTGTCGTCGTCTTTTTTTCTCTTCCTCCTTTAGCCTCGAATCATGCGTGATTAGAAAAGGTTCATTTGGCGCCTCCTTTTCCAATTTTATTCTTCGTCTCGGAATAATACGGGCGAATGAAACACACCTTGTAATGTACATAAAAAATATATCCCTCCTATTTTCTACCCCACGTAACAATATATATATATATATATATATAAGTAAAGATAAGATTGTTAAGATGGAAGGTTTTTTCGTATCCTTCATACTCACTACATTTAGTACCGATTGATTTTCATTTTTGCTTTGATCACAAGAAATGGATAGTAGAAGATTTAGAAACGAAGAAATTGAAGAGAGATTTTCAAGTTTTTCGGGGAAAAACTCAGATTACTTTAAATGTGGAATCGAAAATTTGCCGTTAAGAATAAAGGCGATTCTTACATTCTTATTGAAAACACGAGGGTCATTCAATAGATATCTATAAATGAAGAAGGGGAATCTTTTGAAAAACAAAGCAATATTTTTTCAGAATTTTTTTCGTATTAATTTAAACTGTACATTGTTTGGAATTGGTTCACAGCAAAAATTATTTCAATCTCTCAAGAATATTTCAGAGGCAAAATGATCGCAAACCACCGTGCTCCAGTCTTGAACAGAAATCTGCCATCAATTTTTTGGTGACTGAAATGTACACACCTTGTAGAATTTACAGAAGAATATATGATGTGTACGGAGAAGAATGTTATAGTCAAAATGTTTTGACACAATATTTACAATTGGAGTAAACATGGATTTATGTTTACAGATGGACTGAGTCGAAAAGTGAGTCTATGAAGGGGAAACACAAATTCTCCAGTAAATAAAAAGTCCCAAGCGCAGTAGTCAATTAAGTAGGTCACACTGACAGTCTTCTGAGACATGAAAGGAACCATTACTATAGATTTCCTTGAAAAAAAGAGCTTCCTTTTGCTGACTCATTAGGTAATAATCATCTTGCTTAAATGTAGCACAAGGCCGCATTAATTGGGCACCCAATGAGAATCGAACTCACTCGTGTAGGTTTGCTAGTCTACCGTGCTAACCATTACACCACCCGAGGTGCCCAAGGTAATATTCATCTTATTTACAGAATTAACCATGCATTTAAATAAAAATTACCTTGGATTTGCTTTTATATCCTCTCTCTCTCTCTCTCTCTCTCTCTCTCTCTCTCTCTCTCTCTGAAAACATAAGTATTTCCAACCATAGACAACAGACATTCAACTCCAACTCCTACAAATTACGATGAAGTTCTTCCCTACCCCCACACACACGCTATCTATGGAATTTATTGTGTCTGTTTTGCTTTCTACCATGTCAAAATTAACATATATAAAACTTACAGTTGAACCCACCCATGTTTCGAACCTGCTATCAAGAGTTAAGCAGAGAGTCAACTATTTGATACTCCAATGCTCCACGAAGATTGATATTCTATTCAACAAAGAACAGAATCGAAAATCAATGACTGTTGCTTGAACAACATTATCAAATTAAATTGGAAATACTTAATTTTTTTGTTTTTTGATTTCTTTTTTATCTTTCTTTCTTATTTAAATGAGTCTCTTATACAATGTGGTGCAAAAGTCACCATTTAAAAAAAAAAAATGAGTAACTTTTGAATGAAAAGAAAATGTTAAGAAATTTTTCTTTTTAATTTATTTTGACTCTTGGACATGACTTTGAACTATTTATGGAATATGCTTCAACAAAAATAGATGATAAATTTGTTAAAATAATTATTCATTTTTGTTAAAATGGTCACTTTTGCGCCAACCGATATACGTTGGCTCATATTATTTTGTCCTGTGGTCATTTTGTTTTTTGTTTTGTTTTGTTTGATTTTTGTTGTTTTTTTGGGGGGGGGGGTTGTTTTGTTTTGTTTTTGTGAATCCAGTGTCACAGAGAATCCTGAATATTCAGACCTTACAATGGGGAGATGCTGCTCCAAGGTCTTTATCTCCAGAACCAAATTCACTGTTTTGTTTTCGTTTTTCGTTGTTTGTTTGTTTGTTTGTTTGTATGTGATAATAGAATTATTTATATGAGTCTTTTATAAATCACTTGCAATTCAAAAATTGAAAAATAAAAGGTAAAGAGATTGTTCTTTTAATCAAATTTATTTTCATTCCTGCAAATTACTTTGAACCGATTGCAGAATATAATAGATTATGATCTTTTTTGAATAAATAAAATATACATAAAATAATAATAAAATAAATGATAATGAAATAATAATAAAATTATAAATAACAATAAAATAATAATAAAATAATAAATAATAATAAAATAATAATAAAATAATAAATAATAATGAAATAAATAATAATAAAATAAATAAAATATATATAAATAAAATATATATCTCTTTGTATAATAGATTATGATCTTTTTTAAATAAATATTTTTAATGTTAAGTCACTTCTTCAACTCTCAGTGTTTGTATTGTTTTATTTTAAATTCTTTTGAAATATTTGATTAAGTTACAAAAACTAAATGAAATCTTTCCTTTGACTTTATTTTAGATTTTGATAAAACAGTTGTCGCTTAAAATCGAAATGTGGTGTAATGGTTATCATTGTAGGAAATGGACACGGCGACACGAGTTCAAATCCAGGACGAGACTGATTGCATTTCACATAGCACTAATACCTTTGGGAAAGGTATAAATCCAATTATTCTCCCTGCAGCTATGGATAAAATAGTCGGCAGACTAGGTTATTCAGCCTTGGTGAGGCGACTAGTCTAGGAGAAGGAAAACTCCGAATTCAAACCTGTTAAACTCCGCTTAAAAATTGACCTTGTGTCATATCCTGCCCGAGTGGAGTGGTGGTAAATATGATAATTATTTTTTTAACAATTAATTCATTTCATTAGATTGGTTTGGTGTCTTTGTTTAATGGCATATCAACCTTCCTTGGTTAATCACTGCCAAAGCCGTCCTCGTAGAATATTAAAATCGGTACTTTTTAACGCATAGATGGGAGAGGAATACTTATTCTTTTTCCCAAGGGTATTAGTCTAGTACTTTAGCCATTAGTGCTGGATTGGAATACTTGAAACTATATATCTGTATGTAAACAAAAGATTTTAAACAATTTTAAGTGCAATTTTTAAATTGAACGTTGAAAATATAGTTATGATTATAATGAAACTTTAAAAAATGAATCAAATTTTGGCATTAAATAGCCAATAAGAGGTTGATATCATCATCATCATCACCATGTCGTGCCGCTAGCACGGATATCCCTGACCCACTCTCGCCACTTCTCCCTATCGTTCATCGTCTCTGGCAGGGCTTCATGGCTACATCTCGTATCCTCACATAACTGTTGGTCGTCCTGCTTTTGCCCGACCATATGTGCGGGTCTATAGGAGTACATCACTTATGAGCTCGTCCCTGCTTCTCCAGCAGTGTCCTGCATGTCTGGTTCGTCTAACTTGGATAGTTTTCGTGATGGGAGGCAGGTGGCCTTGTGGGGTGTTGCCGCCAGGATATGTTCAATATTGCTCGCAGCATTCTCGTGTAATTTCCGCCTAACTTCTTCTCCAGCCGTTTAGTTAGCGTCCAAGTAGTGCATCCATACAGCAGTATCGATACGATCGCTGGCTGGTAGAAACTGCGTTTCATTTTACCGGTCAGGTCTGATTTCTATATGATCGGTAGCCTACCGATAGCGGTCTATGCCTTTGTTAGCCGCGTGTCGATGCCCTTTTCGGTTGATGAGACGCTGCTTCCTAACGTGAAATAAACCAAACCAAACCATTATATATATATATATATATATATATATATATATATAATTATATAAATTTATATTTGTTATTGCTCAAATCCGTGCAAGCACAAATATTTCACGCATTTAAATAAATCTATCTTTGCATATATCAGCGCATGCACATGATGGACAACACTGTTTATTTGCCAAAGTCTTCCACCAGACAAGGCTTGACACAAGGTCAAAAGCCTAAAGGCCGATTAAAGTGGAGATAAAGGGGAGGGGAAGGTCGGGAATGAGACGAGGTTCGAACCCTACTAGTCTATGTAATTAATATGCTCACTTAGCACGGATGCCGGGTAATGGCTTGAATTTGACAGGAAGGTCTAGTGCCATTCATAGGGTACAAAGGAGTCAATCTTGCAGCTCGCCCACCCGGAGGTAACCCAGCCGAAACTGGAAGCCTTACAGCCTCAAGTCTGCCATTGTTCCTTTTGGGGGAGCCAGGCTCTGAACCGAAGTCCAGAGCAGGCTCCGAGGTGGTTTTTAAGAAAAAAGCGCGCTATACGATGGACAACACCGCATATTCGCATCTCGCCAAACTAAGATTTTTAAAAAAAGAGAGAGAGAAACAATACAGCTATGTACAAATTATTTGCATTTGATAGGAATAGTTGATAAATAGAATTACTAATATTAAATATCAAAACTTGAAACCGTTTAACTGTATGCCGTGAATCCTTCTCATTCCGAAAACACCCTTATTTCTCTGACTGGAACCGTTTTTTTTTTTTTTACCAACCTCTCCTCAAGAGCAGGATGTAACACAAGGTCAATTTTTAAGCGGAGTTTAACAGGTTTGAATTCAAAGTTTTCTTTCTCCTAACTTGGTTAACAAGCTATGTTTAAAGAAACTAGTCTGTCCAACTATTTATCTGTTGCTTGGAAGGAGAAGTGTTGGATTTATATCTTTCCCAAAGATATTAGCGCTACGTGAAATTCAAACTGCCTTGTCCATGATTTGAACTCAGGTCGCCGTGTCCATTTGGCCTATGATAGCAACCATGACACTACGGGTGGAACCATTTATCTTACATCACCTTGGTCTCTTTAACGCCCTCTATCGGACTTTTTATCTATTCTATTCTAGTTTTAGTTTTCTGTTACGGCCTATTTTTCTTTCTTTTCTTTTCTTTTTTTTCTTTTTTTTTTTTTTTGATTGGGGACACCGCAAAATTTCCCATTCCCACCGTCAGAGTGAGACGTACGTGTAACGTCCACGACAAGGTTTATGTGATATGTATCCAGTTCAGTCGGCTATCGAATAGTTTTATTCCTTAACACACACACACACACACACACACACATGGACACACACTCATCAAGACAGACAGAGAAACCAATCTCTTCAGATAGACATTACATAATATGATGGTAATTTGAAGAGATTGTTTTTCTCATATAGAAAGACCAGCTCATATAAATTTATAATAGCCAAGTGAAGGTTGGTTGAGTTTTTATCAATTATATGAATTTGCTCAGTATGAAATTTATAAAATTATATATTAATTATCATAAATTGAGCACTCCTGGAGATTTATAAGAATCCTCTTATATATTCTCAAATTGAATCATTACCAACTCATATTTTTGGATATTATACATATATATATATAATTAAATAACTTATTGAATAATAGCACTTACGGTAAGGGAAAAACCCCGCAAGTAATTCGAATATAAAAATATACAAAGAATCACTGTCTAGGGGGAATATATATATATATATATATATATATATATATATTGGAAAAAAAGAAAAGGCCAACCTTGTCGTACCAATTGAAAAATATCAACAGATACGCAATTGATTGGTCGAAAGAAAAAAAACACCGTAAATTGCTGCTAAGCTAAAAGAGCCAAAAAGTGCTCAATACTAAGTAGAGCAAAATAGTGACAAAAATTATTTCGTGAGTCAGGAACCAACCTACTCCTAGTAGGTTAGTTCCTGACTCACGAAATAATTTTTGTCATTATATATATATATATATATATATAGGTTGCTCAATATCTGGTAGAAAGCATATACATCTAAGTTAGGATAGCGTAGACAACAGCGCTTTGTGACTGTCAGTTTCTCACCGAAGCAATCTTTCTTTGAGGATTGTGAAGTCCTACAGTAATTGTCGTCATGGTTAAGTTACCACAAAATACATTTTGCCTTGATCAATATTTTTTTGCTCATCATTTTCTTAGTCATTTTTCTTGTCATGACTTATGTAGGTTAACTGTCTCTTTTTAATGTTTGTCGTGCCATACAACTTCTACTTACATATTCATTGGCTGGCGTACAGATGTCGTATAAAGCAGACGACATTCAGCTTGTCGTCTGCAGCTGGTTTCACCCTTGCGTTTAGGGGCGGATTTTGAAACGCTTCAAAAGTTGCCACAAAACTTCCATTAACTTGTGAATGTTTCAAGAAGGAAAGACCATATAAAAATGCTTATTTATTTATTTATTTATTTATCAAATTTTTTCTTTCAATAAGCAAACGCCTTTTTCATCTTATCTCATAGAAAATACTCTCCCTGAATTCATCATTTTCAATTTCAGTTCGTCTTCCAGATACTTTATCGGGCCATTCTGTCTGTTGATCGCAGTTTGCGAGAAAGGAATAGGTAAATTAGTTAGGGTCAAAGCCTGAACACACATAGGTGTTCATAGATCTTGTGTCTCCATAAACTTTTAACTCTAATAGTAGGTAAGTGATTAGGTTGGTTGATTAGTTGATATTTTATGGCATATCAACCCGTGTGGGTTATTTAATGCAAAATCCTGTTTATGTAAGTATGTATGATTTGTAAGTAAATAGTTTATTGGTAACTTTATTTCTAAACGAGTTGTCAAAGCTCATTTCTTTGCATACAGTTAAATGGTTTGAAGTATTCCTATCTAACACTAATAATTCTATTTTATATCAGTCAGGAGTATAATATCTAAAATGCTGGACTGCGATCTCAAAGTAAGGGGGTTCGCACGCCAGTAGTGCTGTTACATTCATTTTCGGACGACTACCCTTGGGAAAGGCATGAACTCTTTATTCTCCAACCATGTGGTAAATACTATCTGTGCTATTCTTCAACAAGGAAGCCTTTAGTTTGGTTTGGTTTGTTGGGTTTTATGGCATATCAACATTTGTAGTTTATTTAACGCCAAATCCATTTTTATGTAAATAATCTGTTCCATTTAAAACAATTCAGTTTAGCATGAGTACACAGTTTAATTGTCAAAAACATTTCTATTTCAAACTATTCAAGCAGTTATATATAACAATTCAGTTTAGTGTAAATACATTTTCAATGTCAAAAATCAGTCCAATTCCAAATAATTCAGTTTAGCATAAGCACTCAATTTAAATGTAAGTACAGTTTAATTGTCAAAAACATTTCTATTTCGAGCTATTCAGTTTAGTCCAGCAGTTCTAATTCAGCTAATTCAGTTTAGAATAAGTACAGATTTTGTTTACACACAGTTACATGTCAAAACAGTTTTATGTTAAACAATTCAGTTTAGTGTAAATACAGTTTCAATGTCAAAAATCTTTTCTATTTGAAATAATTCAGTTTAGCATAAGCATGCAGTTCGAATGTAATCACGCTTTGTCAACAACATTTCTATTTCAAGCTATTCAGTTTCGTCAAACAGTTCTAATTTAAACAATTCAGTTTAGCATACGTATGCAGTTAGTTCTATTTGACCCATAGATAGGACCTTATCAGGTGCTACCACTCCGGGCCTGAGTGGACCAGGGAACAATGGCAATGAAGGGGTGCTCCGCATTCCCCAAAGCCCCATCAGACTGTTTAATGTCATATCCAGGACACTGATTGGGAGGGGGGTCTAAGTCTGTGTATTCTACAGCCCCAGCCGACTGGGCAAGAAGCCTTTTGAATTAAACCAAGAAAAACAAACCAAATTGATATCAATTATTTGTTTTCACACAGTTAAATAATTTCAAGCACTCCTATCAAACTCTAATAATTCTATTTAATATCAATCACCTGTTTGCATCCAGTTAAATGGTTACAAGTATCCCCATCTAATTCTAATAATTTTAATTGATATTGATTGTTAGAACGCAGTTAAATAGCTTCAAGTATTCCTGTAAAACACTAATAATTTTATTTAATATCTATTGTTTGTTTACACACAGATGATTTCATGAATTACTATCAAACCCTAATAACTTTAATATAGATTATTTGTTTGCATACAGTTAAACGGTTTCAAGTTTTGATATTTAACATTAGTAATTCTATTTATCGATTATTCCTATCAAATACAAATAATTTGTACATAGCTTTATGGTTTCAAATAATAATAATCCCTTTTAAAGGATTGAACTGTTCTAACAGGTACAATCAATCCAACTCAGAGTGGACCTGGGAGTATTGGCCAGGAAGCGATATTCCACTCACCCCAGAGCTCCAAAACTGGATCCTCATTACCAGATGCAGTTCAGTGTCATACTCGAGATATACCTTTTTGTAGGGCTTGTTTATTTGTTTGGGTTTATGGCATATCAACATTTGTCGGTTATTTAATGCCAAATCCATTTTTATACAAATAAATAGTTTTCTTTCAAACAATTCAGTTTAACATAAATACACAGTTTAATTTTCAAAAACATTTCTATTTCAAGCTATTCAGTTTAGTTTTACAGTTCTATTTCAAACAATTCAGTTTAGTATAAGAATAGTTTTTGTTTACACACAGTAAATGGTCAAAACTATTCTATTTCGACAATTCAGTTTAGCGCAAGTAGTGTTTCAATGTCAAAAAGAGTTCTATTTCATACAATTGAGTTTAGCATAAGTATGGACTTTAAATGTCAAAAACAGTTCTATTTTAAACCATTCAGTATAGCATAAGTACGCAGTTTAAATGGAAAAACAATCCCATCTCAACCAACACAGTTTATTTCTACTTGACCAATAGGTAGGACCCTAACATGTGCTACCTCTCCGGGTCAGGGTGGACTTGGGAGCAATGGTGATGAAAGGATAGGTCGCCTTCCCCAAAGCACCAGCATTACTGGAACCTCACCATCAGATTGTTTAGTGTTATATCCAGGACACTCGTTGTGTGAGAGGTCTTACACATTTGCAGAGATGCAGTCGGTGTATTCTACAGCCCCAGCCAATTGGACAACTGAGGATTCTTCCCTCTTTTATACATATATATATATATATATATATATATATATATATATATATATATATATATATATATATATATATATTACAAATCTGAATATGAAAAATAACACAGACTTTAGCGTAAACATAAAAGTGCCGGCTTATGTGGAATCTAGTTACACAGATCTCTCTCTCTCTCTCTCTCTCCTCTCTCTCTCTCTCTCTCTCTCTCTCTCTCTCTCTCTCTCTCATACACACACACACATACACAGATAGAGATAGAGATTGGGATTGCGTAGTCGACGGTGTTTTATAACTATCAGTTTCTCGTCTATGCATCATCAGACCAAGTGTTTTTGAGGCATGGTTGGCGTCTTTTTATATACTGTTGCACGGTGCAAATTTGGAGAGGAAAGGCTGGTCAAGTTTGTGGGACTATTGTGTTACCCTTGCGAATTGTTAATTCATCTACTTTGCAATGTTTGATTCAGTTTTCCAATTTTTAAAATAATATTATTTTTACTGTTATTCCTATTATCATTTTTTGCCTCTGCGAATATTTGCCTATTTTCCTTGCTTAATAAAACCGTCATTTGTTAACTTATCTCGTTTCAACCTTACTCTGTCCATTGTTTCAATTTCTTGTTTTATTTGTTAAGGCTGAGATCTGGTTTGGTTTGATGACATTGTTGATTATTCAATGCCAAACCCTGTTTTTACACATATATTAATTATATTATTTGTGAACATATTTCGTCGATACTCACAGTAATTAATCAAATAGTTCTATATCTAACAATTCAGTTTAGCATAAGTCAACAAAGTTAAAAAGTTTCAAGTATTGCTGTGTATAACTAACAATTCAATTGAACATCAGTTATTTGTTTACACACTGTTAAATTATCATATAGTTCTATTTCTAGCAATTCAATTCATCATAAATCATTTGTTTTCACGATTTAAAGGATCAGACAATTCTATTTAACCCATAGATTGGACTCTATCATGTGCTACCACTCCGGGTCAGAATGGATCAATGGCAATAAAAGGGTACTCCACGTTCCCCAACACTCCAGCATTACTGGAGCCTTACCATGAGATTGTTTAATTGTATATACAGGACACTTATCGGATATGTGTCATATTCTTCTGCGGCCGACTGGGCGATGTTTTATTTGTATATTTTAGTGCTTATTCATCTATTAGTTTTTCATTTATTCTAGCACTTAACAATTTTATTCTTTCATTCCTTTTCTTCACAGTTTTATTATTTATTTATTCGTTGATTTTTTTTTCTTTTGAGTCGTAGGTTTTCAGATTGCTTAGTTGAAATTTGTTTTCGTGTCTGCATTTGTATGCGAGTTCTTATCGCTTGTTTAGGAGTTTGTCTTGTTCTTGGAAAACAATTATTGTTATCTTTTCTTCTAGGCAAGGTAGCAATGCTTTGAGGTGTTCTTGAAAAAGAAACGGGAGAGAGAGAGAGAGAGCGAGAGATTTCGCTGGAATCGCGAGAGCATTCGTTCATTGGCTAGACAAGTCATGTAGGATTTGAGAGGTTTAGATTGATGTAGAAAAAAAAGGGTCAGTTGGGTCAGGTTTGGTTTCTTTGTTTATCAACCTTTATGGGTTAATTAATGCCAGAGCCATCTTTGTAGATCAGTCGCGGTACAATTTAACTCCTAGCTGAGGGGATATGGTGGTTCATAACTTTCAGTTGGAACCGAGACTCTGAGAGTAAAGTCGAGTTATTGACAGGAATTAAACGTGAAATAATTTTTATGATCAATGTGTCTGTCGTTTCTTCCTGTCATCAGGATCAAGTGACAACCTTTTTCTTCACACCTGTACATATTACAAGCTAAGAGCTGGGATTACATAGCGGAAATAATGAGAGTATATTTACGACTAATAAGATCTTGTCTCCCCAAAAGAGGGGCGATCGAGTGGATAGTTTGAGATAAGCCCGCGGAATATTTAAATGTAACAACCGGTTTAACCTTACAGAATAAACCTGACATCATTCGTCGTCCGGGATTTTCATATGAGTTTCGAAAATGAAAATAAAGAACCTAAAATATGCGTGGAACGTTCGTTAAACAAAACATCTGCGCACGAACTGAACGGAAAAAGGAGCGAACCGCGGAAGTCTTTAATTGCTTCTCTGTGTGTGGGAGGAGGGTTCTTTCTGTGTGTGTGTGTGTGTGTGTGTGTGTGTGTGTGTGTGTGTGTGTGTGTGTGTGCGCGAGCGTGTAATTGTGTGTGGGCTTGTGTTTGTGCCTGTGTGCCTGTGTGCGCGCACGCATGTATTTACGAGTGTGCGTGTTTCTGTGTGTATGTGTGTGTGTATTTATGTGTTTATCTTTCTGTGTGCGCGTGTGTGAATGTGCACACGCATGTATTTATGTGTCTATTTGTGTGTATGTGTGCGTGTGTTTGCGTGTGCGTTTTCGAGTGTCTGTATGCGTGTGTTAATAAGCAAGCGATGCAAAATGGAGGGCTTCACACACACCTACACATACATATATATATATATATGTGTGTGTGTGTGTGTGTGTGTGTGTTACAAATATAAAATAAGATGATAATAAAACAGGATAGAAACTCATAACTTAGCGTTTCAAGTTTATTAACAATTACACCACAATGATTTGCCCTATATATATATCTAGTGAGCGAGATATAGATAGATAGATAGATTTAAAAGGAATAGGTCCGCTAGGGAATTTGGTTTCAGGTTTTTTCTTTTTTTTTTTTTTTTTTTTTTTTTTTTGCTTCTCACTTGTTGATCCAGCCAGTTGTCAGATGCTTATCTCAAAGCTTTAATCCATGTAAGTGTAAGTTCACGCCACGCATTAGAACGGACGTAACAGCGAACGGCTCAGGAACCGGACCTAATCCACGGGACCGTAATCCTCCTCGTTGGAGGCGATGAATAACTGTGGCAATTCTTGAGCTTATACATGTGAGAAGCAAAAAGATTTTAAAAAAACCTGAGACTAAATTCACTTGCGGTCCTATTCATTTTGAAGTATTTACATTTTTCTTATTGAACCGACAAAAAAGAATATATATATATATATATATATGTTCGTGGTTAGCAGTTTGATTGTAAATAGCTTCTACGTTCTCATGGTTTATGTATATAGACAAACATAATGAGAATTTTCATTATATATACGTTTTGTTATATATACGTTTTTGTTCTACATATGTTTTGATTACGTTTTGTTTACTTGTTGGAATATACAGATAAACATACATTGACAAACATAATTTAAGTGACATATATATATATATATATATATATATATGTGTGTGTGTGTGTGTGTGTGTGTGTGTGTGTGTGTGTGTATTGCTTCGAACAATTCTATTTTTCTATCAGCTGAGCGTAGAAAACGCTGACTGCATGCTCTTTAAAAAGTAAAAAAAAACCCACAAAAGGCTGCATTGAATCTATATATATATATATATATATAAAGGTGTCAGAAAAAACAAAATCCAAATAGGTGAATATATTATGATGTAAAGTCGACGTTAACGTTTCGGTTTCAGTAACCATCATCAGGACTTGGATATCAAAATAGTTCACATAACGATGGATGCTTGCTGAGATGACAGGAGCAAATGAGAAATATACAACGAAAAGATGCATAAACGTGCACATAGCGTTCATAATTCAAAAGTCATAAAAACGTGTCTGGCACGTGGAAACATATTAGAAAATGTTGGTTTTCCCAAAGAAACGAGACAAAAACCTCCCGTTTATTGAGAAATGAGCAACGACAAGTGAATTTTCCCACACTAGTTTGGAATCATTCATGTTAAATGTTATGTAAGATTGTATTTGGTATTAGTTTTTCATATATATATATATATATATATATGCAAATTTCATTAAACATAATAGACATTTTATGTCTACATATTTTCTTTTGGATCCGTTCGAATTCCCGTATTACTTTTATCGTATTCTGGGGGAATTGATTTATGTATTGTCCATACGTCTGTAGTCCAAAGTGCTGTTATATTTATGAGCTGCAGGATCATGAAGTTTAAAATAAATTTTAAACATATTTTAAACTTCATGATCCTGCAGCTCATAAATATAACAGCACTTTGGAATACAGACGTATGGACCATACATAAATCAATTCCCCCAGAATACGATAAAAGTAATACGGGAATTCGAACGGATCCAAAAGAAAATATGTAGACATAAAATGTCTATTATGTTTAATGAAATTTGCATTAACGAAGAAATGCTGCCTAAATATATATATATATATATATATATATATATATATATATATATACTAACATTTTTCTATTTAAACTATCATGTCAGTTGTTTCAAGTTTAAAATAATTACTCTGTAATAATTCAGGATATAATTGGGTTAAATATGAAACAATTGTTATGAACAACAATTATAGACAAAAACTTTGAATATTTCATTTTCTTTTCTGACCTTTATTCCAAATTTTATTTAATGTATTTGGATAAAGATCATCAATGACTAGCTTAGTCGGCCTAATGATGCTAGATCCATGCTAAAATCATTGCAGTTCTGGTTATTTTAGAATCTGAAGAGTATTTTGAAATAAACTGTTCTCTAACCATGCTCATATGATTGATTGGTTGATTAGTTTTAACGTTATGTCAACCCATCAAGGATAATTTCATGCCTTGAGGTTAGAGAATCGTGATCATTGTAAGTTCATACTTACATTTTTTGTGTTGTTTCTTAAGAGATTTTCTGCGCATAGTACCTTGATCCATAGATGGGACCTTAACTCGTACTAACTCTCTGACTCAAAGTGGACCTGGGAGTAATGGCAATGAATAGGTACTCCTTACCCCACAGACCTTCAGTACCTCAAGCCTCATCAACGGATGCAGTTTAGTATCACACTCAAGACACCTTTTTTGCGATGAGCTCTTACCCCTCTGCACAGGGAACAGTCAGCATAATCAAACAGGACAAAACCATGTTCATGTAATACTCCATTTTAAATCGCAAATTTTTATTTTACTGATGTATGTCAAGGTTGGGTTTTTTTTTTTTCATCTTTGTCAAATGTATTTTCATTTATTTCTAATTTCAAATTAAAGAAAGAAAAAGAGAGAAAAAAAAGCAAATTAAGCCGATTTTAATGTAAAAGTGCAATATAAGATATAAATCAGTGGAAACTGCTTGCAATGTCAACCAAGCATTCGGTTGGAGACCGTCAAAGAACGTACTGCTCCAAATTGGTTTCAGACGAGAGCCTTGAAAATGAGGAGGGTCACCGATATCACTCTGCGATTGATGACAACCAGCTTAGGGCCATTACTGAAATCGGCCCACGCAAAACAACTCGAGAGGTTGCAGGAGAAGGAACCGTTAACCGTGAAACAGTTGGTCGACATTCGACAACAAAGTGGGAAAAAAAATCAAACAAAATGTACAATGTGCAACGCAAACTGAACGAAAATTAAAAACGTGTTTCTTTTTGAGAGACAAAAACGATCCAGGACGAGACTAACACCCATGAGAAAGACATGAATCCACCTCTTCTCTAGACCTATTTCGCCTTGACAGTGATGCCTAGAATACACCGAGTACATGCCCAGCAAAAGGTTAACATGCACACCACCACCACCACCACCACCACCAAAAAATGGATAGTTCAGAGTATAGTAGATAACTTTATTCGTTAATGAATTTCTAATTCAGAAGTTGTGGATATGAAGTCGCCCTCTTTTTTGCTATATTCATACTATGGTCCTCTGAGCCGGACAAGGAGTTGAACTTGAGATTTGTTCTGGATATCCACACAATAAAAACACATGTTCTGCTTGTTTTTAGTGATCAACAAGAGAAGTGACTCTTTTTTATTTTATCGGCCGGCAATTTTTAAAAAATTAAGAAAAAAGTACGTTCCTTTTTCTTTTATTATTTTCATATTTCTTGGATAGATTCCGAGATATTTGACTTTTGATACAATCTCAAAAGTCAAGTAGGCTAGATAAATATCTTCTTTTTCTCGGACCATAGAAAATAATTATATTAAATCTAAGTTTTATCAAGAGGTATTGTTTGTTCTTTTTTCTTTCTTTTATTATCTTTTTTTTAAATTTATTCACCTATCTATTTTTTGTTTAATCGCACAACTATGTGAGCCCGAAAAGGAAAAGAAAGAACAGATTTCAGATTTTGTTCTTCTATATAAGCAAGTAATGTTTTGACCGAAAGAGAAGGGTTTTCTTGTCTTGGTTCTAATATATTCAATCCTCCTTTTTGGTTAGGCAGTGAAGTCAAGCGGTCAGCAGAAGTTTGTGGCAGGGGTTGGAGATTACAGTCCGTCGTTCGTTAGGCTAAGTTGTTAGAACAATATGTAGTTATTAACAGTCAATTATAATAAAGCTAGCCGAGGAAAACAAATTATCTCAAATCCTACTGAGGAAAACGTTACATGAATTACAAGCAGTAATCTGTTAATAAAAAGCAAATTTAGCAGCCATTTAGTCATTTAGTTTCTGTTACATTCTTTTGATTTTTCTTTCTGTTTAATTCTTATAGCATTTCATTTATGTCAATAGTGTTAGACTTATAATCGCAATCAATATTATCTCCCTTTTCTGACACTAACTCTTCTATAAGATTAGAAGATTCTCTGTTTTCTGTTTATATAAACAATATCCGGTTTTACTTTAACCCCTATTTTAATATTGCCCAGTCGGCTCGGGCTGCAGAATACACCAACTGCTTCTCTGGAGAGGGGTAAGACTCCCCCAACGAGTGCCCTGGATATGACACTAAACAATCTGATGGTGAGGTTCCAGTGATGCTGGAGCTTTGGGGAATGCAGTGCACCCCTTCATTGCCATTGCTCCCTCACCCAGAATGGTAGCTCTATCTATGGGTTAAATAGAACTAACTGCATACTTATGCTAAACTGAATTGTTTGAATTAGAACTGTTTGATTAAACTAAATAGCTTAAATGTAAATGTTTTGGCAATTACACTATACGTACTTACATTTAAACAGCGTGCTTATGCTAAACTGAACTGTTTGAAATGGAACTGTTTTGACATTGAAACTCTACTTACACTAAATTGAATTGTTTAATATAGAACTGTTTTGACATTTAACTGTGTGTAAACAAAATCTGTACTTATATTAAACTGAATTGGCTGAATTAGAAATGTTTGAATAAACTGAATTGCTTGAAATAGAAATATTTTTGACAATTAAACTGTGTACTTATGCTAAACTGAATTGTTTAATATAGAACTGTTTTGGCATTTAACTGTGTGTAAACAAAATCTATACTTGTACTAAACTGAATTGGCTGAAATAGAACTGCTTGTCTAAACTGAATAGCTAGAAATAGAACTGTTTTGACAATTATAAACTGTGTATTCATGCTAAACGGAATTGTTTGAAATAGAGTTGACTATTTGCATAAAAATGGATTTGGCATTAAATAACCTACAAAGGTTGATATGCTATAAAATCCAACCAACCAACCAACCAACATATTTTAATACATGCATGATCAGATTTACGTAAAAGTGCTTTTAAACTTACTTCTATTGAATATTCATTATTCTAACAAGCTTGATCTAATGTAGCTTTATCTGATTTATTTCTGACTTGCTTATTTTTAGTATCTTCTTCTATGAACTGATACAAATCTAAACATTCCGTTTCATTCTAGAATGTTATGGCCCAATCGGCTGGGGCTGTGGAATACACCGACTGCTTCTCTGCAGCGGGGTAAGACACCTCCAATGAGCATCCTGATATGACACAAAAAAAATCTGATGGTGAGGCTCCAGTAATGCTGGAGCTTTGGGGAATGCAGAGTACCCTTTCATTGCCATCACTCCCAGGTCCACTCTGGCCCGGAGTGGTAGCACCTGATAGAGTTCTATTTATTGGTCAAATAGAAATAAACTGTGTGCTTATGCTAAACAGAATTGTGTAAAATAGGACTGTTTTGATATTTAACTGTGTGTAAATAAATGACTGATATTTAATTTTTAATTTTAATTGTTAGTGATACATAGCAATACTCAGAACCGTTTAACTTCGTTGTCTAAACTGAATAGTTTGAAATAGAACTGTTTTTATATTTAAACTGTGTACTTATGATAAACTTAACTGTTTAAAACAGAACTGTTTATATGTATCAAAATGGATTTAGCATTAAATAACCTACAAATGTTGATTGGCCATAAAACCCAACCAAACCAAAAACTAAAATGTTGACTAATTGAATTTACGGGAGACACAACCAAACCATTTACCAATTCTACATTTGGTTCTCTCCTTCCATTTTAATAGTTTCAGATTTATCTGACGTAAAAGACGTTTCATTCAGTTGTTCTAGCAGTCTATATGACGATCTGATGTTAATGTTTTGTTTTGTTTTGTTTGGTTTTTCGTCTTCTCACTTGATCATGTTTGTTGACAAACATGAACGAGTCTTCACGGACGAGGTCAGTTGGTCGGTGAGAAACTCTCTCCGGACTACGGGATGGGTTCATAGCCATTAATCCAAGGTCTACTCTGGCTTCTTAGGTTTGGTTTGGTTGGGTTAGGTTTTATGGCATATCAACCATTGTACGTTATTCAATGCTAAATCCTCTTTATAAATACATATATATTGAATACATAGGATTTGGTTTGGTTGGGTTTTATGGCATATCAACCATTGTTGGTTTTTTAATGCTAAATCCTCTTTATACATATGTATCAAATATATAGGATTTGGTTTGGTTGGGTTTTATGACATGTCAACCATTGCAGGTTATTTAATGCCATATCCTCTTAATACATATATATTAAATATATAGGATTTGGTTTGGTTGGGTTTTATGACATGTCAACCATTGCAGGTTATTTAAAGCCATACTCCCCTTCCCTAAAAAGGGGGACCTCGGATTAGCCAAAAACTACCGAGGCATAACACTTACATCCATAGCTGCCAAAATCTACAATGCCCTACTACGAAACCGAATAGAACCCAAAATCGACAACATACTTAGAAAAAACCAAAATGGCTTCCGAAGAAATAGATCCACGACCTCACAAATATTAACCATCCGCAGAATCCTTGAAGGTGTACGGGCAAAGAACCTACAAGCGACATTAATATTTGTCGACTTTACCAAGGCTTTCGACTCCATTCACAGAGGAAAGATGGAACAAATCCTACTAGCGTACGGCATACCTAAAGAAACCGTAGCGGCAATAACGATTCTCTATAGAAACATTAAAGTAAAAATACGATCACCGGATGGAGACACAGAATACTTTTACATTGTAGCAGGAGTACTACAAGGGGACACGCTGGCCCCGTACCTCTTTATCATTTGTCTAGACTACATACTTAGAACATCGATTGACAAAATCAAAGAGAATGGCTTCGAACTGACGAAGAAAAGAAGCAGAAGATACCCCGCAACAACAATTACCGACGCGGACTACGCCGATGACATAGCGATACTGGCAAATACACCTGACCAAGCCGAAACACTTCTGCATAGTTTGGAACGAGCAGCGGCAAGCATAGGCCTCTATGTTAATGCACACAAAACGGAATATATGTGCTATAACCAAACGGGGGACATCTCCACTCTAGAAGGAACCCCACTTAAACTAGTAGACAAATTCACGTACCTAGAAAGCAGCGTCGAATCAACCGAAAAGGACATCAACACGAGGTTAACGAAAGCATGGACAGCTATCAATAGGCTATCGATTATATGGAAATCAGACCTAACCGATAAAAAGAAACGCAGTTTCTTCCAGGCAGCGGTCACATCGATACTGCTATATGGATGCACTACATGGACGCTAACAAAACGGCTGGAGAAGAAACTAGATGGCAATTACACAAGAATGCTGCGTGCAATCCTCAACAAGTCCTGGCAGCAACACCCCACAAGACACCAACTGTACGGCCACCTGCCCCCTATCATGAAAACTATTCAAGTTAGACGAACCAGACATGCAGGACACTGCTGGAGAAACAGAGATGAACTCATAAGAGATGTACTCTTATGGATCCCCTCAAATGGCCGCGCAAAAGCAGGACGACCAGCACGAACGTACATTCAGCAGCTATGTGAGGATACAGGATGTTGTCCTGAAGACCTACCTAGGGCGATGAACGATAGGGAGGAGTGGCGAGAGAGGGTCAGGGATATCCGTGCTATCATGATGAAATATACAGGATTTGGTTTGGGTTGGGTTTTATGGCATATCAACCATTGTACATTATTTAATGCTAAATCCTATTTATACATATATATCAAATATATAGGATTTGTTTTGTTTAGATTTTATGGCTTATCAACCATTATAGGTTATTTAATGCCTAATCCTCATCATATATACATTAAATATAAGATTCGTAAACACGTTAAGTTGATAGCCACAGTTGAATAGTTTCAAGTATTTCTATCTAATACGAATAATTCTATTGACAGTTAATCATCTGTTTACACAAAATTAAATGGTTTCACGTATTGCTCTGTAACAGTAACAATTTAACATCAGTCATTTATTTGCACACAGTTAAATTGGTATGCATATGTTTTGTAAGTGAATAGTTTGTTGGTAAATGAGTTGGAACTAATTTGTTTGCACGCCAGTATTGCTATTGTTTTTGCAAAGTTAAGTGGTTCCCAGTATTGCTGTCTAAAACTAATAATTCTATTCAATATTAATCATTTGTTTGCTTTCAGTGGAGTGGTTACAATTATTCAACACTAATTATTCTATTCACCATCATTCGTTTGCTCACAATTAAATGGTTCCAAGTATTGCTATGTATCAAGAACAATTCAATGAAGAGGCAATCATTTGCTAATACACAGTTAAATGGTTAAACAGTTCTATTTCTAACAATTCAATTCAAGTCATTTGTTTGCACACAATTTAAATAGTCCTTTTTGACTAATTGATAGGACCCTATTAGGTGCTACCACTCTAAGTCAGATTGGACCAGGAAGCAATGGAAATAAAGGAGTACTCCACATTCCCCAAATCTTCAAAAATGGTAACAATTATGGGATGAAAATTCCCACAATAAGCTCTTTCAAATACAACCAATTTTAAAAGAAAGGAAGCTGGATCCTAATCATACCAGAAGAGAAGAAACTACCCTTACTCGACTACGCATTGGACACACTCGACTGACTCACTCCTTCATTCTTAAAGAAGAACCTCCCCCAAAATGTCCATGAGGAAACCAATACTCAATCAAGCACATTTTGATAGAATGCACAAAACTAAACCACACCAGGAAAAAGTTTTATAAGGTGAACATCATGAAGGAACTATTTTTTAAAAAATCTCTCAAAAACATAATCAACTTCTTAAAAACGATTGACCTCCTATTAAAGATATAGGCTGTGTTGCCAACACCTTCGACCATCAAGTTTATGCAAACAAAAAGCTTTGAAATTTATATATACACACAGATACATATCAGAATTTAACATTCAATGACCCTTAAGAGGTCAATTTGCCATAAAACCCAACCATCACCAACCAAAACATTCGCATTTACAAATCATATATATAATATATGTGTAAAAAAGCTCTGGCATTAAATAACCTGTAGAGGTTGATATGCCATTAAATCCAACCAACCAACCAACCAAATCATCAAGGCTGGAGCCTCGCTATCAGATGATTTAATGTCATATCAGGACACTCGTTGGCGGGGGTCTTACTCCTCTGCAGAGATGCAGCCGGCACATTCTACAGCCCCAGCCGACTGCATCTCTGGCCTGTTCGGGTACCATCTGGGAGTGAAATAGATCTTTTTGATATAATGCTTAAAGCCTAGGTCCATTGGCCTAGTGGGTAAAATGTCCGCCAATGGCCCTGAAGACCGGGGTTCAATCCAAGGTCTACTCATGCCAAATACTCAAAAATGATTCTTGGTGCCGCCTTGCTTAACACTCAGCATTATAAGGTATTAATTATGGGTAAAGTGAAGCAATCCAGGGAATGGAGTAGCGCCCTCTCTTACACCTCTGCGTTGTAGCTATTGAAAAGGGAGCTTTCGGATCGCCCTTGGCTATGGTCGCCATTTTTATTTATTTATGTCAACCAGCCTTTGAGAAAGAAAAACTCTGAATTCAGACTAGCTCTACTCTGCTGAAAAATTCACTTTTTGTCTCATCCTGTCCGAGGATGAGAGAAAAAGTTTGGTAAATACACACATTTATATACTGGGTATTGAAATATTGATATAGTAAGAAGTGTTGACCTGTTTAAAATGATTGTAAAGATACATTTTTGTACCGTATACAATTGGAGACCATAATTGTAAAACTGATTTTGACTTGAAATAACTCTACAAGTGTCGACATGCTACAAAACAACCAATCATCATATCTATCAATTGTAACATGTTCATATATATATATATATATATATATATATATATATATATATATATATATATATATATATATCAATTTGTATAGGGTGATATTATATATTTCACTTTTTATGATGCATTTCTGTATATATTAGACATGTGCAAAAGTCCCAGAACGCTATTTGAAAAATAAAAGATTAAATGCACTGTTTGAAAACAATGTTTTGCTGAAACCTTTTGCTAACTCTTAATATTATGCAAATTTGGGTAGTCAATTAAAGAAAGAAAGAAAGAAAGAAAGAAAGAAAGAAAGAAGTAAAATAGCTCGGGGGAAAAAAAGAAAAGAAAAAAGGAAAACGTGAAAGGAAGAAGTAAGTTGAAAGAAAGAAAGAAAGAAAGAAAGAAAGAAAGAAAGAAAGAAAGGGTTGAATAGAGAAAAGGGAAGGAAAAAGCGAAAGGAAGAAAAAAGGAACTGAAGAAAAAGAAAAAAAATAGGAAAAAAAAGGAAAGTATTTTTTAAATGAATGAATGAATGAAAAGAAAAAAGCAAAGAAAGAAAAGGGGCGTGGCTTCTATTATGATGAAAAAGTCATACACTGTGGATAAATTGACAACGCATGTGTTCTATGTTGCTATAGAAACGCAAAAAACACAAATAAACACGAAATAGTTTTCAAATGAAACACACCATATTCGGAAATGCTCTTTCATAGACTCATTCTCTCTCTCTCTCTCTCTCTCTCTCTCTCTCTCTCTCTCTCTCTCTCTCTCTCTCTTACACACACACACTCTATCAACCTATCTATCTCTTTCTCTTTCTCTCTCTATCTCACTCTCTGTCTCTCTCTGAGTGTGTGTGTGTGTGTGTGTTCATGCCTATATATCTATCAGTCTTAGGTATCTGTTCATTCACCTATTCCATAATGTTAATAGCAGTCTTATCTATTTATATATATATATACACACACACATACACACACATATATATATATACACACACACTACACATACACACACTCACACACACACATATATACACGCACACATATACACACACACACACATATATATAGACGCACACATATACACACACACACACATATATATATAGTGTAGCCTATGAATAAGTATACTGATTAAAAAATTAGAAAAATCTAACTTCCTTCTTAATCAAAGATGCCAATATAATATTATCTTTCGTGATAAATTATACAGTCAAAACGGATTTTATTAGATATTGTTTACAACCAAACTTTACCGCATGGAAACTTTTTCACCAAAACATAAAAGTACTGCAATCTAAAAATTAATTCAGCCCTTAAATATATTTAATGAATTCTATTTTTGGTAACAAAAGTGTCTCAACTTTGTTTTCAACGGCGGAATTTTAGTACTGGAATCTATCCATCTATCTCAATTTATTCATATCTATCTATCTATCTATCTATCCCAGTCTGATCATACCTACCTACCTACCTGTTTATCTATCTTACGCCGTTTATAACGGTCTGTTCATATCTATCTATCAATCTCACTCTGTTCGAATCAATCAGTTCTTATCAATCTCACTCTGCTCATATCAGTGTTTCAATCTATCTAAATCAGTTCATCTCTCTCTCTCTCTCTCTCTCTCTCTCTCTCTCTCTCTGCGTGTGTGTGTCTCCTAAATGTACATAATACAACTGCCAACATTACTATTACAACTACTACTACAGCAACTACTACTACTAATAATAATATGCTCCTTTATACAAATCGTCCTTTCTCGGGGCTTCCAATGCTTGAGACCCCAGCAGAGAAAAGTACTCGAAAACCTTTAAATTCATAGCAAAATAATATGACATATCAACATAAGGTCTCGATTTAAAGGGAAATGCAACGTGTCACTAAGTTAATTGCACAAGATTGCGCTGGTGCGAAAGTTAGGAAATATATCTATTTACTGTGTTCTTATCTACATGTGAATAAATGCAAATTTCTATATGTGTTTCTACAGCCATGCTAACAACAAAACGGCCAACATCATATTAAATCCTTAATACGCATAATCACACCTAATGTGTATTATATGAACAAACAAATAGCACTTATCATAGTCATGGGTTATCTAATCTCCATAACCATTTTAAAAGGCAGCTTTTAATAAATATCATGTTATTTATTTTTTATATTATCATTTAATTTTCATATATTTATAAGCAATATTTTTGTGTAACTTTTATAAGAAAGCCAAAACGTTATCGCAGAGTTAGCTGAGGTTCTAGCATACGCTGACTTCACCTTTGCAGTGGAAAAAGAACCCACCAACGAGGCCACCTGTTGGCCATAGATGGCGACTCATAATCCTTGAGGAAGGGATCGTGGTGGTTGGGTCGTCCTTGACCCGGCAACCGAGTGATCAAGTGACTTCCGACCAGCCTTTGAGATTCCGCTCGCTCGATCAATTCTGCCCAGTAAAAATTTATTCGTGCGATTAAAATTATTCTTCTAGTCACCCGGCGGTCGATCAAAAATCGTAATGAAACATCTCTCTTCAAATATAGAAGGAAAACTGATTCTTTTAACAACCCAAAAAGTTTGCCATTGAAGATTCACAAGTTACTTAGAATAACCTCCAATGACATTAGTGAATTCTTTGGTCTTGTGCCTGGCACCTGACGACTGACGAAATGTCTGCTTAAAGAAAAAAGAGTCGCACCCCAAAATATACTGCAATCATTAAAAGATGGAATTTAGAATGACCAGCTCTCTCTCTCTCTCTCTCTCTCTCTCTGATGTCCGATCACCGTAAACATTCGTATAATGAATTCTTCCACATTGAAACCAAAATGTCTCTGTTGTTCAGATTGAAGACGCTCACAGATTTTTACAAATTCATTTGGAAAAAATTGTCCTTAACTCAACATCTATATTCGCTCCCCGCTTACGAAAGGTAAAAACGAATATTTGAAAGAAGAAAATGCAATACTTCAGTCAACCACGTATTGAAAAACAAATTATGCAAGTAACATTCATATTTTATTCTCTTAATTCTTACCTCCTAGAATGCCTGGACTTGTTGTAAAATTATTGACTATTATTGACTGAAAATGGACGCGGTCGAGTAAAATGATTTGGGGACGAGAAAATATTCCCGCACTCTTGACCGCCGGTGGAATGATTTCTTTTTTAAATCTTAAAGGCTACTTGCAACACTCCGCTTTGGCCCTTACTGGGTTAGACAGTCGGTTAAAGAGGCCCAATCCGACCAATCAATTGGTCATGTCAAGTCCTAGCACCGATTGTCCCAAAAGTATTCTTCAAATTGCACTTGTGGCAAGTACCCAACATTCTTTTATCTTAAAGACGTTCGAAGGTTGTAGCTTAAGGTCAATTGCGCTGAGATAGCATTATATGAAACAATCAAACTATGTGCAAACAAATAGTTAATGTTAAATAGAATTATTTGTGTTAGATTGGAATACTTTAAACAATTTAAGTGTGTGTAAATAAATCATCGATATTATCAACTGTGAGCAAAAAAAGGATTAAATTCAATAGGAATACTTGATATGTAGAATTCCTTATGTTAAATAGTAAAGCTTAAATCTATTTAACTCCATGCAAACAAATTATATATATATATATATATATATATATATATATATATATATATACCCCGCAAAAACAATTACCGACGCCGACTAGGCCGATGACATAGCGATACTGGCAAATACACCCAACCAAGCCGAAACACTGCTGCATAGTTTGGAACGAGCAGCCGCAGGCATAGGCCTCTATTTCAATGCACACAAAACGGAATATATGTGCTATAATCAAACGGGTGACATCTCCACTCTAGACGGAACCCCTCTTAAACTAGTAGACAAATTCACTTACCTAGGAAGCAGCGTCTCATCAACCGAAAAGAACATCAACACGGGGTTAACGAAGGCATGGACAGGTATCAATAGGCTATCGATTATATGGAAATCAGACCTAACCGATAAAAAGAAACGCAGTTTCTTCCAGGCAGCGGTCACATCGATACTGCTATATGGATGCACTACATGGACTTTAAGAAAACGGCGGGAGAAGAAGCTAGACGGCAATTACACAAGAATGCTGCGAGCAATCTTGAACAAGTCCTGGCGGCAACACCCCACAAGACACCAACAGTACGGCCACCTACCTCCTATCACGAAAACTATTCAAGTTAGACGAACCAGACATGCAGGACACTGCTGGAGAAGCAGGGACGAGCTCATAAGTGATGTACTCTTATGGACCCCCACATATGGCCGAGTAAAAGCAGGACGACCAGCACGAACATACATTCAGCAACTATGTGAGGATACGGGATATAATCCAGAAGACCTGCCAGAGGCGATGAACGATAGGGAAAAGTGGCGAGAGAGGGTCAGGGATATCCGTGCTGCCAGCACGACATGATGATGATGATGATGATGATATATATTAAACTGTGTGCAAGCTAAGGGTTTGTATTGAATAAATTTTGAGTTAGATAGCAATACTCCTAACCATTTATCCGCGTGCAAACAAATAAGTTTTAACTCGCTTAAAAGATACCGGGTTTCGATCCCAGGTCGAGTCATACTAAAGACTCAAAAAATGGTATTTCATGCCGACTTTCTTAATACTCAGCATTATAAGGTAAAGATCAAGGATAAAGTGGAGCAATCTAGAGAATGGAGTAGCGCTCTCTCCTACACATCGGTGTTGTAGCTATTGAAAAGGGAGCTTTCGGGTCACCCTCGACAAAGGTGCCAACTTCATTTTTACTATTATAAAACAAGATTAATTTTATTTTTCTAAAATAAACAACAAAATACGAATAAAGATACAAAACAGTAAATTTACTCTCTATGGCCGCTATTTTTTTTTTTTTTTTTCAATTATTGTAGCAATATTCCATCGAAACGATTTGCATGCCTTCCAAATAAATTCTTTAGACATTCTAATTTAATCCTCCTCAATAGCAGTCTTAAGCGAACCAATATTTGAATGGGAAGTTACATTTGTTTTGTTTTCTAAAACGCTCCATATAGTGTAATCCATATAGTGTTAAGATCTGGGCTTAAATCTTGTTCAATTGTTGTCAGTACAGTTTTCTCATGGACTTTCAATTCATTAGGATGCTTTCTTATTGATGTTGTGAGATCCTTCTTAATGGCCTTAACGAGAGCAGTTAAAAAGCCTTCCTTTCGTTTTTTTTGTTCAATCCTCTACTCCCATTTTTCTTTCAAATCTCTTTTTCAGTAAAATAAAAATGCTTTGCTTTGTATACGGTTGACAAAGAAACTTTGGCTTGGCTTCAACGTAAAGCGAATCATATATTCATTGTTCCTTTCATTCTTACTCACTCATATTGGGCTGAGTTTTAATTTTTAAAAGTGCTTGAATGATAGAGCTAATAAGGAAAATTTAGATTTATCGCATTTTTTTTTCAAAAATTGGACTAATCAGACTAAAAAAGAAGTTTTAAAAATGATTTCATAATTTGCTTCCACGCCCTATATATATATATATATATATATATATATGTGTGTGTGTGTGTGTATAACAGAATTTGGCATTGAATAACCATCCAGGATTGATATGCCATTAAACCAAATAACTAAAGTTATTTTAATTTTAAGTTTGAATAAAGATATACAATTCGCGAAGTGTACTAACGTTAAGGTTTTTCGTTGACTTTTTAAAAAAATAACCCACCTATTGAGACGCGCATGCGCGAGTAAACAGATACGAAATAAACAATTACCAAGTTCTTTTGTGGTCATTATGATGACAACAAAAGCATAAATACCCACATATACACACACACAAATATAGTAACGGTCTACATTTTCATATAGAATCACTCAAGTTCTCTTAGGAGGGGTTAGGGGTATTAGTATACAAAAGTCTAAAATCGAAATCAATCAGAATCTGCTTCGTTTTTTATTTGCATGATTTTAGTAAATTAAAATCCCCACCGGAAGTGTCCCGTAACATATTAGTTAAAGTGCTGAACTATGGAATCGTAGTAAGCGAGTTCGAATTCCCCTCCTGCTATTCACTTCGAATGAATACCCTTGGGAAAGGTATGAACCCTCTTATCCTCCCAGCTATAGGTTAAATGATACCACTTATGGTCCTTTACATATATTGCTTTGGCACTAAATAACTCATGAAGTTTAATATGCCACAGAAACCAGTAAACCCCTTCCTTGGAAAAATGTGGCAGCGGAGCGCAGGTACTACAGCGAGTAAGAATTGTTATACAATGGCTTTTCACTATCAAAACCTGACGTGTGGGGGCGTTGATGGACAAGTGAGGTTAAAGTTCACTTCGAGAGATGATTGATAGGTTTTAGTGTCATGTCGTCCTGTCTAGGGTGATTTTATGTCTAGAGGTTGGGAAATCTCGTTCAAATTTACATTTTTTGTCAATTTTTTTCTCAAGATATTTTTGCGGAGAGGTGTACACAATACAATCGAATAATTTTCAAAAGATGTGACTTTAACAGGTACTGCCTCTCTGGATCAGGATAGAACTGGAAATGTTGACAATGAACGGGTGCTCCACACTTCCCAGATCTCCAAAACAAGAGCCTCACCATCAGATGCAGTTTAGTATCATACCTAGGACACCACTTTTTTTGGTTGGGACTGCTGGGGATACAATCAACGTATTTTAAACCTGGTCAGCGGATGGGGCCCTAAAAACAAGAGATAATAAATTTGGGCAGTTGCAGTCACGACGAATCTGTTTTAGACGTTTAAACACTAAAAGGTGCTCTGATTGGTTGGTTGGTCGGTTGGTTGGTTGGGTTCTTATTTCATATCAACCTTTGTTGGTTATTTAAGGCCAAATCCATTTTTATGCAAATAGTCAGTTTTATTTCAAACTATTCAGTTTAGCATGAGAACACAGTCTAATTGTCAAAAACATTTCTATTTCAAGCTATTCAGTTTCTTCAAACAGTTCTAATTCAGCTAATTCAGTTTAGTATAAGTATAGATTTTGGTTACACACAGTTTAATTTCAAAATAGTTCTATGCTAAACAATTCAGTTTAACATAAATATACTATCAATGTCAAAAACAGTTCCATTTCATACAATGCAGTTTAGCATAAGTACGCAGTTAAAATGTAAGTACACAGTTTAATTGTCAAAAGCATTTCTATTTCAAACTATTCAGTTTAGTCAAACAGTTATAATTCAAACAATTCAGTTTAGTATAAGTATGCAGTTAGTTCTATTTAACCCATAGATAGAGCCCTATCAGGTGCTACCATTTCGGACCAGAGTGGACCTGAGAGAAATGACAATGAAGGGGTGCTCAGCATTCCCCAAAGCTCCAGCATCACTGGAACCTCATCATCAGATTGTTTTGTGTCATATCCAAGTCACTCATTTGTTGGAGTCTTACTCCTCTGCAGAGGTGCAGTCGGTATATTCTGCAGCCCCAGCCGACTGGGAAAAAGGTGCTCTGAGAGAAACCCTTAGAAAATTCAAAGACTTTACTTCTCTTTATGAGAGACGTTTTAGAAACTCACTGGAATGGCCGAACTGGATAATTAAGATATTGAGAAGCATGAAAACGGGACTGTAAATGTAAGTTTATCTAGTTCTTTCGTCATTGGTGATCGAGTAACAACCTTTCGACGAATATCTACTATGCCATAGTATGATAATCACGAAAGAAAAAAGTTTACATTTTCGATTTTAAAACTTACGAATGTTCAAATGTTCTGGCTATCAATGTGCAACCGATTCCAAAGCCTGTATGCTCAAATAGCTGAAACTATTCGCTCATGAGTCGTGTTCACAAAGAAAATCTATCTCGCAATTAATACTATATTTATCCATCTCTGTACTTTTCTGGCCAGTAAGATCCTTTTGTTCTATCCGTCGATCTATCTAACTAGCAAGCTATCTCAGTTATTTCGCTGGCAAGGTCATTTTGTTCAATCAATCTATCTAGCTAGTTTACGAGCTCAGTTCTTATCTCGCAAGTAGAGTCAAACTTTTCTCACTAGCCAGCTACCTAACTCGGTACTCATCTCGTCAGAAAAGTCAATTGTATCTATTTATCTATCACATTCTGTTAATATATTTCCCAGTCGACTGGGGCTGTGGAATATACCGATTGCACCTCTGCAGAGGGGTAAGACCCCCACAAACGAGTGACCTGGATATGACACTTACCAATCTGATTGTGAGGTTCCAGTGATGCAGGGACTTTGGGGAATACGGAGCACCTCTTCATTGCCATTGCTCCCAGGTCCACTCTGGCCCGGAATGGTGGCACTTGATAGAGCCTTATCTATGGTTTAAATAGAACTAAACTGCATACTTATGCTGGACTGAATTGTTTGAATAAGGAATGTTTGACTAAACTGAATAGCTTAAAACAGAAATGCTTTTGACAATTAAACTGTACTTACATTTAAACTGCGTGCTTATGCTAAACTGAATTGTTTGAAATGGAACAGTTTTGACATTGAAACTGTACTTACGCTTAACTGATTGGCTTAATATAGAACTGTTTTTGACATTTAACTCTGTGTAAACAAAATCTATAGTTATACTAAACTGAATTAGTTGAATTATAACTGTTTGATACTATTTACCAACCCCTCCGCTCGGGCAGGATATGACACAAGGTCAATTTTTAAGCGGAGTTAAACAGGTTTGAATTCAGAGTTTTCCTTCTCCTAGACTAGTTGCCTAACCAAGGCTGATAACCTAGTCTGTCCTACTATTTACCCATAGCTGGAGGGAGAATAATTGGATTCATACATTTCCCAAGGGTATTAGTGCTATGTGAAATGCAATCAGTATCGTCCAGGATTTGAACTCGTATCGCCGTGTTCATTTCCTAAGGCGATAACGACTACACCACGGGCACCTTATAACTGTTTGATTAAACTGAATAGCTTGAAAAAGAAATTTTTTTCACAATTAAACTGTGTACTTATGCTAAAGTGAATTGTTTGAAATAGAACTGATTTTTTGTTTTAAAATGGATTTGGCAATAAATAACCAACAAAGGTTTATATACCATAGTTATGAACCCAACATGAACCTTATGAACAATTGCCAAATTAACCTCTATTATCAACATAGTTAATTTTGCAATTGTTCATAAGGTTCAAAGTGTACTGCAAGAGTTGTTTACACATTTCCCAATTGCTTGGGAATAACTTCCACCAACATACTTTTACAGGTTACTACACTTCAGTCAGCTAGCTAGCTGAGGCTGTAGAATACACCGACTGTATCTCTGAAAGGGAGTAAGACTCCCCACCAACTAGCATCCAGGATGTGACAATAAACGATCTTATAGTGAGGCTCCAGTCCTGGAACTTTGGGAAATGAGGAGTACCTCTTCATTGCCATTGTTCCCAGATCCACTCTGGCTCGGAGTGGTAGCACCTGACTGGGTCCAACCTATGGGTCAAATAGAACTGTTTGACATTTTAAACTGTGTTTACAAATGACATGTTAAATTGAATTATTAGAAATAAAACTTTTTAGCCCTTTAACTGTATGTAAACAAATGACTGATGTTTAAGAGAATTGTTATTAATACATAGCAATACTAGGAACTATTTAACTGTATTCAAGTGAATGAGTAATGTTGAATAGAATTATTAGAGTTAACTAGCAATACTTAAAACTCTTCAACTGTGTACCTAAATTAAATTATCAGTATTACACACCAATACTTGGAACTGTTTAACTCTATGCGAAATTGAATTATTGGTATTACATAGGAATACTTGTAACCATTTGACAGTGTGCAAATGAAGGAATAGTGTTAAATAACAATACTTATCACTGTATGCAAACAAATGATTAATATTAGATAGAATTATCAATATTAGATTATTGGCCTAATGAGTAGAGTGTTTGCCAATGGTCCGGAAGACAGGGGTTCAATCCCATGTCGAGTCATGCCAAAAACTTTTTTAAAAATGGCACTTGATGCCTCCTTGCTTAACACTCAGCATTATAAGGTACGGATCAAGTATAAAGTGGAGCAATCCAAGGAATGGAGTAGCGCCCTTCCCTACGCCTTTGTGTAGTAGCTATTGAAAAGGGAGCCCTCGGGTCGCCCTCTTTACTTTATCAATAATTGAATCCATTTATCTATGTAGAAACAATAGCAAAATTACGTCAACTTATTTAAAACAAAATTGCAAACTATTCTCTTACAAAAACCATACATGTATAACCACTTAATTGTGAGCAAACGAATGACTGATGTTAAATTAAATTCTTATTGTTACCGAGCAACTCTTGCAATCATTTAACTGTGATCAAACAAATGATTAATTATGAATAGAATTATTCGTGCATGATAGAAATACTTGAAACCATTTAATCGTATACAAAAAATGTTGTCTGAGTTATTCAAAAATGTTATCTATAAAACGGGTTTACAAATCATATATATTTAATATATATATGCAAGTGTATGTGTGCGTGTGTGTATATATATATACATATATACATATGGATTGAAAAAGTCGTTTTAAAGATGTTTTTCTCAAATCAAAAAAGTACTCAAATGCTGGCCATTAAAGCAGGCCAAAGAATATAATAGATTATCTTATTTCTGCATGTCGGCTTCATCACTGATTTTTTATGTACTGAAAAAATGCAAATGACAACTGAAGGACGTGAGTCGAATATTCCGTATTATTATTGCTGCCAATCTTTCTATGATCTCAAGAAACATTCATATCAATTCATATCGTCATTATTCAGATATCCAAGTATTTTATATGAAAGGGATCATAAGTTCATAGAAAGATCATAAAAAGTCAGTAAAAATACTTTGATGACTAAATTATGATGCGATGAATTCATAGTAATAAAGTTTTATATACTCATAATGAGGGAAGAACCACAACTCTTCTTTATAAAAAAAATATATGGGTCTTTTCATTCTTTCGAAAGGAGTCAAATCTCTGTTGTGTGAGAGAAAGACAGACGGACGGAGGGAGACAAAGACAGACTGCTATATTGACCCATAACTTCTTCTTCTTCTCTTCTGTGTTATCTTCAAGATCCCACTTAGTATTTCTTCTGCTTCTCAGCCGGGGGTACTCATCCGGAGGCCACTGTGAGCCGCTGCCCCAGCGGGTCGCTCTCAGTAACTGCAAGACTCACACTGACTCCAACTGATTTTGATCCACACGCGGACTTCTGCATGTATCATTTCATAACGCTCACAATTTCCGATCAACCACGTGACTGCTTCCTCTAATTTACACAGGTGCGTCCTGTTCAAAGAAATCTCTGATTGACGGCTCAGTCAAGGGTCAATATGCAACAGTAATAAAGTATTTTATCAAAATAAAGCAATGTCGGAACTTTTTGCACCGGTTTAAATGATAGAATACACATTTTTGCTGAAAAGTTCACACAAAACCAGGGGAAATACTTTCAGGCTTGAATCATGATGCAATTGATTTATAACGATGAAAGATTTTGTCAAACATAGGCTGACGATTTTTGCATCAATCTCATTTTTGAAAAATACTTGGTTGCTTGCTTTGATGTTTTTACTCCATGTCAATTCCAGTTACGTGATGCCGAAGTCAGTCTTTTTTACGTCGGAATGGTGCAGTTCCGGATAGAATTTTTGACCCATGCCAGTATCGATCTTCTATTTCTTTCTCACCCAGTATTAGAAATGTCTCTGATCGATTTGTTATGGCTATTATTTTTACAGGAGTGTCAAAATTTTGTCTTTGGCTACAAAATTTTAAATACCGTAGAGCAGAACTTCATAATTTTTTTTTCATTTCATGTCTCCCTCCGCGCAACCAAATTAAATTTCCATTCACTCCACCAAAAAGTGACTGGACATTAAATAGCAAAATATGAGGTGTCCGTAGTGTAATGGTTATCGTCGTAGGAAATGGACACGGCGACACGAGTTCAAATCCTCGACGAGACTAATTGCATTTCACATTGCACTAATACCCTTGGGAAAGGTATAAATCTAATTATTCTCCCTCCAGCTATGGGTAAATAGTAGAACAGACTAGGTTCTTCAGCCTTGGTGAGGCAACTAGTCTAAGAGAGGGAAAACTCTGAATTGAAACCTGTTAAATTCCGCTTGTGTCATATCCTGCCCGAGTGGAGGGGTTGGCTAAATAGGATTAAATGACAAAATATAATCTATTTATTTATTAGTGTTTAATATAATTTACATTAGAAAGGAATCAATAAATTATAAATGTATATGCACTTTTGATAATTGAATTTTTTTTTTTTTTTAATGAGAAGGGTGGGTTTTGTGGGCAAGTGAAGAGGTCACAAATATTAGCGGCAAATCACCGCGTTCTGTTTATCTTGAATCGTATAATAATCCCCACACTAACATATACCTGGCAATACAGAAACTGACTTATGTTAGCGATTAGAACGACATTTTTCATAATTCATAAATTAATTTTGATTCATTGAAAATCCATCATGATGAAAAAGAATGAAAATTTCAGGTTTTGTATTTTAATTTTGTTTTTTATATTATTTTTTCTTTTTCAAATCCATATTTTTATTCTTCTTATTAAATAATCATTTTTTTCTAAAAACATATTATAAAAATGGATATCTTTTTTAAATCAGTATTTTTAGAAAATAACAGTTTTATAAAAGAGAAAATGTTTCATTCGTGAAAATAGGATTACATGCATCGTTAACGGTGCTGCAAATATCTGGTCAAATCCAAATCGTTTGATCATTGAAATGACTTGTATGTTTTCATCATCATCATCATATCGTGCTGGCAGCACGGATATCCCTGACCCTCTCTCGCCACTCCTCCCTATCGTTCATCGCCCCAGGTAGGTCTTCAGGACAACAACCTGTATCCTCACATAGCTGCTGAATGTACGTTCGAGCTGGTCGTCCTCCTTTTGCGCGGCCATGTGTGGGGATCCATAAGAGTACATCTCTTATGAGTTCATCTCCGCTTCTCCAGCAGTGTCCTGCATGTCTGGTTCGTCTAACTTGAATAGTTTTCGTGATAGGGGGCAGGTGGCCGTACAGTTGGTGTCTTGTGGGGTGTTGCTGCCAGGACTTGTTCAGGATTGCACGCAGCATTCTTGTGTAATTGCCATCTAGTTTCTTCTCCAGCCGTTTTGTTAGCGTCCATGTAGTGCATCCATATAGCAGTATCGATGTGACCGCTGCCTGGAAGAAACTGCGTTTCATTTTATCGGTTAGGTCTGATTTCCATATAATCGATAGCCTATTGATAGCTGTCCATGCCTTCGTTAACCTCGTGTTGATGTCCTTTTCGGTTGATTCGACGCTGCTTCCTAGGTACGTGAATTTGTCTACTAGTTTAAGTGGGGTTCCTTCTAGAGTGGAGATGTCCCCCGTTTGGTTATAGCACATATATTCCGTTTTGTGTGCATTAACATGGAGGCCTATGCTTGCTGCTGCTCGTTCCAAACTATGCAGAAGTGTTTCGGCTTGGTCAGGTGTATTTGCCAGTATCGCTATGTCATCGGCGTAGTCGGCGTCGGTAATTGTTGTTGCGGGGTATCTTCTGCTTCTTTTCTTCGTCAGTTCGAAGCCATTCTCTTTGATTTTGTCAATCGATGTTCTGAGTACGTAGTCTAGACAAATGATAAAGAGGTACGGGGCCAGCGTGTCCCCTTGTAGTACTCCTGCTACAATGTCAAAGTATTCTGTGTCTCCATCCGGTGATCGTACTTTTACTTTAGTGTTTCTATAGAGAATCGTTATTGCCGCTACGGTTTCTTTAGGTATGCCGTACGCTAGTAGGATTTGTTCCATCTTTCCTCTGTGAATGGAGTCGAAAGCCTTGGTAAAGTCGACAAATATTAATGTCGCTTGTAGGTTCTTTGCCCGTACACCTTCAAGGATTCTGCGGATGGTTAATATTTGTGAGGTCGTGGATCTATTTCTTCGGAAGCCATTTTGGTTTTTTCTAAGTATGTTGTCGATTTTGGGTTCTATTCGGTTTCGTAGTAGGACATTGTAGATTTTGGCAGCTATGGATGTAAGTGTTATGCCTCGGTAGTTTTTGGCTAATCCGAGGTCCCCCTTTTTAGGGAAGGGGAGTATGCATCCCTTCATCCATCTATCTATCGGATTTTGATTGTATACTGCGTTGCAGTGTCGGAGCAGTATGTTGTCGAATTGTCTGGTCTTCCATACTTCCGGGGGAATTTCGTCCAGCCCTGCAGCTTTCCTATTTTTAATTTTTCTGAGAACCGAGTCGAGTTCTTCTTGTGTGAACGGTCCAAGTTTAATGTCTAATTGTTTGCTAATTATTCTGGTGATTGGTTCATGCGTTATTTTTGGTGGGTTTCCAAGTAAGTTTTCGAAGTGCTGTTTCCACAGTTTTATTCTTTCTTGTTGGTTTGCTGCTTTAAGTTTTGCTTTGGCTGTGTTCTTTCTTCTGCTCACTTCGTTTATTGTTTGTCAGGCTATTCTAGATTGTCTATCTTCCACCGAGTCTCTAATCTTATCTATCTGATTTTGAATGTATTCTGTCTGTTCCTTTATATATATGCCTGCTAATTGATATTGTGCCGTTTTTAGTTTTAAGGCATTTGTGTTTGTTGGGTTTTTTCGATAGTTTTTGGAGGCTGTTTTCACTAGTGCACGTTTTTCTCTCCCCGCTAAAGTTTCCCATGGGACTCTATATTTAGTTTTAAGTTTTGTTGGAATGTATTTTGCTGCTGCCTCGAGGTGTGCATTGACGAAATTTTCGTATTCGTCGTTTGGTGTACTTTTTTCCGTCTTTTCTTGTAGTGTTTCGAATCTGTTTCTTAATTCTAATACGTATTTATCTCTTACATCTTTGTTGTTTAATAGGGCCCAGTCGTAGTGTTTGGTGGTCGCTGTTCGTTTGGCGTTTTTTCGTAGGCTTAACCGTATTTTCGCCGTGACTATTCGGTGATCGGTGGACACACCCTCAAAAGAGGAGTATGCCTCGCAATTCAATGCACTATTCTTCCATTTCTTGTTTATAAGGACGTAGTCTATCTGTGCTTTAGTATTGTTTGCGTACGTGTATGTCCATAGTTTGCCCTCTCTTTTTTGGTAGTTTGTATTGAGGCATGCTAATCTATTTTCTATCATGAAATCTGTTAGATGTTGCCCATTCCTATTTGACGTGTTGTGGAGGCTGTATTTGTTATTTCCGTTTTTCCCGATTTGTGAATTCATGTCTCCGCCAATGACTAACATGTTGTGTTTCGGGATGCTACGCACTAATGAGGATAACTCATCGTAGAAGGTGACTATTTCATTTTCTTCACTAACATTGGTGGGGCTGTAGCATGAGATGATTGTTGCTCTGGGGTTTCCGTTAAATGTAGCTGCCATCATTCTAGGTTGTATTTTCTCAACGCTATTAAGCGTTTTTAGTGCTCTAGGTCCTATAAGTAATCCTACCCCTCCTACTGCGGCGTTGACAGAGTTTTTCCATGCGGATACAGTGGCGAGTGACCAGCCATTGCCAGTTTCGTGATATTTGATATCTTCTTTGTGCGTGTATCTGTGTTCTTGTATGCATATTATGTCTATCTTATGTTCTTCGGCCGATGCGATTAGCTCTGGGAGTTGTCCTATTCTATTTAAGGTTCTTACGTTAAATGTGGCTATTTGTAGTGTTTGCTTGCATTTTAGTAGTTTTGATTGTTTGAGCTCTGTAGCTGATTTTTCGAACACCGAGGCCAGGGCTCCAACCTCAGCAGGACGCGCCCCTTTTTTACCCGCGCGAAGAGCGATGCGGTTTGTGTAAGTGGTTTGAGTGTGGGTCATGGTTATCTTTCGATGGCTGTTTTATTCTCTTCTATAGAAGCCACTCTTATAGAGGAGCAGCAGTAGTTCCCTGATCGAACTCGTGATCCTGAGCGTAAAGTCGTCAAACTCACGTCCAGGACCCATTTGGGTATTGAGTTTGGTATGAAAGCAATATATCATTAGTGATTGTCACACATAATCGGGCATTCTGCTAGGTGTACAATATCTATCAATTAGGCTACATAATCAACGAATTTCTGTTTTCCCGTTATAAAGGGATTTACAAATACAAACTAGAAAATCCCCAACTCCTTGTGGACCCCTAAGCTTTTATTAAGCCAGCCAAAAACTTATATCCCCAATCCGGGATCAATATGGACCCTTTTGTGAAGACCTCTTCTATACTAATCAGATCTAATTTCGTGAGTCATTTTCTTGTTTCCTAAACTGAAAATTCATCAAAAACGTAACATTTTGGAACCAAGAAGGACATCAAATGAAATTTCATTCATTGAAAAACTGTTTCATTCATTGAAAAGAAAAAAATGTTTCATTCATTCAAAAGAAAACTTCTCTATTTATAAAAAATGTTTCATTCATAGAAAAGAAAAAGGTTTCATTCATAAAAAGAAAAAATATTTCATACATGGAAAAGAAAAAATGTTTTTTTATAGAGAAGCAAAAGATGTTTCGTTCAAAGAAAAGAAATTTTTAAAAATTATAGAAAATAAAAAATTCTTTCATTCATAGAAAAGAAAAATATGTTTCATTCATAGTAAAAAAGATGTATCATCAATAGAAAAGAAAAAATGTTTCATTCATAGAAAAGAAAAGATTTTTCATTCTTAGGAAAGAAAAAAAATTAATTTATAGTAAGGAAAAATATTTCATTCTTAGAAAAGAAAAAATCTTTCATTCATAGAATAAAAAATATGCTTCATGCAAAAAAAGAAAAAATGTTTCATTCATTGAAAAATGTTTCATTCGTAGAAAAGAAAAAGGTTTCATTCATAAAAAAGAGAAAATGTTTCATTCATGGAAAAGAAAAAGATGTTTCATGCATAGAAAAGAAATGAATTTTTTTATAAAAAATGAAAAATCTTTCATTCATAGAAAAGAAAAGATGTTTCATTCATAAAAAAGAAAAATACTCGTATTCATTTATTAGAAAAGAAAAAATGTTTCATTCCAAGTAAAGAAAAAGATGTTTCATTTATAAAAAGAAAGAATGTTTCATTCATAGAAAAGAAAAATCTTTCATTCATAAAAGACAGAAAATGTTTCATTCATGAAAAAGAAAAAAAAATTTATTCATAGAGAAGAAAAAGGTGTTTCATTCATAGAAAAGAAATAAGTTTATTCATAGAAAAGAAAATATTTCATTCATACAAAAAAATTCTTTCATTCATGGAAAAGAAAATGTTTCATTCAATGAAAAGAAAATATTTCATCCTTAGAAAAGGAAAAAATGTTTCATTCATTGAAAAAAATGATTCATTTATAGAAAAGAAAAAATGTTTCATTCATAGGAAAGAAAAATATTTCATTCATAAACGAGAAAATATGTTTTATTCTTCAAAAATTCTAAAAATGTTTTATTGATAGAAATCAAAAGGATGTTTCATTTATTGTTGATTTCTTTCTTTGTTCGTCCAGGCTTTTCTCTCGAGATTTACTTAACATACTTAGGGCAAACGTGGAGGAATAAGAATTAATTTGAAAAAATTTAATTTTTTCTTCAAATTTTTTTTATCGTGAAAGTAAAATCTGTATTATTTGAAATTGTTTAATTGCAAAAGAATTATTTCACTCGTGTAAAAATATTCGGTGAGAGTCTATTCAAAATGGTAGCAAATTAGATAAAGTGGTCCAGGTTTAATCAGAGGTCTGTCATCAAATTTTTGCCGGCTGAGATGAGTAAACTATGTGAAATTTTCTGAAAAATGTGTGATGGGTACGAAAAAAACTTGTTTTAGTTAAAGAAACTTTACGAATGGGCTAAACGTAGAGTTTGCTCTTATGAACCTGTGTCAAAAAAGAAATAGAAACCAGCTGACTCTCCGGTAAAGGAAAGTTTCACGCGCAGCGGTCAGTATAGAAGGTCATGCTGACAGTCCTATGGGACATGAAAGGACCAATCACTATCTATTTCCTTGAAAAAGGTGCAACTGTAAATAGTGTTTCCTATTGCAAACTCCTTTGATAAAATCCACTTTATTTATTGAATGACATATATATATATATATATATAAAGAGAAAAGAATCTGACAGTATGGAGAAAAATTGACACACAGCGTAGTCCAAGAGTGAGGAATTTATTAAGCAGGAAAGTCGATGCTATGACGTTTCGGTTTTAATATACCATTATCAGGACTTTAAAAGGTGACAACAAGTGTTGAAAGAATAACGATGGATGTTTAATAATATACAATCTTGATGGTGGTATATGACCACCGAAATGTTATAACGTCAACCTTCCTGCTTTATAAATTCATCACTTTTGGACTACTCTATCAATTTTCCTCAATATATATATATGTATATATAGATGTCTGGTGGGTTGATTATAGAAATATCAACAAATAAAGTGTTCAGAGAATTAGTTTATTTATAGTTAAATATACTGTCAACTTAAAACGTTTCGGTTTTTTATATCAGAGAAAAGTTGATATGTGATGTTGCATCTTCTCAATTATATTCAATTTTTAAAAATGTAATTCAAAAGATACAACTTCACATACAAACATTGCCCTGGTGATGGTTTAATACTTTTTTTTAAATTGCAGAATATTCAGCAGCTGTTAATAAAGTAATCTTCTAAGTACCTTGTTTTTTTTATATATTTTTATATTTGAATACCGTCGGATTCATTTCCATTCTCTGATATGTGTGTGTGTACGGACCATGAAAAAGGCATAGTACCTCTTCGAAGTCCTAATTACTTCTATATCTTTTCAACTAAATGCATTTTAATCGTACAAATTATATACAACCTAAATCGATTACATACTACGAATGTCAATAGATCTAATAAAAGAAAATGGTTTCACATTAAAAATGACTTGAAGCTGGTGACATCCCGCGGAAACTAAGACAGATGCATACTACACAGATGATCTAGTGCTTCCCAATAAACTCCGGCCTAAGCCTTATCCATGCTGCATAGCCAGGAGCAAGCAGCATAAGGCATTGACTTCTACGCGAACGCAGCTAAAATAGAGTTCATGTGTTTTCAACAAGAAGGCGCTATCTCCGCTTTAAGTGTCAAGCCTCTGAAATTAGTTGACATTTCAAATACCTCGGCAGCAATATCTCATCTATTGAAAATGATATCTGTATTCGTATAGAGAAGGTGTAGACTACCATTGACAGGTTGTCGATCAAATGGAAATCTGATCTCTCTAATAAGGTAAAACGAGATTTCTTCCAAGCTATGGCCGTATCGGTACTACTGTATAGACGCACTGCTCGAACTTTCATGAGACGCATGGGAAAAAAGCTAGATGGGAATTACACAAGAATGCTACGTGTTGTTTTAAACAAATCCTGAAAACAGCAAATGTTCTGTTCTGTACCTCTGAAAAGTAACGAGACTGGCGTTACAAACAATCTATTTCAATTCCAAACAACAAACTACATGGTCCCTTGCCAACCATTTTAAAGTGATCCCCTCGAGTCAAATGCACTTTCCCATTCTTCTCTGCCACTCTTCTTATACGCCGCTGGAAAGATACATCTTTGATGGCACTCAGATCCATCGTTACGACCCTCTTGATGGCCTCTGTATCTTCGAAGTGGGGTCTCCTGATGATCCCTATGAACTTGAAGAAAAGAAAAAAGTCATACGGGGCAAGATCAGGTGAATAAAGATGTCGTTTCAGTTTGGCGATGCTCCTCTCGGTCAGAAACTGCCGGATGCCCATCAAAACCATTACTGCTACTTTTCAAATATACCCAAATATTCAATGATAAACTTCCAAACACTTTCCTTTTTTTCATGTCCGGCCGACTTAGAATTATTCAAGCAATTAACCAACGATCACTGCTTATTGAAGGCCTCCCGCTTCTAAAGTCATATTTCACATCCTTGTGCTCTTTTTTTAACTTCTTGTGCCACTCAAAAACACGTATACGCCACATACACTTGCTGAAATTTTACCTAACCAGACCCGAAATTTCCAGATTTCTTCGTTCCTCAGTTCTCATTGCTGAACCTCCTGAAAAAGAGGAGCTGTAAACAAACGCATGTGAAAAAAAATGCAACGAATGCAGAAAGCATTAAAGTCTTATACTCCAAAGATATCATGTTAGACGATAAGCCAATTCCCTTATCCTTCTTTCGCCGATAACTCACACAGTACACCAATGTTGTAACTATTTAGACAGGCCACATACTCCCCTACCCACGTGGGGTTGAGTTCTCTGGCGAAGAAGTAATCGTGTTGCCATTAGCGTCTATTGCAAGCCTCTTCGTAGTTGAATTGAGATCTCGGCTACCGTTGAACGGATGTATATAAACAATAGTAATTGTGATTCATAACCGTTTAAAATTTACTTCGCAGCTAATATATCCTCGTGGCTGAATGGTTAGAAGCTTTGGTTTGACGTTTGAGACAACCGGGTTTCGATCCCAGCTACGGGAAGATACTGTCTAGCCACACTGATGAGTTCTGATAGAACGAAACAGATCTGTCTGTGGATGACTATATATATATATGTGTGTGAAGTTAAAAACCGTAGAGTAACGTATGGTCATTCTTCAGCATTTTGACCAAATTGGTAGGGGCGCGGGAACGTATTTCGGAAAAGTATCGAGTATTTGTGATCTCAAGTCTTTTAAACAACTGATTAGTTTGTGGCTCCAGCAAAGATATAAAAAGATAAAAGATTTTTTCTCAAAAACAGGTTGAAGACTTTTGCATCAATTTGATAACATTTGAAGGTATTCCAGCTAAAAGAAAATTTCATACAATTAATGAAAAATAATTTTATAAATAAAATAAAATGAAATGAAATAAAAATGTCTAAAATAAAAGGCAGATTCCTCTTTTATTACAAAGATTCAGGAAATTCTTTGCCTTCTACTGCAAGATAGTCGACCGAAAAAAACAAAACGTTTTGTTTATTTGCGATATAAAAAGGGTGTGTAGTGATTTTACACCGTTTTTCATTGGGGGAAACGAAATTAGATTAACGTTGTACCCGTCACCCTCACATGTGTTGATAATAAATGTTATTACGTCTTTCAGTCTTTTCTCAGCAGTCGGCCAAGACGGAATTATATTTAGCGTTTCGTTCGTTTTTATTAGGAAATAATCGTTTTTAATGGGCGAATCTTAACCAGTTTTTTTTCTCCTGTATTCTACCAAATAAGCACTTGCTCTGTGTTTATTTCTTTGGATTTTTGAAAGTAAATAACGCGGCAATTTCTGATGGTATTGTCTCAATGAAAACAACGCAAAAACAAAAACAACAATTATTATTTCCCCTCGAAAACGAGTTTTTCATACCGGTTCCAACTGAAGTCTAAGTGCCAACAAGTCTTCTTAGCTCTCCCAGACTCTTTTAAGTATTCTTGCTGATCTGAAGAGTGCCGTGGTCTAAATGGTCTCAATTCTTCCTCTAATCCACAATTCTCCCAGTCTCCTTTCCAGGCATTTGGGAACCATTCCAAGGACTCTTACAAATGGTGTTACCATCATGTTCCACAGATTTTTCAGCTCTCTAACAAGATCCATATATATTTGTCGACAGTTCGTTTTCTTTGATTTTTCATTCTATGGTTCGCTGAATCGGTAAAATCCACTAGATGAAAAGTTAATTAAAACTAGGTCTGAAATTAAGTTATTATTATTATTATTATTGTTACTCCTTGCGTGTTTTTCACTCCAACATTAGCTGATTGTCTTTCATTGGAGTCTGAGTAACAATAAGTCTCCTCAAGTCTCCTGGACTCTTTTCAGTATTCTGGCTAATCTTAACAATGCTGTAGCTTGAATGGTCTCCGCTCATCCTCTGATTTCAAAGTCTTCCAACTCCCTGTACCAAGCTCTTGAGGATCGTTCCAAGTGCACCAATTATCATTGGTATCACCATCACCTTCATGTTCCATAGATTTTTTTTACTTCTCTGGCAAATTCTAGGCACTTATCTCTTTTTTAGCTTTCTTATATTTTCATTCTGTGATCTGCCAAGACGGTAAAGTCCACTGTTCGGCTGGTTCTCTTTTTTGTATTTATTTTTGGTTTTGTTGACTCTCATTCGGTTTGGTCGTCTGGCCGAGATTAGGTGATCCGTTTGCATCTCAAAATCCCTGAGAACTTTGTGCGTCTCATTCTCCAGGATGGATTCTGGGTTGTGTATATACCATCTGTTCGCATGGTCTAATTTCAATTTCCTTCACAATTACCAGTGGATCATTTTCCTCATCCAGTCATGTCTATTATTATTATCATTATTCCTTTGAGAGTTTTTCACACCGGCGTTAGCCGATTGTTTTTTATTGGAGTATGAGCGACCGCATTTATCCTCAAGTCTCCAGGACTGTTCTCAGTATTCTAGCCAATCTTAATAATGCTGTCATTTGGATGGTCTCCACTCGTCCTCTTATTTCTAAGTCTTCCAGTCCCATTATCCATCCTTTGGTGACTGTACCAAACGCAACAATTACAATTGGTATCACTTTCACTTGCACGTTGCATAGTTTTTTCAGTTCTCTAGCAAGTTCTAGGTACTTATCTTTCTTTTCACTATCTTTCAGTTTTACTCAGTGATCAGCCGGAGCATCAAAGTCCACAATTTGGTAGGTTCTTTTCTTTTTGTCGACTACTACTTGGTCTGGTCTTCTGGCCAAGATTAGGTGATCTGTTTGAATCTCAAAATCCCAAAGAAATTTGTGCGTCTCATTCTGCAGGACAGATTCTCGGTTGTGCATATATCATTTGTTCGTATGGTCAGATTTAAATTTCCTGCACTATTCCCAGTTGATCACCTTGCCCATCCCGTCGTGTCAAGTCTTAAACACTTTTTGAGCTAATTTGTTGCATTCGCTTATGATGTGATTGATTGTTTCGTCCTTATCATCACATAGCCTACATCAGCTGTTTTGTTGCATCTTATCTATTCTTGCTTTGATATGGTTGGTTCTTATGGCGTTGTTTTGTGTAACTATCAGAAGAAATTCTGTTTCTCACTTAAGGTTTCCCTTTCTTATCCATGTCCAAGTTTTCTCGTGTGAGATTTCGTTCGTTTGTCGCTTGAAGTGTCCATGGAATTGTTTTCCTTCCCATTTTTCTTTTCTGTTTATTTCTGTTCTATTGATGATTGTGTTGTCCGTATTGTTTTTGATGGCTATGATCAGTTTTCCTCTGCACTTGTGTATGCAGTCTTAGAGTCGTTGTATCCATACATCAACGCTATCTCGAACGCTGGTAGGACTTCTTCCTTCTTCTTTTCTGTCTGTCTTGCCTTTAGAATGTAAGGCTTTATACATCATCATTAGCTTTCTTGGTCCCGAGTATCTTACAAGAGGGAGAGTCCAGGTGTTTATCCCTTTGATAAAATTCCTACAATAACACTTGCTTTCGAGTAGCTTTCTCATTCTCTATTTTTTTTTTTTAATGTTTTCTTTCATCTCCTCTTGTTTGTGATAATGTCCGCTTCCAATATTCCCAAGTATTTGTAAGTTTCTTTTTCTCTCAGCGTTCTACTTTTTTCTTGATTTAGTAGTTCTATTCCCTCCGTTATGGGTCATTTCCCGCTTCTCATTATTAGCATGGCACATTTTTCTATGCCAAATTCCATCCCTATATCTTAACTGTATATTCTCACTGCCTATATGAGGGTTTCCAATTCTTTTTCATTTATTATTATTGTTATCCTTATTACTATATGCGAGCTTTTCTCACCAGTTTTACTTGGTAGTTTTTCACTGAAGTCTGAATGACAGCAAGTCTTCTTAGGTCTCCAGGACTCTTCTCAGTATCCTAGATGATCTTAACATTGCTGTGTTCTGGATTGTCTCGATTTTTCAGCTGATGAACAGTTACGCAAGTTTCTATTCTAGGTTTAGGGGTACAGTTAAAAGAGTTCTAAATAAATTTATCAGTTTCTTTTTTCCTGTTCTTTTATTTGTACTCTGTAATCTGCTTAAACGTCAAAATCCAATCAATGACAAATTCTTTTCTTCTTATTTAATACTATATCTGATCTTTTCGGATTGGGTGAACTATTTTTATCTCAAATTTTAATCTTCCTGCTCAATTCCCAGTCGATCAAGTTTCCCGTCCAGTCGTATCTAGTCTCCTATTCATTTTGCGTCAGTATGTTGCATTCTATTATTTTGTAATTAACCATTTTATTAATTAACCTACAGTAGCTATTTTTGGCAACAATTGAAAGAGATTCAGTTTCTCTCTTTAAGTTTTTACTTCTTCTTAGAAATATCTAAGTTCTTTCGTGTGTAATTTCCTTGGTTTGTCACTTGAATTATCCATACAGTGGTTTTCCTTTCATTTCTGTTTTCTAGACTTTTTATTGTTTTCATTGTTGTTTTCATGTTTGTTCATAAGTCATTTCCGTTGATATTGCTGTTATTGGGCTTTGGTAATCAGTCTTACTTTGCTCTTTTTAGTAGTAGTAGTAGTAGTAGTAGTAGTTGTTGTAGTGATATATTCACAGACCGCGAAAAGATTTTTGAAAATAATGGATGTTTTTGCCTTTAGTCAAAGACAAAGTGGAACATTAAAATAGGCGTTTTATTCAAATTAAATATTAAATTTCTAATAGTCAACTTGTCAAAGACGTGATTCAAAGTCTGTGCACACACACACACACACACACACACACACACACACACACACATATATATATATATATATATATACATATATATATATATATATATATATATATATATGCTGTGTAACAGTTTTTTAAATAACTAGTTATATAATATGACAGCAATAATTATGGGCAAAATAAATACAGTTGATTTTCATGCAGAGTATCTGATTTGATTTCTTTGTTTTATGACATATCAAACTTCGTGGGTTATTTAATGCGAAAGCCATTCTTGTAGAAGAACAGCAGTGATACTATCTGACAGATAGATAGATAGATAGATATGAAATTGTTAACGCCCGAAGATCAAGTCGTTCACTACGTGAAACCGTGTAACGGTTTTTAAAATTTTACTATGGAATATACTTATTTATTTTCTTTTTGCTCAATTATATATATATATATATATATATATATATATATATATATATATATATATATATTGAGCACTCTGGCCAAGGAATTAACGGCTTCAACTCGCGTAATGCAAAGCTCTTCTAATGAATTGAACACTCCACTATCCAGTAACACAAAAAGTATAAACAAACGAAAGCTACGACGTGTCTAACTATACTAAAGAGTTATGATACAACGAAACATTCGGTCTGTGGGTGACAAAATATATTTAAGTATAATTATAAAAATCAGCCTTAAATATTAAATTTTATTGTTTTTTTTAATCCTTTAAATGAAATATTTTTCAAAACATTTTCTTTTTTATCAATAACACATTTTATATAATTTTTGAAATAGCAATTCAATATAAACCATTATTAGGTTAAATTTTTCATTTTAATTTATTAATAGACATCATATGTTATTGCTTTTTAGGGGCAGTTCACGTTTGAAATTAGGATAAGCGTATTTGTATACTTTATATACCAAAGCATCATGAATGTATAAACAAATATTTTTAAAAGAATGGAATATATATATATATATATATATATATATATATATATATATATATATATATATATATAAGGGACTTAGAATACTTATATGTGTATATTTTCTTTCTTAAATCCATATATATTTATATGGATTTATTCATTTATAACTTATGTGTATTTAAATCTGTTTTAAGTAAAAAGCAAACATATTCTGAGGGGTTCAATTCCAAGTCGAGTCATACTCACAAAATAGTACTTGAGTTCTCCTCGCTTAATGCTTAAGGAATGAATCAAGGATAAGTAGAGCAATCCAGGGAAATAAATAGCGCCTTCAATTACATCACGTTATAATAGCTATTGAAAGGGTAACCTTCGAATCGCCCTCGACTACAGCTGGCCAACTTACTCATTAGGACTTTGAATAAGTTCTCGCTGTTTTTCAACAAATGGCATTCCCAGAACTGCATGCATATAGTTTCAGATGGTAACGCATCTATAAGAAAGTACAATAAGCAAGCTTGAAATTCGGTGACTATCATTTTTCTGGAGTGTAGATAATTTTGTTTTTCATAGTAGTAAACATGTCAGATTTTGTGCTAAAGAAAGTGTATTTGCATGGAATGTTACTGCACTACTTTATTAAAAAGAAACCTGCAGCTGAAGAACATAGAATTCTGGTTGAAATTTACGGCGATCATGCTCAGTCGGAAACAATATGCTGAGATTGGTTGAGACGCTTCAAAAAAATAAAGATTTTTATGTTGAAGATAAGGAAGCTCCGGCGCACCGTAAATGTTTGAAAACGAAAAATTAGAGGCATTACTTCGTGAAGACTCATGTTAGGTGCAAGTTGAACTCGTAGAATCATTAGAAGTTGATCACACAACAGTTTCGAAACGTTTGAAAGCATTAGGAATGATTTAGAAGCAAGGATATTGGGTGCCGTACAAGTTGAAGCTGAGAGATGACGAATGACGTCTGGTCACGTGTGAACAGCTGTTTCAACGGCAGAAAAAGAGAGGTTTCTTTGCATCGTATCGTAACTGGATGAAATATAGATGCACTACGATTGGTCTGATGAGTAGAGTGTTCGCCAATGGTCCGGGAAACTAGGGTTCAATCCCAGGTCGAGTCATACCAAAGACTCAAAAATGGTACTTGATGCCGTCTTACGTAACATTGATCACTATAAAGTAAGGATCAAGGGTAAAGTAGAGCAATCAAGAGAATGGGGTAGCGCCCTTCCCAACAACTTGCTGTAGTAGCTATTGAAAAGGAGCCTTCGAGTCACCCTCGCCTAAGTCGCTAACTCTACTTACTTTTACGATTACCCTAATTGTAGAAGATCGTTGGGTAAGCCCGGCCATGCATCAACATCAGCAGCAAAGCCGAATATCCATGGTTCGAATCTACTACTCTGCATTTGGTGGGATCAGTTGGGTGTAGTTTAATATGAACTGCTCAAACCGACCGTAGCCATCACCGGAGATCGCTTTCGGTTACAATTGATGGGTTAAAGCCGTATTCACCCGACATTATCCCCTTCCGATTATCACTTGTTCCGATCGATCACACATGGCCTGGCTGAACAGCACTTTATGAAGATGCAAAAATGGGTCGACTCGGGATTCGCCTCAAAAGACGTATTTTTCCCAACGTGGAATTCAAACGCTGCCAGAAAGATGGGAAAAAGTAGAGGCTAGCGATAAACAATACGTTCAATGACATGTTTCTTACTAATTTTTGAAAATGAAGCATTACTTTTCATGAAAAATCAGCGAGAACTTATTATTCATACTAACTAATACATATATATATATATATATATATATATATATACTTGTGAAATAACTAATAATGGAAGATTTATCAACCAATTCCTGCCGAATATCATAAGATCAATACGACAGTTCGAAAGGATTAACAAAAACATATGCAGACAAAAAATGTCTATTATGACTATAATGTCTCTCTCTCTCTCTCTCTCTATATATATATATATATATATATTGAGAGAGAGAGAGGGGGGGAGAATTGGCGATCTGAGTTCAAATCCTAGACGAGACTGTTTGCATTTCGCATAGCCCTTAGGAAAGATATGATTTCAAAAATGTTCCCTCCAGCTATGGGTAAAATAGTAGGGCAGTCTGTGCTCTTTAACATTGGTATGGCAACCAGTCTAGGAGAAGGAGTACTCTGCATTCAAACGATCAAACTCCGCTTAAGAGTTGACCTTGTGTCACTTCCTGTCCATAGCGGAGGGGTTGGGTAACGTATACCAATAGGTTAACATCCAAATGAAGAAAATCATTTATTTTATACAACAAATATTTATTTTTCGACATCCTCTTTTTACTTTTAAATCAATACAATACAATACAATAAAACGAAAAAAATTGTGCAATGCTTCAAGCAAATTTAAAAATACTTTAATCTCTTTACTTGTCAACGCACTTAATTCAGTGGTGACTATTAGTCTCATATTTCGAAAACAGCAATTAAGGTTCGATACACTTAAAAAATAATTAACAATCAGTTTCTGTTAGATTTATCCCGAGTTAGGTTTTTGAAAAATTGATTAGAAATCACAAAATATATTTTGTAGGCGGAAAATATGAATTATAATCAATATGGTTTCCTTAATGATAAATCCTCATTATCTAATATTTTGGAAAGTATTGATATTATAGATGAATATTTGTTGGAAGAGAATAATGTGGATATTAATATATCTTTGAATTTTAGCTAGGCATTTAATACGGTATCTCATTATTGTTTACTAGTGAAAATGATAAACTTAGGTATTTCTAAAAGAAAATTGTAAATATTGTGAAATACTTTTTAACCCATGGAACTATGAAAGGAAAACTTGATAACAATTATTCTGCATCTAAATAAATTGTCAAATTCTGAAGATATTTGGACATTAATATTTAATATAGAAAAATGTAAAGTACTATATATTAGATTCAAAAACATTACAGGTGGATATAAATTAAACAACAGGGAAATCAAAAACGTAAATGAGGATGCGATTAGAGGTTGGCTTTGATGATACATTTAAAACTGACAACTATATTTTGTCTATTGTATGGAGGCCAAATGGATTGGCTGGATGGTTATAATTTTTATTTCAAAGGAGGCAAACGTTTTTAAAATATATAAAACCACAATGAAACTTCTTATTGAATCATATACTCAGGCCTAAGCTCCCCTATCGAGGTATGAAAATTGGAGTGTTGAAATCGAATGTAAAGGAGAGGGAGAAAAATAATAAAAAAATGTAAAAGATAGCAGTTACTGGGCGAGACTGGAAAAATAAAGATTAACTACTTGACAAATAAGAAGAATGAGAAGTGATCTAATTGAAACTTTCAAAATCCTTAATGGAATTTTTAAATTATGGGAGACATTTTTTAGATATTTCTCTTCGAACAGGAACGGAATTTTTAATCATGATAGACATTTCTTAAATATTTCTCTTCGAACAGGAAAGTATTCTGTCAAGACAAAATTTCAAAAACTAAAGTTTACAAACCAGTTTGTTTGTTTTTCGTTTATTTGTTGTTGTTGGGTTTTTTGTGGGGTTTTTGTTTATTTTTTTGTTTATTTATTTATTTATTTTTTTTTTTTTTTTACTTATAAATTTTTTTGAAAAAAATGCTGAATCAGATCAAAAACAGCAATAGTGTAAAAAAATAAGATTAAACTCGATGGTTTCATAAAAAATGAAAAGAAAAAGAAATTAAAAGGGCATTATATATATATATATATATATATATATATATATATATATATATATATATATATATATATATATATATATATATATATATATATATATATATATATATATATCACTGCGTGTGTTTGAGTGGAAGTACTCGTGCTGTAATGGTTAGCGTCATAGGACATAGAATTGGTGACCTGAGTTCAAATCCTAGACGAGACTGTTTGCATTTCGTATAACGAACATATATATATATATAATAAAATTAAACGAAAAATGTTCAGTTTTGTTGTTCCATTATAAATTTATTTCAGCCATATAAAATGCCATTCATCAGATGGATAAAATACAGTTATATATTTGAATATAATGTAGACAGGTTTACATTGCTTGTATATGAATGCCTACAGGGTCAGAAAAAATCTACCTAGGTTTCAACTTAATAGATCATTTGGACGATTCTAACCAAAGAAGGGTTGGACCAAAACTACATTTTATTGATTAAAAGACCGCAAGAATGAATAATATTAGAATTTAAAAAATAAATATAAGAAATAAATATTTAAGATAAAATTAGATTGTAATTTATCTACGAAGTAGCCAATCAACAAATATATATATATATATATATATATATATATATATATATATATATATATATATATATATACTATGATAATTATAACTGTGGACAAATACAATTTCCACTGGGGTAAGCATTTTGGACTACTACATCGTAGTGAGTGTTGTATACATACCGACGCAGTAATAAACGACGAGTGAAGACTTCTTTAACAAATATGTACCTCTCACTTTATTGCAAGGGTTCGAAAAGGTTATTCAAGGTTTGCGTGTGAGAGGGAGTTGGAGACCGAACATAAACTGTAATATTTTGACCCCAATCTTATGCTCGTCAGCGTTGTGTCTTTCTTGTTCTCCTGATGCTCAACCGGAGGTCCAGAGGCCAACTCTGTTAGGTGATGGCTTTCTTTACTGCATCTTATCAGCATCTTCTCTGGACCCCAATTCAGTCGGGGGCCCCGAGCCCCTTCGGCCTGGTGTGGCTTTCCTTACCACATCTCGTCTATAATTCCGTCCGATCTCTAACTGGAACGCATCAGGGGCCCCAAGGCCCCTTCAACCTGATGTGGCTTTACCTACCACATCTCGTATATCTCCCACTCCAACTCTAACTGGAACTCTGTCTTGACGGAGTTATATAATAGTTCAACGCCCACTCAGCCGCCTACACGATTTTTGGAATCGCATGTTGGATCGTCATCAAGCGGAAATAACTGTCATGCAGTTCACAGGTCACTCTCTTCCGGTGCATCAGTCTATGAGTGTACCATGGGAATTTTTTTACCTCGTCCCATTTCATCAGCCAATTTCCGCCCATGCGATTTTCTCTCATAACTGCCATTAGAATGTGTCACTTCCTTCCGGTGCATCACTCTGAATGGCATTTTTGGCCAGGTCGAAGGTCAAAATACCACAGTGAGTTCAAACACTCGTCGCTCAATTATAATCACTTTCGAATTAACACCCTTGGGAAAGATGTGAACCGCCTTACACAACTCCCAGCTTTGGGTTTCATCGTACCATTACAGCTCTTTTAAGAGGATGGCTTCGACATTAAATAGCCCAGGAAGGTTGATATGTCATTGATACAAAGAAACCAAATCAATTGTCGCATTTTTTGCAGTCATTTTTAAAATGTATTCCATATACAGCAAACAAACAGAAACATAAAACAAAAAAACTTTCAAAATTTCTCAAGAAGTTAAACCGTTACTTAGAGTTTCATGTGATGAATGGCATCTTTTCAGAACTGTCTAAAGATCGTAACGTTCATTACATGAAATTGTGTATAACTATTTTTTTTTATTTTTGGTTATATATATATATATATAACCAAAAAATTTTTAAAAACTGTTACACACAATTTCATGTAATTAATTAGGATCCTTATATATATATATATATATATAAGGATCCTAATAAATTATATAGACAAAATGTATCTTTACTATTTAATCAAACATGCTTAAATGAAGGACTGCTGCCTAACTATACATATATACATATACATATATATATGAGAGTCATTTAATAAATAAAGGGATTTTTAAAGCAATTTTTTTCCAGAATTTTTTACATAAATATAAACTCAGCATTATTTAGTATTAGTTCATGGGAAAATGACTTTAAATTCGCAAAAATATTTGTTTTTAAGCTATTCAAAATGGTGGCAAATCAACCCAAATGCTCCCGGCTTAAACAGAGGTCTGTCATCAAATTTTTGCGAGCTGAAAAGTGCAAATTATGAGAAATTTACACGAGAAAGTGTAATGTGTACAAAAAAAAGTTTGCTTTAGTAAAAATGAAAATCTTTATAATTACGCGAAACATGGGTTTGCCGCCGACTCTTCGGTAAATAAAATGTTCCTGGCACAGCGGTTAATAAAAAAAAGTTCAGGCCGGCAGCCTTCTGGAACATGAAAATATACATCACTATGGATTTCCATGCGAAAGGTTCAACAATAAACAGTAATTCCTATTGCCAACTCTTTAGGCAAAATTCGCCTATGTATTGAATATATAAGTATATATAAATGTGTGCATACGTGCACGTGTAGCGAGAGATATATTTAAACTGCTTATTTAGGCCAACTTATTTTATAAAGAATATGTACACAGATAGATTGTGTGCGCATGTATGTGTACGTGCGTGATAATCATTTAATTTATTTTATTTTTATATCCAGTATAGATAGATAGATAGATAGATATGCGCACACACGGTAGGATTTATACTAATTCTGCAGAGCACTTATACTCCTGACCCTATACTTATTGTACACGGGCCCATACTCCTGCCCCTATGATTATTGTACAGAAGCTCCATACTCCGAACCCTATACTTATTTTACAAGGGTCCCATATTCCAGGCTCGTTACTAACCGTTCAGAGGCCCTACACTCCGAAATCTGTACTTACTGTACAGGGACCCCATACTCCTGGCCCTATATTGACTGTACAGAGGTTCTTATTGTTTTGAATATATTATATGATGAAATATTTTGTGTACACTTAAAACAGGGTTAGGATCTGGAATGCTGAATGACAAATTAGTTTCTGCGGACCCCTAAATACCCATGAGCCCAAAGTCGATGTACTCCAATTAGTAAACTCGACCCTGCGCCTACACCAGTTACATATAGAATATACTGAAAAGGAGACAAGCTTTATTCCCAATTTCATGTATACCATCATCATCATCAAATCAGACTGACAATACAATTTCCCTTCTCTCTCTCTCTCTCTCTCTCTCTCTCTCTCTGTCCCAATCAGCCATCGCTTCTGGTAGGTCCTCTCGACGACACCCAGTGTCCACACAGAGTTGATGAATGCAAGCCTTTACTAGGTCGGTGAACACTGGTGTGTCCATGTTTAAGAGTCCATTGAAGAACATCGCTTATGAGTTCGTCCTTACTTCCCCAGTAGTGCCCAGTGTTTCTCGTTCGTCTTGCTTAGATGGTTTGTAAGATGGGTGGTAAGTGGCCATGCAACAGCTGTTTCTCCGCACAGGTATGTTTGCTCATATATCGATCGAAATTATGCCGTCAGAGTAAATTTTTACGCTCATGAAATGTTTTTAACATGACTTATCATTTTCGAAGAGGCATACTTAAAGTAACGGTTATCGTCGAAGGAAATGGAATCAGTCACTCGGGTTCAAATCCTGGAAGAGGCTCTTTTCGTTTCACTTCACGCTTTTGCCTTCTGGAAAGGCATGAATTCCTATCTTCTCCCCACTCCAACAATGAGTAAATAGAACAACAGAATGGTGCCTAAGTAAGAAAACCAATGAAGGAAAGGGAATATTCTAAAATCAAACCAGCTGTACTCTACTTGAAAATTAACCTTGTGTTACATCTTGTCCGTGATGAAGGGGTTGGATAGATACTATCTGTAAAACTAAACGGAATATTGTCGTCCCCTCAGTGGGTCTTAGAATACGCTGACTATATCCTCTGCAGGGATTTAGACCCCCTACTCCAACGAGTGTCCTGAATATATGACTGATGGTGTAGCTCTAGTAATGCTGAAGCTTTGGGAAATGCGCAGTATCCCTTCACTGTCATCGCTCTCTAGTCCACTCTGACCCGGAGTGGAAGCACCTGATAGGGTCCTCCTTTTGGGTTAAATAGAACTGTTTAACATTAAAATTATGTGCAAACAAATGACTTATGCTAAATTGAATTGTTAGAAATAGAACTGACCCAGATATGAGAGTAAACTGTATCTCTAGAGTGTTGAGTACTCCTTCATTTCCATTGCTCCCAGATCCACCCTGACCTGGAGCGGCAGTATCTGTTAGTATCACATCTATGAGTCAAATAGATCAGTTTTAAAATTTTTCGTGTGCGATAGGATCGTATGCAAAAATAAATCTTCAGAAACAACGCAAAAATGTAACTTCTACGCATAAAATAATCCAAGACAAGTTGACGTACCGTTAAAATCAGTCAATCAGTCGTAAAAGGAACATTGACTCCCTAGTTATCGAGAAAGGAAAACATTGAATTCAAACCAGCTTTACTCCGGTTAAACTTGACCTTGTGTCACATCCTGCTCATGGCAAATATATTGAATAAATGCATATTTATCATTTTCGATTAAACATGGGCACCTTATATCTTGGCCAACTCAGCGGTTCTTGCTTAATGGTGTTGGTGAGATGAAGGTGTAATTAAGATGCCTAAAAAGCAAATTATGACAAGTGCGTTTTCATATTCATTTTCAATCTGTTCTTTTGTTATCTCTATAAATAAGTGATTGTTTTGCTGGTTGCTTTTCGTATGACTGAATTGTTTAGTTATTCAAATCAAATCGTATCCATCGGTCTAAAACTGGTAACAACCTTGCCTTTGAGATCACATCTTGGATCTATTTAAAATAGAAATTGGTCCACTGCTGAGATTTCTTTAATTAGTTTATTTTGAAAAAAACAAAAAACAAATCCAAATGTTTTGTTTATTTTAAACACTTTTCAACAACAAAAAAGCAATGACTGATATTATTTGTTTTGCTTTGTTTTTAATGGTTTTATTCATTTATAATTTCTGTTTATTTAGCCTGCTTAAAATGAAAAAACATTTCATCTTTAAAACAAATAAACATATTTTTTGTTTCTTTTCTTTCTTTGTTTTCTTTTTTTTTCCAAGGAAAAATTTACCCGAATAAAATTTTGATTTTCTAAACTTTTAAAGATATATGTTTTGAGTTTACAAAAATGAAACTAATTAGAATTTTCTAAAAATTAAAGCAAGATATAAACATTGATCGCAATTTTTTAGGTATTGATGAATGCATTTAACTAACCCCTCCATCATAAGTAGTATGAGACAGAATGCTATTTTTATGTGCAGTACAACTGGTTTGAATTAAGTTTTTCTTTCTCCCAGACGTGTTGCCATATCAAAGCTATAAACCTTAGTGATCCCTTTTAATAACCCATTGCAGTGACTGAGAAATGGATTCATCCTTTTCCCAAGGGCATTGATGCAAAGTCAAATGCAAACAGCCTCGTCCATGATTTGAACTCGATTCACCAAGTTCATTTCCAATAGCAATAACCGTAACACTATAGATCTAATTTCTTTAGCACATATTTCAGACGGGAGACACCTTTGCGTAACGGCGAAAGTGCTGGACTTCGACTTCGAACTAAACGACTTCGAACTTCAGTCATGCGACTACGTTCCCTTTCGGTCAAAAACCCGTGGGAAACGTTAGAACCCTCTCGTCTCCTAGTTGTTGGTTAAATACTATCACTGCTGTTCTTCTACTAGGATGTCTTTGGCATAAAATATCCCATGAAGATTGATATACCATTAAACAAAGAAACTGAACATTTACATACATTTTAGATTTTCAATCTTTTTGTGAATTACGTGGTACATTCAATAAGTTTCCAGATTTTTTGTACAGGCATTTAAAATTGTCATAGACTCTTGAAAATTCACTCTGTTATTGCTATACATCTTATGAGATGACTGACCAATTTTTATGATTCCAGGTGCAAATAAACAGCTACAGCAGCAATTGGAATACACCCTACTAAAGCCTGATTGTCACAGCTGGCTGGTGAATTTCAAAAATGCAATCTGGACGTGAGGAAGAACGATATGCAGTAAAATTCTGTTTTAAACTTGGAAAAAAATGTCACAGAAATGTATGGAATGCTTCAGACTGCTTTTCGACCATCTTGCATGAATCGAGCATCAGTTTTTGAGTGGCATAAGAGATTCAAGGAAGCCAGGGAGTCTGTGAGGGATGATGAGAGGTGTGGGAGGAGTAAGGAAATCAATACACCAGAGCTGATTGGCCAAACGGTTAGGGTTACTATGTTGAGGTTTTAAGGGAGTTCAGGAAGAGATCCCGTCGAAAGAGGCCAGCACTCTTCAAATCGGGTCAGTGGCATTTCCACCAGGACAATGCACCAGTCCACAACTCCATCCTTGTCACAGACTATTTAACCAAAATGGGCATCAAGACAGCTCCTCAGCCTCCCTATAGACCAGACGTTGGTCCCTACGACTTTTGGTCATTCCCTAAGCTCAGAGACTGTCGCTATAAGACAATTGAGGAGATGAAAGAGGCTGTGAAGAAGATCATTTTCACGCTCACACAAGAGGACATCCATGGGGCCTTGCAGAAGTTGCTGGAACGGTACAACAAGTGCATTGCAGCTTGAGGAGATTACTTCGAAGGGGACTAGAGTTTCATGTGTGTACTATCAATAAAAGTGCCCATACGAAAAAAGTCTGGAAACTAATTTAATGATCCTCGTACAAAAGGAAAATAAATAAAACAAATTTTAAAGCAGAAAGAAAGATTCTTAAAAACTGAATATGGACATTGTGCACATTATTCTGAAATAAACAACAAATGAGCTGTCAACTGTGGCTGAAGAATATACCGACTGCATCTCTGCAGTGAGATAGGACCCTTCCCCTCAACGAGTGTCCTAGATATATGACACTAAACAATCTGATGTTCGGACTTTAGGGAATGCTGAGTACCCCTTCATTGCAATCACTCCCAGGTCCACTCTGACTCAGATTGGTAGCACCTGATAGAACTGTTTGACATTTAAACTGAGTGCAAGCAAAAGACTTACGCTAAATCGAATTGTTTCAAATTGAACTGTTTAAATATAATGTTGCCTATAAACTATTCGCTTGCAAATCATATATATATATATATATATATATATATATATAGTATTATTCGGTCCAGTTAAACCAGAGTTGGGAGTAATTCCTTCAGGACAAGAAAATCATTCAGGAGCTGAACATTTAAATTTTCCTGGTGGAGAGCTCAATGTATTTTTTACAGAGCAATATTTCTTTAAAGAAAAAACCAAAGACCGGTTAATTTAGGATTATAAATTTATTTCCAACCTATTTTCCTATATTTATATTAGTTAGCCTACAGAACGGGGGGGGTTGAACCATATTATTTTCCTTTTTCTATTTTTACGTCTATTTTCCTTATTTATTTCTTTATTATTATTAGGCACCTTCTAACTCCTTAATCTCTTCTCCCTCCCCCTCCACCACATGTGTCTATTCTGTTTTATTTATCCATTGGATCTGAAGAAGACCTGTTAAATTTTTCTTCGCGCTTTTGGTTCACACCAGAAACTGAAAAACAGGATGGAAATAAATTTATAATCCTAAATTAACCGGTCTTTGGTTTTTTCTTTAAAGAAAAAAAAGATATATATATATATATATATATATATATATATATAGAGAGAGAGAGAGAGGGAGAGAGAGAGAAAGTTGGCCAACCATAGTAGACGGTGACCCGAAGGCTCCCGTTTCCATAGCTACTACACTGAGATATAGGGAAGGACGCTATTCCTAACCCTGAATTGCTCCACTGACACTTGATCCGTGCCTTATAATGCTAAATGCTAAGCAAGAAAGCATCAAGAACCATTTTTTGATTCTTTGATATGACTTTACTTAGGATTGAACCCCGGTCTCCCAATCCATTAGCGAACACTCGAACCATTTTTCCAGTATACAGGATTTGATATTAAATAACCCATAGGGATTGATTGGCCATAAAACGTAAACAAACAAACTTAATACAAATAATTTGCACGCAGTTATATTGTATCATGGACCCATAACAGGTATTATCTCTCCTGTTTAGAGTGGACCTGGGAGTAATGTCAATGAAGGTTTACTCTATATTCTCCAGATATCCTGAACTGGAGCCTTTTAGTTTTAGGGATGGGTTTCTTCGCACTCACCAAAGCTACAGAACTGGAGCCTCACCATTAGATGCAGTTTAGTGTTATATCCAGGATATCCCCATTTTGTTGTTTTTACCAATCTGCAGGGAATACAGTCATCATATTCTAAAGTCCACTGACAGGACGACAATGTTTCAGTTAGTTTTAGAGATATGCTAACCCACACTCACCAAATCTCCAGAACTGGAGCCTCACCAACTAATACAAAATCTAAGAGTCCTGGGTTGGACACTAAGATTAAACTTAGTAAAAAGTTGGTGTCCTTAGTCGAGGGTAACCTTTTCAATAACTACTCATATTTACCAACCCCTCCGCTCGGGCAGGATATGACACAAGGTCAATTTTTAAGCGGAGTTTAACAGGTTTGAATTCAGAGTTTTCCTTCTCCTAAACTAGTTGCCTCACCAAGACTGAAGAACTGAGTCTGCCCTTCTATTTACCCATATCTGTCGGGAAAATAATTGGATTCATATCTTTCTCAAGGGTATTAGTGCGATGTGAAATGCAATCGGTCTCGTCCAGGATTTGAACTCGTATCACCGTGTCCATTTCCTATGACGATAATCATTACACCACGGCCACCTTTCGGTTTTAATGAACCTTCATCAGGACTTTAATATGGTCAAACAAGTGTTTATAGAACAACGATGAATGGATGGATGGATGGATGATAAAATTCAAAAACAGACGGGGAGAATATATACAAAAAAAGATCATATATCCGATCAATCATTCAATCAGCGTTCTTTTTTCGAAAACCTATCTCTTGACTGACACAGGCACGGGTAGCGTAATGGTTAGAAGCTAGACTAGCAAACTTACACGAGTGAATTCGAGTCTCATTAGGTGCCCCATTCATATGGCCTTGTGCCACATCTAAGCAAAATAAAAGCTTAGTAAATTACCACGAAGAGATACAACGGATTAAAAAGAAGAAACAAAAGAAAAGAAAAAAGAAATAAAAAGAAGGAAGGTGACGAAGAAGAAGAAGAGAGGAGGAGGGGGACGAGAAGAAAAATAGAGAGAAAAAAAGAAAAGAAAAAAGAAATAAAAAGGAAGAAGAAGAAGAAGAAGAAGAAGAAGAAGAAGAAGAAGAAGAAGAAGAAGAAGAAGAAGAAGAAGAAGAAGAAGAAGGAGGGGGACGAGAAGAAAAATAGAGAGAAAAAAAGAAAAGAAAAAAGAAATAAAAAGTAGGAAGAAGAAGAAGAAGAAGAAGAAGAAGAAGAAGAAGAAGAAGAAGAAGAAGAAGAAGAAGAAGAGAGGAGGAGGGGGACGAGAAGAAAAATAGAGAGAAAAAAAGAAAAGAGAAGAAAGGGAAGGAAAGGGAAAAGGAAAAAGATAAACAAGCTTACGATATATAAAAAAGTTAGCGACCATAGTCGAGCGTGACCCGAAGGCTCCCTTTTCGATAGCTACTACACCAAGGTGTAGGGGAGGGCGCTACTCCATTCCCAGGATTGCTCCACTTTACCCTTGAACCGTACCTTATAATGCTGAGTGTTAAGCAAGGTGGTATCAAGTACCATTTTTAAAATCTTTGGTATGACTCGGGCCATTGGCGAACACTCTAACCGCTGGGCCAATGTCCCGGTTACGATATATAAATAAATAAATAAATAGGGTTAATTCACATAAATATCGACCTTATGTAAAATTGTTATGTCTATCAATAAAAAGTCAAAAAAAAAAAAACAGTAACAGAAAAAGAGAATCTGAGCGAAAGTTTAAATTTAAAAAATGTGGCTATCATAGACAATTATAAATACCAAAGAAATGAGGTAAGAATTAGAAACTAAAAAAAGGACGTAAGATGATATGTAAGACACGTGATCTTAAAGAATGTGTAAGAGGATTAAATATAGGGTAAGTTTAGTTCATGGGACTGAAAGAAGAATAAAATATGTCTGAAAAGATAATTAAAATGTGAATATATTGTAGTTATTCAAGACAAGTTAACATAAGAAAGGGAATCATTTTCCATAAAGTTAGTAGAATTGTAAGGTAAAATATGAAGCTTAATTTTATTGGAAGGTGTGTTGGTTGCATTTTGAAAACGATTTCGACGATAAATTTTAAGGGCTTTAGATTTATCAAAATGTAGAAAAGGTTTAGGGTAAAGAAGGTTTAGAAAGGAATTTTCTGTATAATCAAATTCTCAACTTGATATTTCGGGGAGCATATACCAATGGACCTAAGGTAAAAAAAAAAAAAAAACAATCATAATTCCTCCAGCTGACTGGGCAAAATGTTTTGGTCTGAATAAAAATATATGTAGTCATTTTTACAGGTAGGAGAGCTGGCTGTTTGACTCACGCCTATCATAGTAGACTGGGTAGGACGGATAGGGGCCTCGGAACCTTTGACGCACCCGTTTTGACAACTGCCTTCAACTCTCTCCCAAAATCTCGTTACTTGTTTTCTTATATAGAGATTTTGGAGAAAAAATCGAAGATCCTCGAATGTTCGATGTCACTAGTGAAACACGAGATAATACTTCTGTGGTTATTTTAAAATCACGTCTAACTTTGCAGGTCATTCTGCGCACGCGCTAGTCTCGTGACACCTTCACTGATTGACGACAGCGCCCGTCCGTAATATTACATGTAAACTTTATAGAAGATTCTATATTGCTTAATCTATCAGTGATCCTATTTAAATTAAGATTTTGGTTTGGTTTGATTTCTTTGTTTAATGGCATATCAACTCTTTTTAGGTTATTTAAAGCCAAAGCCATTCTCCTAGAAGAACAGTAGTGGTGCTATTTAACCTATAGCTGGGAGGATAAGGGGATTCATACCTTTCCCAAGGGTATTTGCCCAAAAGTGAACGTAATAGAGTCACTGGAGTACGAACTCGCGTACTACGATTCCGCTGTCAATCGCTTTAACCATTACACCACGAGGACACCCCCGGACCTAAGATTTTGGAGATAAATAAGTAAAATCATATCTATACATTTGAAGTAACTGGCGTTGCTGGGGATTATATATTTAAAAGGATCAGATTCAAGGAATTCAAGATAAATACATGAAAGCACACCACTAAGCGGAGAACCAATAGGTAAACCAAATTTCTGTTTATAAAAAGTGTTGTGTTGGAAATAGCAATCTGACGTGCATAAGGTATAGATTTTAATTAATTTAGAGACGGGCAAGGGTAATTTAGTGTTTGTTTTTCGAAGGTGATTTTCTAAACATTCAGTACACTTATTACTTGGTATGTTTGATGTCAAGACTAGCAAAGGATTTATCTTTCATATTAATGTTTATTATTTTGTTAAGGAGTGAGTCAAAATTATTGACTGGTGCATCACTGGTAGTACCTAAAAATGGGGATAATGTTTTAGCAAAAGTTTTGTGATGCAATGGGGGACAGAACCTATTCTAGAGAAGATTGGTCATAAGGGAATATCAGATTTATGGGTTTTAGAAAGACCGTGAATTTTAGGGGTGATGGCATGGTAATTAATTAACGAAGACCAAGATTCGCCCTCTTTTGTGACTAATTTCTTGCAAGACTTATTAAAACTATTCACATACTCTTAAATAGTTTGTTGAGAGATCTGTTCATAAGTGTTATTATCATCAAGCAAATCCACTAGTTTCTGGTTATAGACAGAAGAATCCATAACAACAACACTACCACCTTTCTCAGAAGACAATATAATAATATTGTTCTTTGAAGATAGGCTGCTAAATATCTCCTTTGAAGAGTCGGTTCATCAGTTTGGTAATTGGTAAAAGTAGCAATAATGCCTTGTTTTATACAAGGCATTATTGCTACTTTGTGGAAATCAGAGTCGTCATATCTGTAGTTTATTGTCTTTAATTGGAATCATTTTGAGATTAGGCTTCTTAATCTGAGAATTAATTTTTATTTATTGCGGACTTTTTGTCCTCATCTTGGTAGTTTTTGTGTTGTTTCTTCTTTCACTTCGTTTCGGCCAAATTTCACCTCTGGCCTTCTTCAGGTGATTTACCGAGACAAAGTTCGGTACGGACCTGACTATGGAAGACCAGATAAGGAGAACAAATAATTGGATTTATAAGACCAAAAAATCAACCATTGATCGCCCTTCGGGGCCCGTGGCACAGCGGATAGAGGCGTTCAGTCTCTACGGTTCCAGGTGAACATTGTCGGAAGATAGCGGTTTCAAATCCTACCCAAGCCGGCCAGAGGTTTACTTGGTCAAAAACGTGGTGCGATAGACAACAACTATGGAAGGCAGTAATTACTGGGGATACGGTTATAAAACTCATCATTGGTAAATCACCTGAAGAAGGCCAGAGGTGAAATTTGGCCGAAACGTAGTGAAAGAAGAAACAACACAAAAACTACCAAGATGAGGGGAAAAAGTCCGCAATAAATAAAAATTAATTCTGTAGTTTATATTCGTCAGTTTTCCGATATTATGATCTTTGATTCCAGTGGAGAATATCCATCCGAAACTAATGATTTCCGTCAACATAATGCTGAGTATGGTCCTAGAAAAGTTTACAAGATGAAGCCTACTTAATTCTTTCCAACTACTGTTATTACATAAAGATAATAATTCGGGTTTTAATTTGGAAATGTGGTTGTGATTGATTCTGAACAACTCAGATCTGAGTCTTTCAGCGAAACGGGGGAAAATATTCATAAATGTATACATGAACATTTTCTTTTTTCCTTTTCCTTTCTCTCGTTTCTTCTTCTGCATCTCTGCAGATGGGTAACACCCCCCCCAACGAATGTCCTGATTATGACACTAAACCATCTGATGGTGAGGCTCCAGTCTGGGAGTTTTGGGGAATGTGAAATATCCTTTCTTTGCCATCGCTTCCAAATCAACTCTGGCTCGGAGTAGTAGCACTTGATAGGGTCCTATCTATGGGTCAAATAGAAGTGTCCGACTATTTAAACTGAGTGCAAACAAATGACTTATGCTAAATTGAAATTATTTGAAATTGAACTATTTGATCATTTAACTTTGTATAAACAAATGACTGATGTTTAATTGAATTGTTTGTGATACATAACAATAAGTAAGTAAAGTTGTCTCCCTTTAGTCGAGTGTGACCCGAAGGCTCCCTTTTCAATAGCTACTACACCGAAGTGTAAGGAAGGGCCCTACTCCTTTCCCTGTATTGCTCCACTTGATCCTTACTTTATAGTGCCGAATACTAAGCAAGGCAGCATCAAGTACCATTTTTGAGTCTTTGGTATGACTCGACCTGGGATTGAACCCTGGTCTCCCGGACCATTGATGAACACTCTTCTCATTAGTCCAATGGCCCGTTGGAACCATTTAACTCTGTACAAACCAATGAATAATATTGAATCGAATAATTAGTGTTAAATAGCAATAACACAAATGAGTAATATGCGCTAGAATTATGCCAATAATTAAGACCACTAAACTATTTTTAGCATTAAGTGTTTTCGGACTATTATCTTCATATTTATTGTTATTTCCACAACATTTCGGCCGATATGTCCTCCGACCTTCTTCAAGTGTTTGTCGAACTCGGGAACCTACACGGAACTTCGAACTACGTCCTTTATTGAATCCAAGATGGTCGCCTGTTCTGATTCCGTTAGCCATAACCGGGTACAAGTGTTAACAATAGCAATACTAGTGTGCAAACAAAGTAGTTTTAACTCATTTAAAAATGAAATTACCGATTAATTCATTAACATCATATATATCTATGCAAATATGTGATAACAAATTGTTGTTGTTGCTACATAGCAATACTTGAAACCATTTAACTGTGTGCAAACAAATTATTAATAGTAAGCCATTTCCATTGGATAGAAATACTTGAAATCATTTAACTGTGTACAAAAATATGAACTCAGGCTCGTTTAAAAAATTTATCAAGAAAATGCGTTACAAATCCTATCTATTTAATATATATGCATGGAGAGGATTTGGTATTAAATAACCTACAATGGTTGATATGTCATAAAACTCAACCCAACCAATCAAACAAACGTTTGATATTTGTTCAGTTTTGATGAAAAGATAAATTAGGAAATAAATCTAAAAATTAATAAATTAATTAAAATAAATCAATTTAAAAATAAATCTAAAAACTAAATTACATTCTGATGATATTTGATCCCTTGTGATGAGTTTCCAAATTATTTTTTCTGTACAAGTATCTTAAGTGATGTACTCCAGTGGACCCCTTCACATGGACGAGCAAAGGCAGGATGACCAGCTCGAATCCACATACAACAGCTCTGTGCCGATACGGGATGTAGCCCTTAAGACCTGCCGGAAGCAATGGACGATAGGGAAGGGTGGCGAGAGAGGATCAGGTATATCAATGCTGATAGCACGACATGATGATGATGATGATGATCTTCTGTGTCACTTACCATGGGATTGATTTTTAAAAATTTAAGAATTTTACATGTATTTGAACTGTTCAGATTTCTAAAATTGATAAATCAACTTTTTTTTTTCGTGTGTATGTCACGTGAATAAATATCATACCACATGACAAATTCCAAAAAGTCGATAAGAAATTTTTCCTCTAATTTTCTTCTGACAAATGTATGATGCACGTGAAATTCTAAATAACGGACGAAGGATATATAAATTAGATATTCTAAGTTTTAAACCAGCTCTGCCATAGTTGCATTGAGTTGCTTTTCTGCACTTTTCCGCTTTACAATATATCTTCTTTTGCCATTTTCTTTTGTTGTCATCAGAAATTTGTTTTTTATGATTATAACTTCCAAATGTTTTTGTTTTTGTTTTTTTCTTTCTTTTATAAGGTATAAAAGGTCTGAAGCCTCAGCCTGGAGTTTTAACAAGGTCAATCAGAATGATCTTTCGGGATTGAAACATGAAACAAAAAAAGGCAATATAGATCGCATTCAAAATTTAATCGTATTATAAGAAGGAACAATTTTCACCAAGGGAATGTCCTCGTGGTGTTGATAATTAAAGCGCTGGACTGTAGAATCGTAGTAAGCGAGTTCGAACTCCTGTCGCACTATTACGTTCACCTTCGGATAAATAACCTTAGGAAAGATATAGACTCCCTTATCCTTCTAGCTATGAGTTAAATATAAATATAACGGTAGGGGGTTATGTTACCTCCTCGTTATATCAGAAGGAAAATTAAGAGGAAAAGCGAAGATGCCGTAAGGTTTTCAATTTTAAAAGTTTAATAAAGCTTGAGTTAAAAGGAAGCCTTTTGTGCTTGTTGTCGTAGTGAGAAGGAAAATAGGTATAAAAGGATTGAGAAGGCATTTCATGTGTTGCCAGTAGTTGTTAGTCCTGTAGATTTTGGAGTGAGAAATAAAGGTCTCCAAAATAGATCAACAGAATTGAAGTGGCCGGTTATCTGAGCAGGATACGCTTCAATGTAGACGTAGCAAAAGTCATGTTTGCTGTTTAAGGACAGGAATGGTGTAGTCACCAATAATTGTGTGGTCTTGGTTGCTGTAGGAGAGAGGCATGAAGGTCTCCAGAAAAAGGTTGTCCAGGAATGAAGTAGATGAATGTCTGAGCGGAATTACGCGTCGCTTTAGAAATAGCAAAAGTTAGAGGCGACATAAAAGTGTTCCTGTAAGTGAAAGATTAAATGTATCTAATTCATGTTCAACTGGAAACCCTTGGTCTAAGAGGGTAGACTCGAAAAGTCCATAAATAAGACGGCTTTCCTCATGGTGTTGTGATTCTGCTGCTATGTAGGGAGCGGACAGAAAGTACATCCATCCTGCTCGAAATGTTCTGAGGAAGAGGTAGTTTGGTGGGCTTTCACCATTTTTATGTTGCCCGGGAAAATGGTTCGGGCTGAATAGGATGAGTCAACCTAATTGGGTGAAAATATGCGACAACCATAACAGTCAAATTAATTTACGCACCAAACAAAAACACGAAGTTCTTTCAGCAACAGTACCATTAGTGTCCTTCCAGAAGGATGAGCTTGGCATTAAATAACACAAGAAGGTTGATGTGCTATTAACAAACAAATTTTCCCCACTATATAATCTACAAATAAAAAATAAATACAAGTAATGAAAATAATTAAATCTCGTTTATTTGATGAATATTTCATGAAACCAAAATGTTCAATTATTAAATAAAGCTGAATCAAGTTCAGCACAAGGTCAAAAGTATGAAACAGCCACTGAGAATCGAAATCACGCACAATAGACTGCTTATCTCGTTTGTTGGCCATTATACCGTGAAAGTTGCCTATTCGGCGTCGACGGTTAAGAAAATGAAAGAAGCAGACGAAGAAAAAATAAACAATCAAAGCCCAAAAATGATGAACGAAATGTTGACTATTTCTCTTTCACCAAGTTCTCTCCCTTTTCTATGATTTCTTCTCACGTCTGCATTTTAAAAACATCCCTAGTAAACACGATTCAAGCTATACAAACACAGGTACACATATTATCCATACACACACATATGATCGACAATCACATACACTCAGATACACAATCACACACACATATAATAAAACACGCTCATACATACATATAAAAGTTTCAAACATAATTATATAATCTACAAAAATATAGTTTGCACGCACACATACACTTATATATATATATATATATATATATATATGGTTGGTTGGTTGGTTAGTTGGTTGGATTTTATGGCATATCAACCTTTGTAGGTCACTTAACGCCAAATCTACTTCTATGTAAATAATCGGTTCTATTTCAAACTATTCAGTTTAGCATGAATACACAGTTTAATTGTCAAAAACATTTCTATTTCAAACTATTCAGTTTATTCAAACAGTTATATATAACAATTCAGTTTAGTGTAAGTACAGTTTCAATGTCAAAAACAGTTCAATTTCAAACAATTCAGTTTAGCATAAGCACGCAGTATAAATGTAAGTACAGTTTAATTGTCAAAAACATTTCTATTTCAAGCCATTCAGTTTAATCAAACAATTCAGTTTAGCATAAGCATGCCGTTAGTTTTATTTAACCCATAGATAGGACCCTATCAGGTGCTACCACGCCGAGCCAGAGTGGACCTGGGAGCAATGGCAATGAAGTGGTGCTCCGTATTCCCCAAAGCCCCAGCATTACTGGGACCTCACCATCAGACTATTAGTGTCATATCCAGGACACTCATGGGGGGGAGGTCTTACCCCTCTGCAGAGGTGCAGTCAGTGTATTCTACAACTCCAGCCGACTGGGCAATTCACTGAGTTAAATGTCAAACAGTTTTATTTCAAATAATTCAGTTTGGTTGGTTGAGTTTAATGGCATATCAACCTCTATAGGTTATTTCATGCCAAAGCCTGTTTACACATATGTACGGTTTGTAGACACATAATTTAATGATACCATACAAAAAACAAACAACTCATTTACTCGCATACGGGTGAATATTTTCAAGTATTTCTATATGACATTAGTTTATTTAGTGATGATAGTTTTGATGTTGAGTGTAGTCTGCAAAGTAGTTTGATAATAAGGGGGTACTCTAGTTTTTTATTGTTTAATGATAATAGGACAGAGAGTGAGTCTGAGAATATGATGTATTTTTTGTGTTTTTCTTTCAAAATATTGTCGAGAGCCAAGTCTATTGCACAGGCCTCAGCTGTGAAAATAGAACTATCCATTGGAAGAGCTTTTGTTTTTATCATTTTGTTTAAGACTGCTGCACATGCTGTTTTATTGTTGTCTTTAGATCCATCTGTATAGATACATAGGTAGTCAGGATGCTGTTGGAAGATATTTTGATGTTTTTCATGGTAGGTGAAGGGATGTGTCTTTGTTTTATGGAGTTGATTCAGTTGAAGGTTAACTTTAGGATTTTTAATGATTCAAGGAGGTATTTGTAGCAAGATGCTTTTATGGATATTATTCAGAGGGAAGGTGGATTCTTTGAGAATAGGCTCCATACGGAGGCCAAATGGTCTAATTGATTTTTCTTTTTGGTCGAAATATTGTCTGTATTTTGAATCAAAAGTGCAGTCATATGCTGGGTTAGATGGAAAAGATTTCAGTTTGGTATAATACTGAAGGGCTAATTTTTCACTTCTGATCTGTCAAGGTGCTTCGTGGGCTTCGGTGTAAAAGCTGTCAATTGGAGAAATTCTAAATGCTCCTAATATCAGTCTTAAGCTTCCATGGTGAATAGGGTCAAGTTGTTTCAGGTAAGATTTCCTGGCAGATCTATATACGAAAATGCCATAGTCAAGTTGAGAGCGAAGAATAGTTCTATATAACTTAATTCGAGTTTGACGATCAGCTCCCCACTCTGTGTGGGCAACGACTCGCAAAAGTTGTTGGGCACGGGTTGATTTGTTTTTTAGGTATTTTATGTGTGGGATGAATGAAAGTTTTTTTATCGAATATTACGCCGAGGAATTTATATTCGTTAACGACAGGTATTTCGATGTCATCAATTTTTAGGACAGGGTCATTGTGCATTTTCCTTAGAGAGCAAAAATGCACGCACTTAGGTTTAGACTTGGAGAATTTAAATCCATTTTCTCTTGCCCATTTATTTACTTTAAGTTTAGTTGGAGTTGTTGCTTTACTATGTTCATATGAGTGGATCGATAGCATATGCCGAAGTCGTCGACGTAGAGAGCACAGTCGATTGAGGGGGTTAGACATTTTACAATATTATTGATTTTGATGGAGAAGAGAGTAACGGAGAGTCTACTGTTTATCATCCGCTCCATAGTCTTACAAAGGCAGCTGGACAATGCGATGGGTCTAATTCAGTTTAGCATCAGTATACATTTTAAACGTCAAAACAGTTCTATTTCAAGTACTTCAGTTTAGCATTAGTATGCAGTTTAAATGTCAAAACAGTTCTATTTTAAACAATTCAGTTTAGCATAAATACGCAGTTTAAATGCAAAAATCTGTATAGTGAAGGAAGCACGGTTTAGTCCTATTTAACCCATAGATCGGACCCTTATCAAGTGCTACCACTCCGGGACTAAGTGGACTGGAAACACTGGAAACTCACCATCAGATTGTTTCGTGTCATATACAGGACACTCGTTGGGGGGTCTTACCCCTCAGCAGTCGGTGTATTCTACAGCCCCAGCCGACTGGGCAATAGATATATGGTGAAAGCCATTTTTGTTGGGGGTAGTGTAATGCAACACACAAACCGGCCAACCCAGATAGGATTGGCTGGTGGTTGTTTTTTTTTTTGTGGCGGGTAGAGTTAGTTTTACTTTTTATTATCCTTTTCTTTTCTTTTCTTTTCTTTTAAACCATTTTTGGTTGCGAGGGGCTTCCTCGACATTTTTTTTTTCACTTTTTTTTATTTCCCTCTTTCATATAATGATATTTTTTTAATTTTCAGATCATTTTTTTTAGGATTTCTTTTTTTTTTTTTTCCTTTTTTTTTTTTTTTTTTTAACCACTTTTAGTTTTTTCTTATGGCTGATTTGAAGACATTTGAAATCAGAAAAGCTTGTGAAGAACTCCAGCAGACAGTGATGACAAAATGCATGGATAACATTGGCTGTAACTATGAAACACGGTATCCCAATAATTCTAATTATTTCAACAGTCTTTCATCAGACAGCACCCACATCACCCTACCATGATCTGTCTGTTTAAAAACCTCACATCAAAATTCATTGGTGTTCACAGTTTGGAAGTCCTGCGCACACACACATACACACACATACATACATACATACACACACACAGAGGGTATTTCTAAAGAGATACCACCATCCTTTTGATTACTTTCTTCGTAAAAGAAAAGAATTTTATGTTGAGATCTTCCTCTGGAGCCAATAAGAAAGCATTCCGAATTTGGTAGGTCTACATCAAAAACCGTTTGGCTGTCACTCACACATTTGTAAGATTTACATTTGAAATATGTCTCCGAAATAAACATGTTTGGATAACGATGTAATCTGACACAACACAAAGGAATGGATTCTTGAGTGAGGCTTGCACATGAAGCAATTATTTCAACTGCTAAATACTATTGTTACTGGATATTGTAGTCTAAAATTTACTTTTTTACTGGCTTATACTTAGAGTTGCATACCTTATGAAACGCACACACACACATTTTAAATTTTATAATACATGTGAAAACGTGTGCAATACCCTGTCCTCCTCTGCCACCAACCAGGGATGATGCTACAGCTTCAGTGGTTAAGGTAGTACTACCACCCATGGCATCACCAGCGGCTTTCGCCACAGGACACATGTATATGTGTATATAAGTACTGCTCATAAATATTTTTACAAATACATAATTTGCTTCTCATCATATTATTTTAAAGCCAGGAATATTATATATGAAACAAATTTTATTGCAAAAACGTAATAAGGTGTATTGTGTGGGTTTTGAATGTTAAATAACGGAAAAATAAATAATTTTTAAAAAAATTCAATCTTTCCAAAAGCAATAAAATTCCAGCATTAAATAAGTGTTTTGTTCCTGATTAAGGGGTCACAATTAAAAGGTAAAAGAGTTCTGGGGTTCACAGCGAGCGGTTAAACTACGAGTGTACTCACACCTTGAAGGTAGAAATGTCTGCCATTATATAAGCCAGACGAATCCATGGATATAAGAGTGTTAACTACCCCAGAACAATAAGTCAAGGTTGTTGAATAAGTTGTTGAAACAAACCAAGACAATAAAAAAACTTTCTGTTTGTTTAAATACTTATGACCAGTTCTTTCAATAACTTTTATGGGTAATACCATACAAAAATTACAGCCAATAAGTATCTAAATACGTACCAAGTCAGTTTATTATTGCCAATCGTTTCGGGGATTATTTAAGTATTTCTAACAGAGAGGATTTAAATCACTAGTTTAGCAACCCTTCCAGATAAAAATGTGGTTACATCTTTTCAATCTGCTCGATAGATTATGGACAAGATTTTCAAAAGACGGTATTTTTTTTTTCTTTTTTGATAATTCAATTAAAAATATTTTTCAGCTATTTAACATTCAGACCCACAAAACTGCCATTTTAGGTCAACCAAAAGGTCGGAAGATCAGGGTTCAGTCCCAGGTCAAGTCATACCAAAGACCAAAAAAATGGTACTTGATGCCTCCTTGCTTAACTCTTAGCATTATAAGGTAAGGATCAAGGGTAAAGTGGAGCAATCCAGGGAAAGGAGTAGCACCCTTCCATACACCTCAGTGTAGTAGCTATTGAAAAGGGAGCCTTCGGGTCACCGTCGACTAAGGTCTCCAACTTTACTTTTCCAAATAAGTATTTTTTTTTGTAATAAACTTGTTTTAATTCTCAAAACCAAATGCCACTCTGTCAGAAGTGGTTAGAATAGACTGATATTATAGGGGGGTGTCCTCCAAAAAGTGGTGCCTTGGGTATGATATTAAATTGCATCTGTTGGTGTGGTTCCAATTCTGGAACACTGAGTAGTGTGGAGTCACCCCTTCATTGCCATTACTCCCAGGTCAATTTTGACCCATAGTAGTTATCATCTCATCATCTTGTCGTGCCATCAGCACGGATATCCCTGACCCTTTCTCGCCACCTCTCCCTATCGTTCATCGCTTCTGGCAGGTCCTCAAGGCTACACCCCGTATCCTCACAGAGCTGCTGTATGTAGGTTCGTGCTGGTCGTCCTGCTTTTGCTTGGCCATGTAAAGGTGTCCATAGGAGTATCTCACTTATGAGCGCGTCCCTACTTCTCCAGCAGTGTTCTGCATGTCTGGTTCATCTAATTTGGATAGTTTTCGTGATGGGTGGAAGGTGGCCGTACAGCTGCTGCTTTGTGGGGTGTTGCCTCCAGGACCTGTTCAATATTGCTCGCAGCATTCTTGTGTAGTGGTCGTCAAGCTTTTTCTCCAGCCCTTTAGTTAGCATCCATGTAGTGCATCCATATGGCAGTATCAACATGATCACTGCTTGGAAGAAATTGCGTTAGTGTCCTATCTATGGGTCAAATAGATCAGTTTGAAAATAATTAGTATTAGATAGGAATATCTGATACCGTATAACTTAAATAGAAATACTTATTTGGAACCATATAATTGTACATGAATTATTAATATTACATCAGAATACTTCATACCATATAACTGTGGGAAAATTATAAGTATTATGAATAGTAACTTGAAGCTATAATTGTTTATAAAGAATTACTTACTTGAAACCATATCATTGTGTGCAGACTAATGATAACAAACAAATAAAAAATGTAATGAAACATTGAAAATAATAATTGGAATCAATCATTTAAAATGAATTAAATTTTGGCATTAAATAATCCATAAGGAGTTGATATGCTATTAAACAAATAAACCTAAACTCAAAACTAACTGATTAGAAGCATATTGGCTATGTGTTTAAATACTCACGAAAAGGCTCCCTTTTCAATAACCACTACACCAAGGTGTAGAGGAGGGCAATACTTTTTTCCCTGGACCGTTCCACTTACCTTTGATCCGTACCTTATAACACTGAGTGTTAAGCAAGGAGGCATGAAGTACCATTTTTTTAGTTTTTGGTATGACTCAACTTGGGATTGAACCTCAGTCTCCTGGACCATTGACAAATACTCTAACCATTATGCCAAAGTACTATCATCATCATGGAGTATGTCACTTATGTCTGATTCTTCTAACCTGAATAGTTTTTGTGATGGGTGATAAGTAGCTGTACAGCTGCTGCTTTGTGGGATGCTGCCTCCGGGACTTGTTCAATATTGCTTGCAGCATTCTTGTGTAGTTGCTGTCAAGCTTTTTCTCCATACATTTAGTTAGTGTCATGTAGTGCATCCATACAGCAGTATTGACTCAACCGCTGCTTGAAAAAACTGCGTTTCATTTTATCGGTCAAGTCTGACTTCCATATGATTGATAGCCTATTGATAGCAGTCCATGCCTTTGCTAGTAGTGTGTTGATGTCAGTCTTGGTTGATGAGACACTGCTTCCTAGGTAGGTGAACTTGTCTACTACTGTTTTGTGTGGAGATGTCGTCTCTTTGATTAAAGCACATGTATTCCATCTTGTGTGCATTGACATGGAAGCCTATGCTTGGAGCTGCTCATTCCAGACTATGTAGCAAAGTTTGGGCTTGGGCGGGTGTATTTGCCAAAAATGCTATGTCATCGGCATAGTGTGTCCGTAATTGTATGTGCAGGGAATCTTCTGCTTCTTTTCTTTTTCAGCTTGAAACTGATGTCTTTCATTTTATCAAAAGCCATTCTAATCACGTAGTCTAGACAGATGATGAAGAGGTATAGGGCTAATGTGTCTCCTTGCAGCACACCAGCTACAATGTCGAAGTAGTCTGTGTCTCCATTTGGTAAGCGGACTTTTACTTTCTTGTTTCTATATAGCATCATTATGGCTGTGACGATTTCTTTGGGTTCTATGCGGTTGCGTAATAGAACATTGTATATGTTGGCTACTATGGATGTAAGGGTTATACCTCTGTAGTTCTTGGCTAATCCAAGATCGCCCTTCTTAAGGAAGGGGAGGATGCATTCCTTTGTCTATCTGTCTATTGTGTTTTGATTATATACGGCATTACACTGTCAGAGCAGTATGTCGTCAAATTTCCTGGTCTTCTGCACTTCTGGGGTTATTTCATCAAGCCCTGCTGCTTTTCTATTTTTCATTTATCTAAGTACTGAGTCGAGTTCTTCTTGCATAAACTGTCCTAGTTTGATGTCTAATTGTTTACTAATAATTCTCATGATTGGTTCATGCGTAACTTTCAGAGGGTTTAATATATATATATATATTATTTATCACGCTATAAGAAACAGCATACCAGAATGTACCAAGGTTAGATATTAAAAAAAAGAAATAATTTTGACTGCCATATTATCATGAGTTTGCTGTAGTTAGTAAACTCCAATCTGAAAATTGATTTTTAGGAAATAATAGATGGAAGAAAATTATCAAATGGTATACACATCTTTTAACATCAGATACAGATGTCCTCTCTTATCTGCTAAGAGACATGTCCCAAGATCCTTTGTGATGCCAGAAAACAGAAATAATGCTGACATTGACATATACTATGTTTTCTCTTTTTTTTAGAGATATGATAAAGTTTAATTGACAAATAAAATACAATAATAAATGGAGGAGAATAATAATAATAATAATAATATGGATATAGCTAATAAAGGGAAACCTTAAGAGATAAACTGAATCTCTTCTGATAGCAGCACAAAAAGCCATTAGGACTAGAAGAGACAAGAAGCAACAAAATAGCAGATGAAGATTATGCGATGACAGAGAAGAAACAATCAATCACATATTAAGCGAATGCAGTAAATTCATGCAAAGAGAGTACAAGACTAGACATGACAGAGTAAAGAAGCAATCCACTGGTAATTGTGCAAGAAGTTTAAATTTGACCATACAAATAAATGGTATATGCACAACCAAGAATCCATCCTGAAAAATGAGACACACAAAATTCTCTGGGGATCATCTAATCTCAGTTAGATGACCAGACCAAGTAATTGCCGACAAAAAAAGAGAACCTGCTAAATAGTGGACTTTGCTGTTCCGGCAGACCACAAACTAAAACTGAAAGAAAATAAAAAGAGAAGTTAGTACCTAGACCTTGCTAGAGAATTGAAAAAAAATAGAGAACATGAATGTGATGGTGATACCAATTGTAATTGATGCACTCGGTACTATCACCAAAGGATTGGTACGGAGACTAGAGGACTTGGAAATAAGAAGATGAGTGGAGACCCACCACACTACAGCATTGTTAAGATTGATTAGAATACTAAGAAGAGTCCTGGAGACTTGTTGTCACTCAGTCTCCAGTGGAAAACCATCAGATAACACTGGTTTGAAAAACTCTTGAACATGCAGGTGACAATTATACCAATTGTAATTGGTGCATTTGGTTCAGTCACTAAAGGATTACGAAAGGGACCGGAGGACTTGAAAGTTGGTGGATGAGTGGAGACTATCCAAACTACTACATTATTGAGAATGGCCAGAATACTGAGAAGAGTCCTGGAGACTTGAGGAGACTTGCTGTCACTTAGACTCCAGAGAAAAAATATCAGCTAACACTGATGTGAAAAACTCTAATGAGTGAATAATAATAATAATAATAATAATCACTACTTAAAAAATAGAAGATATATAACAATATACTGTAATATAAGTTTTTTGATGGATAGATTTCTCCTTACCATAGCACTTAATATCTTCAACATATAATTTTTTACTTTTCTTATTAAATCAAAAAGTTTTGTTGAAAGGAAACATTTCTTCTTGAAAACATCTGAAAGAATTCTATTACCTCTAACTCATAATAGTTGTTACATTTTAATATAAATTTTATTCATTAAATGTAACAACTATTATGGGACAGACATATTGATAAAACAAAGTAATCATTATAATATACTGTAGGAATTTATGCGATAAGAATTTTTTGTACTGTCAGAATGCTGTGGTCTGAAATTCTTGATAAAAAATCTTGCACTAGTGTTATTCCTTCCCACAAAATAAAATATTTCTGCGCCAATAAAATTCCATTTTATACATTCATTTTCCTTTTTTTGTTTAAAATTTTTTTTAATAAGATAATTTAAATTGTTTCTTGAATTCTAAAAAGGAAATAATGATTTTATTTCAGTAAGATAAATAATTCATTTTAGTATAATGTAATGTAATTGTCTAAAATGTTTATAGAAGATATGAATGGATTTGTTTGAATATTCTGCCCTGTCATCATCTCAGATAAATAATGAACTATACTGTTCTGATTGAAAAAGGGGAGTAAAAGAATATGCTAAATGTCAGAATAAGAGAAAGCAAATATAATAAGAAAGTCAAAAGAGAGATAAAGTGATGATGCTATACATCAGACACTTATTGTCTGCTTCAATAAAAGGAAGTAGAGGAAAAACAAAGGAAGGGAAGATAATGAAAGAAATGAGTAAAAGAAAGGAAGAAAAGTATTTTGGTTAATACTATTAAATTGAGTAATAAATAAAAGAAACACGGTTTGGGTTGGGTTATTTTTGGCTTTTTATTTGTATTGTTTCACTTTTATTAGGTTTACAAAAAAATGGAATTTTTATAGGTAGTTCTTACTTATTTTAATATAATACAGATTTCTTTTAAAATTTTAATATAATTCAGATTTCTTTTAAAATTTTAATATAATACAGATTTCTTTTAGAATTTTAATATAATACAGATTTCTTTAAAAAAATTTTTAAAAAACATCAAAGTAAAAGGATATATTTGGAGATACAAATTAAACTAGATAATCACTTAGTTCATTAGAGACAAGGAATATGACCAAATTTTCTATTGCACAGAAATTTTTGCTGCTTTAACATCAACAAGATTTTATAAGGAAGGATTTTTAAGTAGATTCAAACCATTGCACCAATCCTTACCAATAAAATTTTAAAAACCTGTGTATTTTTTTTTTCTTATTAACCCTTACAGCCACAAGTTCCCAATGACCTTAGCCTTACTGGCTGTTAAATAACTGATTACAATATTTTATAGGCAATGTTAGAAATAGAAATTCCCTGTCTGGAATCCAGGTATACTTACTTCTAAGTAGCTGTACACATCTCTGGTTCTACAAATTAAGAATTTTCATCATTTCACTGAAAGGAATTATTATACAGCTTCTCTTTGGCAAATCTGAATTGCCAATATCATTACTCTTGTATTTTGGAACAATTATTTAGTAAAATGTATGAATAGTTTTATTCCTGGGCTTGACTTCAAGTAACTGAAAACCACTGACAGCAAAACAGCAGATAAGGGGAGACCACTCTGTATCCAAATATTTGATAGGCTTATCTCAACTTGGTGAAAATGCTATTTGTTGCTCGAATTGAAATTTGCTTTTCAAAATTTGTCAAAATTTTCTGACTGGGAAAATTACCAAAGAAAACTAAGATTTTCTCTACAAATTTTGACATTTCTTTTTAAGGGTAACAAACTCTTTATGAATTATTTTGACAAAGATTAAAGACCTGATGGAAATTTGTACTAATATATATATATATATATATATTAGTACAAATTTCCATGTATATGTATATGCTCCCCTACCCCCGTAGGGTTGAGTTCTCTAGCGAATGAAGTAATCGCGTTACCATTAGCGTTTATGCAAGGCTCTTCATGAATTAATTGAGCTCTCAATAGCCATTAAGCATATGTATGTAAACAATAGTAATTGTGATTCATAACCATTTGAAATTTACTTCGCTGCTGCTGGTTTCCTCGTGGCTGAGGGGTAGAGTCTTGAATCGGCGTTTGAGTCAACCGGGTTTCAATCCCAGCAACGGGAAGCTTGTATGTCTAGCCACACTGATGAGTTCTGATAGAACGAAACAGATCTGTCTGTGGATGACTATATATATATATATATATGTAAACAATAGTAATTGTGATTCATAACCGTTTAAAATTTACTTCGCTGCTGCTGGTTACTCGTGGCTGAGGGGTAGAGTCTTGGATTGGCCTTTGAGTCAACCGGGTTTCGATCCAAGCTACAGGAAGCTAGTATGTCTAGCCACACTGATGAGTTCTGATAGAACGAAACAGATCTGTCTGTGGATAACTATATATATATATACCTACATGTATTTATATTTTCTCTTCAAAAACACCAAAAATCAGTCCCATTAAGATAATGAATTTATTTCTATCCTGTTAAAAAACATTGATATAAATCAATCCTCTAAAAAAATTATTGGACTTCTTCATATCAAACAAGAAATGGATCAAAATAATTTTTTTTTCACATTTATAACCAGACTAAATAAAAAAAACAACTTTATTTTTCCAATGTATTTAAGCAAGCTTAAACTTTCATGTAACAATTTGTATCAAATTATTATGGCATGTAAAACTACATCCGGTTTCATCATTCTTCAAATTTAACAGAGATAAAATTTACAGTTACAATAATACATGTCAAAAATTCAAACATTTATTTTGAAAAATATCATTCAGACATATCTAATTTTAGTACAATAATTTTCAATTTTAGTATATCAATTCTTATCATTAAAATGAAGTAAAAAATCTAAAACTAATGTTAATTATCGTAACCACGACCAAATTACAATAATAGAGTAAAAATCTCTCATTTAAATTCAAAATCTAATTCATTTACCAATTTGATAAATCATAGTTATTCATCTTCTGTTTATTTATTTTTTTAATTCACTTATTTTTGAAAATAGCCAAAATTTATTTTTATGCCAACATTTAGTGATTAAATCACATCTCTGATTTAATAGATTAACAGGATCAAAGTATAACATAATTTGTATCTTTTCTTCCAGATACAAATTACATCTACCATCAAAACAGCTAGGAGTAGTAGATCTTTTCAGTATTTTCCATTAAATTTTTGGAATTAAATCCATATTTTTCAACTTCGAAAACCTTTTGAATAAAGCAGTTTGATTTCTCAAGTGTTCATGAGAGAACGAATGAACATGATTATTATATCCTAACTTCTATCTCACCGACGAAATTCCATTATAAATTTTTTTATCTTTTACATTTTCTTTTGGGAAAATAGTAACTTGATACTCTACTTTTTCAAATTACACTTACCATTCATAGGGCAATTAATTTTAGCTTTACAATCACAATTATTATTATTATTATTTACTCATTAGAGTTTTTCACATCAGCATTAGCTGATAGTCTTTCACTGGAGATTGAGTGACAACAAGTCTCTTCAGGTCTCCAGGACTCTTCACAGTATTCTGGCCATCTTCAATAATGCTGTTGTTTGGATGGTCTCCACTCGGCCACCAACTTCCAAATCCTCCAGGCCCTTTAATAATCCTTTAGTTACCGTGCCAAAAGTACCAATCACAATTAGTATAATTCTTACCTTCATGTTCCATAGTTTTTTTGTATTCTCTAGCAAGGTCGAGGTACTTATCTCTCTTTTCACATTCTTTCAGTTTTATTGTGGTCAGCCGGGACAGCAAAGTTGACAATTTTGCAGATTTTCTTTTTTTTTTTTTGTTGGTCATAATATTTTCTAATTACTTCAGTATTATGAGTGTTAATTATTTTTGAAAAATTATTTGGGCAGGAATAACTAATTTTTGAGGTTTTCCTATTAAATATTTTATGTAATATACTATATTTGTTAAAGTGTTTCTCAATTTTTTTAAATATTTTCCTATGTTTATATAAACAAGTTTACAAAAAGTGGGGTTGAACCATATAATTTTCTTTTTCCTATTTTTATTACTGTTTACTTTAGTATTAAAATTATCAGTAGTTTCTTCATCCTTATACAAATTATTATTATTATTATTATTATTATTAGGTCTAATCTTTTTTTTGCCCTAGATAAATAAACTCTTCTTTAAAACCACTATTCTTGATGGCTGCAATATACATTTTACTACTTTCATGGACAATTTTCTTACTTGATGATAATTTCCTTATTCTCTTTTAACAGCTTTTAGGACTTGTTTAATTATAGAACTTGGGTGATTAGAATTTACATTAATATAGGAGGGATATTGGTTTGTTTTCAGCAATGGCCAATAAGATTTGTCTGAGAGGTTAAGTATAACAGCTAGAAAATTATCTATTTTAATATCAGAAGAAATTTCAATTCTAAATCCTAAAAATTTTTAAGTTCTTATAATCTTTTTCTGTATACTAGCACACTTAGGACCATCACTATTGGAGATGTATAAAATGTAACATAGCCATACATGAGTATGTGAAATGTACATAGAATGTTCATAAAATGTTCATATATAACACATATATAAATAACATAGAAATCCCGAAACACGAAAAACTCTAACGACTTCTTAGTTCAGGTACGAAACTTTTTATTACCTTTGAGTTAAAAGGTATTTCGACATAAGGAGAAGAGATACAATCTTTCTATCGTGACTTTTCCATCTGCCCCCCCCCCCCAACACGTGCGGTGCAAGTGGCACACAGATTCGTCTGGCCTTGCCTAGGTCTCAATCTCAACTAACTGACTTTTCTCAAATCCCCCAAAATCCTCCACACACGCTTCTGGTGCATGACGTCATTCACATCCCCAAGTCACATTTTCTATCTGGGATCTTTATTTTGACATCTCTGAATGACACATCCTCCCCGCGCGCGTGAAATCCCTCGGCCATTATATTACAAAAATACCATCATCACAGTATAACCCAAATTGTATAGGGTCAATGATTCTACTAAGGGTATTTAATATATATAAACCCACAAGATTTGCTTTTGAGCAGAATCATATCTACCCATAGGAACATCAAAATTATCTAAGCCAGTTTTTATCCAAGTAGAATCATCGTTCTTAAGTACAGTTTTTCTACATGCTAAAATTATTTGGTATTGTTCATCTGTTATTTCTACGTTGTCTTTTGCCCAATTAATACTATCAATTAAAACTTCTTTAGAAATTGAAGGATAAAAATCAATTATGTCGAATAGAATAAAAGTGGCCTTACTCTTATTTTTGATTTCTAAACTATTCAATTGTATCAGTTGAATTTTTCCAAAGATTGTTATGGATAGTTTTTTGAATATTAAGCACAATATTCTGAATAATATTTTCAGATTATCCCTAATTCTGTTTTAGAGGGATTAATTAACCTAGATTGAAATTTATTTTCAAAATTAGGTTAATGGTCTTTAAATAGGATATAAGCATCTTTCATGTTAGATTTCCCTAACCTAACATGAAAGACGCTTACGTCCTAAGGAAAATGGGGTAAGAACTCCCACCCAACGAGGGGACTGGGTTTGACACTAAACTATCTGATGCTGAAATTTTAGTAATGTTGGAGCTTTATGAGAATGCAGAGCACCCCTTCTTTTTCATCACTCCCAGGTCCACTCTGGCCTGGAGTGTTAGCATCTGATAGGGCCCTATTTGTGGGTTAATTAGAACTAAAATGCGTACTTATGCAAAACTGAATTACTTGAAATAGAACTGTTTTGATATTTAAACTGCGTATTTATACTAAACTGAATTGTTTGAATTAGAACTGCTTGAATAAACTGAATAGCTTGAAATAGAAATGTTTTTGTCAATTTAACTGTGTACTTACACTAAACTGAACTGTTTGAAATAGAACTGTTTATTTGTATAAAGATGGATTTGGCATTAAATAACCTACAAAGGTTGATATGCCATAAAACCCAAATAACCAACAAACCAACCAACCAACCAGAAGTGTTGCATAATGACCTCCAAAAATGACTGTCAAAATAGGAAATGCACCAGTGTAAATAACAGGTGCATCCGGTTGCGGAATATCAGGATATAACCTTGACTGTCAAGGGGTTGAATTGAGTGTGAAATTGTGACGCTCACAGGAAGAAGAGTGGGTGTCAAATTATTATATAACCCCGGTGACAGGAAGTTCAGGTCAGTTGGAGATAAGATGCCGTAGAGAGAACCAGCACTCAGCAGAGGGGGCCCTCAGGACCCCCGATTGAGCAGTTGGAGTTCAGAGCCTCAGAGCAGTTGGAGAGAAGATGCTAGAATGAGAACCGTGTCCCAGAGAGGCTGGGCCGCCAGGCCCCCAGTTGAGCAGCCCAGGAGAACGGGAAAGAAACTCTGTTATGGCCATAAGAGTGGGGGTCAATTTGTTGCAGTTCTGTTCAGTCTCCAACTCACCTCTCACACAGTAAAACCTTTAGTAACCCTTTCGAACTCTTTCCAATAAAGTGAGAGGTATATTTTTCTAAAGAACTGTGTCTTTGCTCATCCTTATTGCATCTACATATGAGTATACAACAGAAGGACATCAACATCTTCAAGATTCCCGTATAAATTTTTGGAATCAATATTGAGCTGTTTGTTCATTAAAACTTCCTGGCCAGATGCTTGGTCAATTTTGTGAGCAGTTTCCATTGTTTTGTATCCAATTTTGAACTTGTACAATAAAATGGCTGGAATCTTTTTTTTTTTTTGTTTTTCAATTTGATAACCTAAACAAAACAAAACAGTGAAAGCAAAATCCCAAGCATTACTCATTAAAAAGAAATGCATACTTTGAACATCATCATCATTATTATCAAGACATTAACAGCACAGATTTCCTTGACTCTCTCTCACCATTCATCCCAATCAGTTATCACTCTTAGCAAGTCCTCTAGATCGCATTAAGCATCGACAAAAAACTGATAAATTTAAGATTTTACTGGTCAATCAACACTACTGAATCCATCTGTGGAAGTACCTATGAGTACATTCTTATTTTACCAGCAGTGCTCAGTATATCTTGCTCATCTTACTTTGACACATTGTGAGATTGGAGGTAAGTGGCCATAAAGCTGCTGTTTTTTGGATACTGCTTCCAGGATTTGTTCAAAATGGTAGGCAGCATCTTTGAGTAGTTCACATCTAGTCTATAGTTTGGAAGAATTCCTGTTTTATTTTTTAGGGAGAACGGATTTTTATATGGTTGTTAATCTGTCAATAGCAGTCCATACCTTTCTTCTGTGTATGTTAATATCACTTTCAGTAGATGAGATATTGCTACCAAGGTATATGAACTGGTCTACCTACTTCAGAGACTTACCATTTAATTAGAAGATGGCACTATCTTCATTAAAACATATGAACTCTTTTTTATCTAAGTTCATATGAAGATCACTGCCTTTTGCTGCCTGCTTCAGGCTATGCTGCAGAGATTTGGCTGAAGCAGGTTTATTTGAAAGCACTAGATCATCTGTGCAGTAATAGATTCTGTTGGGTATCGTTTTAACATACTTGAATTAGTTTATTTCAAAATTTCAAAAAACAAAAGACCAAAATTATTTTTGCATAACCTAATACATTTGATTCAAAAAAGATTTTAACTATTTTTTTTTAATGTAAAATTTTTTTAAAATTATTCACACATTTCAAACAGCAAATATTTGTTTGTCACTGTTCTGGAATTTCCCTCAGTCATGAAGATATTTTCAAACTTTTTTTTTTAATCAATGTATGTTGTCCAAAATAATTTCAAACTTCCCTATAAAAAAAATTTCATTCATTAAAATAGAAATAAAGTACATACTGAATTACCTCCCCTTAAGCTAAAAATTTGTTGAGTAAAATGACATGAAAAATAGTCAAGTTTTGAAAAGAGTTATTAACAATCAAAGTGTTCTTCAGACAATTAAAGTCCTTCTCTTAGTTGTTTATACACTGTCTTGACCTACACATTCTCTGACCATCTTCAAGTATAATATGTAGCTCCATGAATATTCCTATTCTGGTTTCTTGGAGTTCATGGATATTTATCATGGAACTCAAATCCATATTAGAGAAAAGTAAAAACAAGATCAGCATGGAATTCATCTTGTTATTGCTTCCATAACTTAATAGAAACAAAGGAATGGGAAATAGGATTCCATGAAATAATCTGAGAAGAAATCTATGTTAAGATTTTTAAAAATTAAAATTAAAATAAGAAAGTCAGAAAATCTACCAGTTGAAAAAAAGATACTATTTTTGTTATATTGTCTGAAAAGGACAAAATAAAAATCTCCTTACAAAGTTGCATATTACATGTGAAGAAAGTCAGAAAATCTAACCATTACAAGAGATTTGTCGAAAGAATTCCTTGATATGATATATTATTTTTAAAGATATCTGTATTGTCTGATTAGCAACTTTCTGTTCTATTTATCCTTTTTTTTAGTATTTTATTACAAATTCAACTTAAATTTGAGTGAATTTTGTTATGTTATTTTTTAGAAACATTTTTTCACAAAAAATACTTATGTATTCCCAAGTGAGTGTATGTATATATATATATATGAATATATATGTATATGCACTAGGTGCACGCGAGTTTCCAGACTTTTTTCGTACGGGCACTTTTATTGATAGTACACACATGAAGCTTTAGTCCCCTTTGAAGTAATCTCCTCCGGCTGTAATGCCCTTGTTGTACCGTTCCAACAACTTCTGCAAGGCCCCATGGAAGTCCTCTTGTGTGAGCGTGTCAATGACCTTCGTCACAGCCTCTTTCATCTCCTCAATTCTCTCATAACAACAGCGTCTGAGCTTAGGGAATAACCAAAAGTCACAGGGAGCAAGGTCTGGACTATAGGGATGGTGAGGAACTGTCTAGATGTCCATCTTGATCAAATAGTCTATGACAGGGATAGAGTTGTGGACTGGTATATTGTCCTAGTGGAAATGCTACTGACCCGATTTGAAGAGTGCTGGCCTCTTCCGACGGAATCTCTTGCTGAACTCCCTTAAAACCTCAACATAGTAACCCTAACCCTAACCTTTTGGTCAATCAACTCTGGTGTATGGACTTCCTTACTCCTCCCACACCTCTCATCATCCCTCTCTTATGAATCCAATTATTCTCCCTCCAGCTATGGGTAAATAGTAGGACAGACTAGGTTCTTCAGCCTTGGTGAGACAGCTAGTCTAGGAGAAGGAAAACTCTGAATTCAAACCTGTTAAACTCCGCTTAAAAATTGACCTTGTGTCATATCCTGCCCGAGCAGAGGGGTTGGTAAATAGTATCATCCCTCTCTTATGCCACTCAAAAACTGATGCTTGATTCATGCAAGATGCTCCAAAAGCAGTCTGAAGTATTCCATACATTTCTGTGGCATTTTTTCCAAGTTTAAAACAGAATTTTGTTGCATATCGTTCTTCTAAAGTGTCAGGTTACATTTTTAAAATTCCCCAGCTGTGACAATCAGGCTTTAGTAGGGTGTATTCCAATTTCTGCTGTAACTGTTCATTTGAACCTGAAATCATAAAAATAGATCAGTCATCTCATAAGGTGTATAGCAATAACATAGAGAATTTTCAAGAGTCTATGACAATTTTAAATGCCCATACAAAAAAAGTCTGGAAACATATCATATGCACCTAGAATGTATATATATATATGTGTATGTGTATTTGTATGCATGCAAAAACATAAGTAATTAAAAACCATTCAAACTAGAAACACTACTAAATTAAAATCTCATTTAATACTCATTAACTAGACCTTATGCCAAACATGTTCACAAAAAAAAGGAAGAGCTGCCAGTAAATTTAAAAACCATAAAACACCCCATGATACACACAAAAAAAGTGAAACCCAAAACCACTCCAATACACACACACACACACACACACACAACTATAAACATATCAAATATCAAAGAAGGGTAAAGCAGACCAAAGTAAACACATTCCAGGAAAGAGGAAGAAAAACCCTTATAAAAACAAGTCTGACCAGACAAGAATCATTTATACTGGAAACAGTAGTGAGTTCAAGTCTCATTGAGTACCCCATTTAAAAGGCCTTGTGCCACACATGTTCTCTAACAAAAGCAACACGCTGGAAACATGCATATATGTAACACGTATGTTAGAACAAAATAAATTAATTCAAAAAACACAAATCTCTTCGTGAACCTTCCTATTTTAAATATATTCCAAAGTTCATGACATATATCTTTTATATGCTTTATATATCTTATAGACTAGTATAATGAACAACTTTTTAAGACCAATTTTTTGCCTAAAACGACTTAGGATTAATCATTGTATAAGATAGGTTTTTTAACACATTGAAGCTACCATTATGCATTTCACTCAATATATGATAAAACCATCTTTTTGTAGTTATAAATTTGAGGGCATTCATAGCACAAAGTTACACATTCCAATATTTTAAATGATTAAGTGGGATTGCATGAAATTATCAATAGAAAAGAATATTTGGTAGTGTTTTCTTTTGTTGCGGGGTGGGTAGGTCTTTTAAATGTGTGGCCATTTGGCTTTTTGAGTTTATATATGTAGTTGAATGTGGAGGTGCCCGTGGTGTAATGGTTATCATCTTAGAAAATGGACACGGCAACACGAGTTCAAACTGAATTGTTTAACATAGAACTGTTTTGACATTTAACTGTGTGTAAACAAAATCTGTACTTATACTAAACTGAATTAGCTGAATTAGAACTGCTTGACTCAACTGAATAGCTACAAACAGAAATGTTTTTCACAATTAAACTGTACTTACATTTAAACTGTGTGTTTATGCTAAACTGAATTATTTGAAATTGAACTATTTTTGACATTGAAACTGCACTTACACTAAACTGAATTGTTTTATATATAACTGCTTAAATAGATTGAAATAGAAATGTTTTTGACAATTAAACTGTATACTCATGCTAAACTGAATTGTTTGAAATAGAACTGATTTTTAACATAAAAATGGATTTGGTGTTAAATAACCTACAAAGGTTGATATGCCATTAAACCCAACAAACCAAACCACACCAATCAATTTTTGATTCTCATTACAAGTAGGCAAAGTTTGCTAGCTTTGCCCAATCTTAACAAGTTAAACATTAATTTCACCTTTGCACTCACCTGGTTTTCATATAGGACCAGGAATTAATTTATTATAATTAATCAATTTTTTTAATTAATTTTTCTAAATGATTTTTTCTTTTTAACAAACCAATTTCCTGGTTTTATATGAAATAAGTACACCCCAAACAATTTTTTATGAAAAGTTTATTTTCTTCTCAACCAAAGATATGAAACCAGGATTTTCTTATTTCAAGTGGAATATTATGCAATCAAAATGGATACTATTATGATAACCAATACCTATTTTTTATTAGTATAAGTTCTAACCATCCTAGACAAGTTTTCAAACATTAAATAAGCTTCATGTTACAACCTAGAAATACAAATATGTGACAGTGACACAAGAGTCAAATGGAGATTCCAGCAGAAAGACTTTGTTTGGCGTGTAAAGCAGAGAAATAAGAAAACTTACCTTAAATTCAATGTCAGTAAAAATCGAGAAAAATGTAGAATGTCTGTGAGCGGAATATGTAGAGACTAGGTGTACATCATATGCAAATTTTTGTTGTATAAAAGTCGGCTTGGTGACAAACACAAGGGACACCAGAGAGTAAGCGATTAATTGAAGAAGAAGAAGAAGAAGAAGAAGAAGAAGAAGAAGAAGAAGAAGAATGGTATTTAGATTATCTACTACTTCTTCTGACATCAATATCTTTATCCAAAGAAAGCCCAATTATGAACTGGCACGAAAGCATAGCGGTTACAAAATCAAACATGTTTAGAAACCCACAGATGAAACATCCAATGTTACATAGTAGGGAAAAGAATAAGTCAAGGAAAGTTCTATAGTTTATGCCACCATATGATATAATTGTAGTGAATAAATTAGGAAGAAATTCTTTAAATTATAAACAAATAATTTTCCCCTGTCGGACAAACAATGCAAAATATTTAACAAAAATAGTTAAATTAAGTTTTAGTTATGTTGTGGATGAGTAAAAGGTCTGGAAGAAAGACATGAACACGGGATTAGGTGAAACAAGTATATTGAACGAAAGTATAAATACAGCATAGATAAAAGAGTGTTGAACGTCAGTCTGACTGCCAAAGTGTTAGGCTGGAGTTAACTTAACTTTATTTCTTTGTAAGTACAAAGAAGGCACGAGGCCTTAAGGTTTTTGGGGAGGGGAAGGGAGCGGTCTTGCTATTCTATATATTCTAAAGGGACCTAGCTAGCCACATTCGCCGACCCATTCAACAGTACAATATATAACCATTCATCCTTCATCATGCGCGCAGCAGTTACCAAAATACCGCATTTGCTCTATGAAGAAAACCTACTTAAAACCCAAAGGTGGTATATGATTTTTATTTACAAAATATGGTTTATGTACAATGAAGTGATGGGAATGGGAGAAAAAACCCCGAAAAATTATATATACAAGAGAAACAAAGAAAAATTCCCCGTTTGGTTTCCCTCCCATCCCCCCGTCTATAAAATTGGAGGCCGACTGTTTTCCGGGTCGAAAGAAACCGGAAACAAGCCGGACCTGCCCTAGGTGGGGCGGGAATACTAATCTACAGAGATAAAAGAAATAAAGGGTCGGGCGCGGTATGGGTCGATAGAAGTAGGTAATATGATTTTTTATATATGAATGTTCAAGATCTTCAATAAAAGCGGGCTGGAATTCAGGTTGGGGTACAAAAATAATAGGGAGGGGGAAGATCTTGAGAAACTAACGGCTAGATGATGGGGACAATGACTCACAACATACTACTAACTAGGTTACAAGGGAAAAAACAATTCTACTTACCAGGGATGGGGTCCCTAAGGACCCGTACCGTAGACGCCATGGGTAGGCAGAGGCGGGAAGGATGACTCCAACATTGCCCCCTTTCGTACGACCAGGCTCGCTGCAGTCACCCACCTTTTGCTGAATGTTATGCGATCCAAGCGTTTTCTATCGCATCTGATTTTGACCCTCAGCTGATGCCGAAAATACAAAACCAGATCACGATGAGAAAAGTTTGCATCGTCATACAATCCCTTGTTTCGCGTCGTCCAAATCACCATTCGGGCTACAGCTAGGATCGCGAGAAACACCACACGCTTCTCACCGTGATACGGAGGAAGAACGTTGTCTACGACGTAACCAACGTCGAGCAGCACGAGCTGTTTGGGTTCGATGCGAGCCGTCCACTCCCCGACGTGATCCCAAAACGGGCGGACTCGCTCGCAGTAGTAGAAGGCGTGCTCAGCCGTTTCTTCCAAGCCACTGCTGCAGCGAGGGCAATCAGGCATGTCTGCCAGGCCCGCTCTGAAGTTCAAGCCGCGAAGGGGTAACGCATTCCGAACAAGTCGCCAGGTGAGCGAGAACTCGGAGTTGTTCAAGAAGCTCGATCCTGGCGCCCAATTCCAGTGAGAGCGGATCTCCTCCGCCGTCCAGCCGCGCCGCTCGCTGAGAGGATCAGAAGCGGAACCCACCACTAATTCCCAATACAGCTCCTTCCGAGGCCATGAAAGGTCACTGGACCCAAGAAGGTTACGAAGGGCCTTTCGGCACTCGCGGACAAACAGTGCTTTGCCCAAAGGCCTACGTCGACCTTCAGCCTTTGGGTCTGACTTGAGGCGAGGAAAAGTCCGACTCGCCTTTCGTCTCCACACTGAGTCCCCCGTCAAGACACGGCCCAGATATGCAAGTCTTTCAGCAAGCCAGTGGCTCTCCAGATCAGGCATACCCAGACCCCCGTTGCGTGTACGTTGGATACAGACCTGTCTACGGACCATCGGCCTTGCACCTCCCCAGACAAGTCTGGAGAGGGATCGTTGCAGCGCCAACCGATGTGCCTTAGGCAGAGGGAGTACAGCCAATCGGAGGCTGGAGTTAACTTAACACCGAGATGAATATTCTCCCAGTATTCATAGTTATAGGAAGAGTTCATTATAGTCCGTAAGGTTGGCACCATAACAAGTTACTTGCCCAATGTAGCCAGCTTAATTAATAAAAGCAATGCCAAAAAGCTCAATAATAAGCAACCTATTGACTTCCCAAGATGTAGCTGAATTAATAAGACTGTAGGTTCCTTTAAAAGCAAATGCCAACATGAATATATAATATATAAAGTTGAGGTGTATGATAATGGACCTATTAATAATAATAATAATAATAATGGTAAAAAGTGTATATGGGCTCTACCCAAAGAGCTTTAAAAAACAGATATTTTAACCATAGAAGTAGATTTTCACACATAATATACAAACAGAGGACAAGTTTATCTAACTACATGTTGGAAATTAAAAATAAACAAGATCCTATATTAAAATGAGAAATGATTATAGAAAATGCTGAAAATATAATGCTGATGATGATATTTGTCCTCCATCCCACCAACCGGACGAGTGTGGCACAAGGCCTTTTTTAAGATGGGTCCAGACGCAGGGCTGGAGCCCACACGTGCCCAGCATTTCCAAAAATGCCTCAGACTCCATTGGCATTCTCCTAAAAGGGGAGCCTCAGGCCCCAGGTGATAAACTCAACCCCTTGGAAGAGGGTTAAAGCCTGGTGGGACAGCCTTCTGAGGCCAGAAGTATATCCAGTGACAAGACACACCCAATCTGAACCGCCCATTGCATCACGACCAGCCGAATGTGAACCATCAACTGGATATGTCACTTCTCAAAAGGTCGATTTTCTACTATGTATGGAAGAAAAGTTAGCTATACCTAGGAAGCAGCGTCAAATCAACCGAAAAGGACATCGAAACGAGGTTAACGAAAGCATGGACAGCTATCAATAGGCTATCGATTATATGGAAATCAGACCTAACCGATAAAATGAAACGCAGTTTCTTCCAGGCAGCAGTCACATCGATACTGCTATATGGATGCACTACATGGACGCTAACAAAACGACTGGAGAAGAAGCTAGATGGCAATTACACAAGAATGCTGCGTGCAATCCTGAACAAGTCCTGGCAGCAACACCCCACAAGACACCAACTGTACGGCCACCTACCCCCTATCACGAAAACTATCCAAGTTAGACGAACCAGACATGCAGGACACTGCTGGAGAAGCAGAGATGAACTCATAAGAGATGTACTCTTATGGATCCCCACACATGGCCGCGCAAAAGCAGGACGACCAGCTCGAACGTACATTCAGCAGCTATGTGAGGATACGGGATGTTGTCCTGAAGACCTGCCTAGGGCGATGAACGATAGGGAGGAGTGGCGAGAGAGGGTCAAGGATATCGGTGCTACCAGCGCGATATGATGATGATGGCTTCTTATAATGAATTGCCTAATCAATGAATTGTATAATGAATTGCTTCAACAGAAATGTGAAATATTAAATGATGGCAGGCATAAAAAAAAGTCTAGAGCCTTGGCAAATTGATTGTGGGGTTTTTTTTGGTTGGGGAGGGGGTTCAGGCTAATTTTTTATTCTTTCTGGTGGCCACTTATAAAATAAAATGTTGTTTGGGCCAACTCTCTTAAGTCAGAATTATCCTGAAGATCCTTTAGATGAAACCTATAAAGGTAGTTTCTTGCTCTTTTTTCCTCTACTTTGTGTATTAAGCTTAGGTAACTCTGGCAGTGTTTACTTTTTGGCTAGACATTGCAGTTCTGGTTGATTATTTCCAAGCAGTACAGATGTTTTTGGTCTTTTCTTTTTTATTAAATATTTTTCCTGATATCAGTTAGTAAAATTTTTTTCATTTACAAATTGTATTATCTGTTTTTTTCCTGAGTTAATGGTTATAAAAGATATTTTTAAATACACACACACACACCAATATATATATATATATATATATATAAGTAAGTAAAAGTAAAGTTGGTGATGGTAGTCAACGGTGACCCAAAGGTTCCCTTTTCAATAGCTACTACACCGAGGTGTATGGGAGGGAGCTACTCCTTCCCTTGGATTGCTCCTCTTTACCCTTGATAAGTACTTCATAATGCTGAGTGTTAAGCAAGGAGATATCAAGTACCATTTTCTAAGTCTTTGGTATGACTCGATCTGGGATTGAACCCCGGTCTCCCGGACCATTGGCGATCACTCTACCCACTGGGCTGATATATATATATATATACACACACAAATACAAACATAATAAGAATTTTAGTAATATACAAAAAATGGATAAATAAACAATTTTAAGAAAGGTCTTTGGATTATTTCATTTTTTTCCAGTATGAAAAACTTAAGCTTATTATTTCATATCATTAAAATCATTTTTTTCAAAGTCTTTTACCCAATATTATGCAATCAAAACATTTACTTTTTTTTTTTTTATCTTACTACTCTAACACCGACTTTTTATTTATTCTATTTTTTTTTAAGATTTACTTTTGGGAGTCATCTTGAAGAATTTTATTTTGGTTTTTTAAACAAAATTTATGTTTCTGACTTTTTTCATACAAATTTAGATTTACAGGGGACGGGGGATTTGGAGTTGCAGAATTTTTTTGCCAATCTTGTTTGTAAATTTCTGAAAAAAATCTTGAAAAATAGAATACATCAATATATAAATTTTAAAAGTACATTTTTTTTTAATCTTTTTTTTAACGCTAAAAATGATGAAAAAAATAGTATATTAAGAATTTGTAAATTGACGCATTTTTATTTCAGAGTTACCTCCCTTACCACGAATGGTTTTAAAAATCACAAATTTCATAGATTAAAACAAAAACGATTATAATGTGTGTGTGTGCGTGTGTGTGTGTGTGTGTGTGTGTGTGTGTGTGTGTGTGTGTGTGTGTGTGTGTGTGTGTGTGTGTGACCCCTACTTTTTTTTAAATTCCATCTCTCATTTTCATGCACACAGCTTGAAGGGAATAATAAAACAGGGTAAACAAAAGACAAAAGGCTTTTTTTTTTACCATGGTGAGAATGCAAGCAAAAATATTTGTGCTTTTCTGTAATTGTCTCTCTTTCATCCACTCAGTTTTATGTTCTCTATCTCATGCTCCTTACTCAAAGGTAATAGAGAAGCTAATAAATTCATTGCTATAATGGTAGGGGGTTATGTTACCTCTTCGTTATATTAGAAGGAAAATAAAGGGAGAAGAACGAAGATGCCGTAAGGTTTTCAATTTTAGAAGTTTGATAAAGCTTAAGTTGAAAGGATAGCCTTTTGTGCTGGTTATCGTAGTGAGAAGGAAAAAAGGTATAAAAGGGTTGAGCAGTCATTTGGAGTGTTGCCAGTAGTTGGTAGTCCTATAGATTTTGGAATGAGGAATAACGGTCTCCAAAATAGATCAGCAGAATTAAAGTGGCTGATTGTCTGAGCAGGATACGCTTCACTGTAGACGTAGCAAAAGTCATGTTTGCTGTTTAAGGACAGGAATGATGTAGTTACCCATAAATGTGTCTTCTTGGTTGCTGTGGGAGAGAGGCATGAAGGTGTCTAGAAAATGTTGTCCAGGAATGAAGTAGCTGAATGTCTGAGCAGAATTACGCATCGCTGTTGACATAGCAAAAGTTAGAGGCCACATAAAAGTGTTCCTGTATATGGCTGATTAAATGCATCTAATTCATGTTCAACTGGGAACCCTTAGTCTAAGAGGTTAGACTCAAAGGTCCATAAATTAGACGGTGTTCCTCATGGTCCTATTTACCAACCCCTCCACTCGAGCAGGATATGACACAAGGTCAATTTTTAAGTGGAGTTTAACAGGTTTGAATTCAGAGTTTTCCTTCTCCTAGACTAGCTGCCTCACCAAGGTTGAAGAACCCAGTCTTTCATACAATTTACCCATAGCTGGAGGGAGAATAATTGGATTCATACCTTTCCCAAGGGTATTTGTGCTATGTGAAATGCAATCAGTCTCGTCCAGAATTTGAACTCGTGTCCATAACACACATACATAGATAACATAGGAATCCCGAAACACAAAAAACACTTACGACTTCTTAGTTCAGGTACGAAACTTTTTATTACTTTTGAGTTAAAAGGTTTTTCGACATAAGGATAGAGATACCATTTTTCTATACTGACTTTTCCATCTGCCCCAAACCACATGCGACACCTGCCGCAAGGCCACTGGCCTGGCTTTGGCGAGCCCTGAAAGTCAACAGTCTTCCTCAGACCTAGAACTCAAGTAACTGACTTTTCTCAAATCTCAGCCCATGCTTCCGATGCGTGACGTCACTCACATCCCAGTTCACATCCTCTATCTGGGATTTTTATTGTGACATCTCTGAATGACATGTCCGCTCCGTGCGTGCGTGAACCCCTGCGCTCATGTTTGCACCTAACTAACCTATGCACTGAGCTGAAAGGTTCTCAGCCTAACTAAACCAAAAGGCAAGATATATAAAATGAAATCCCTCGGCCATTATATAACAATGACATTATTTATCAATAGGATTAAAAAAAGATTAATAATGACATTATTTATCAATAGGATTAAAAAAAGATTAATAATGACATTATTTATTAATAGGATTGAAATAAAAGTAACAAAAAAAAAACATTGATGACAATAAGAATGTCAAAAATAGAAGTAGCCATACATTTTTATACCAAACATTTGCAAAATTAAAAATAGCAATAAAAATCTATCAAAATATAACTTAATTCAAAAGTTTTGAGAAAATTTATATTTCTTGATTAGTTAAACATATTCTTATTCAATAATGACATTTTAAAGACCTACCAAATATCAAAAACAATTTAAAAACATACTTTAGTAAAATTTGACTCCATAGAAAGTTGTTCTTCTGTAATCCATTCTTCTTTGATAATTAAAGATTAAGTTGCTCACCAACAGTTCAAGTCTCTAAATATTCCCCTGTGAAATGATATCAGTCACCACATCCCCATAACTTCTAATACCTCTCCTGGGTGTTCCCATACTACTGACCTTATGCCAAACTAAGACCATCTTATGCCAAACTAAGGACTACTTGTATTAAAATACCTAATGATCCAACCTTTTAATCTTTTTATGAGTGGCCCAATCGGCTGAAGTGGTTGAATACACCGACTGCTTCTCTGCTGAGGGGTAAGACCTCTCCCCGCCACCAGCAAGTGTCCTGGATATGACTCTAAACAACCTGATAGTGAGGCTCCAGTAATGCTGGAATTTAGGGGAATGCAGAGTACCCCTTCATTACCATCGCTCCGAGGTCCACTCTGGTCCAGAGTAGGGTACTATCTATGGGTCAAATAGAACTAAACTGTGTACTTATGCTAAACTGAATTGTTTGAAATAGAACTGTTTTGACATTTAACTGTGTATAAACAAAAAACTATACTGATACTAAATAGAATTGTTTGAAATCTAATTCAGCATTAATGACCCAAAAAGGGTTGATATGCTGTGAAAGAAAACAACCAACCAGCCAACCAATTTTTATGAGTTACTTCCCTTTGGTTCCATTACTTGAATTTTATTTAATGGTGGTTTATTTTTTTAATGGCATATCAACCCCTTATGGGTTATTTAATGTCAAAATTTGATTCATTTGTAAATTTTTTATTACAATTATAATTATATTTTCAATGTTACTTTATTTTTCTTAATTTTGCTCTTAATTAATTAGTGTTAATCATTTGTTTATACACAGTTATAAGGTCTCAAGAATTATTATCATTTAGTTATAAGGTCTTATTTTCCCTTTTATGTTTCATCATTTTGACAGCAAGAGAAACTAACAAAGAAGAATGGGTTGTTAATGCTGTTGGGTGGTTGTTAGGTTGCTGGGTTGATTGGGTTGATTGAAAGGGTTGGTAGCAATTGTTGTTGGCTTGTTAGATTGGTTGGGGGGTAGTCGGTTAGGTTGTTGTTGGGTTAGTTGGTTAATTGGTTTGGTTAGGTTGTTTGGGTTTATTGGTTGGTTTGTTGGTTTAGTTCAGTTGTTTGGGTTTGTTGGTTGGTTTGTTGATTTAGTTCAGTTGTTTGGGTTTGTTGGTTGGTTGGTTTGGTTAAGTTGTTTGACTTTGTTGGTTGGTTGGTTGGATTATGTTGTTTGGGTTTGTTGGTTTGGTTAGGTTGTTTGGGTTTGTTTGTTGGTTTGGTTGGTTTGGTTTGGTTTTGGTTTTGGTGGTTTGGTTAAGTTGTTTGGGTTGATTGGTTGGTTGGTTGGTTTATTTTGGTTTGGGTTTGGTTTGGTTTGGTTTGGTTTGGTTAGGTTGTTTGGGTTTGCTTGTTGGTTTGGTTTGGTTTGGTTGGTTTGGTTAGGTTGTTTGGGTTTGTTTGTTGGTTTGGTTAAGTTGTTTGGGTTGGTTGGTTGGTTGGTTGGTTGATTGGTTTGGTTTTGGTTTGGTTGGTTTGGTTGGTTTGGTTAGGTTGTTTGGGTTTGTTGGTTTAGTTAGGTTGTTTGAGTTGGTTGGTTGGTTGGTTGGTTAGATTGGTTGGGTTTGTTGGTTGGTTTGGTGGTTTGGTTAAGTTGTTTGGGTTTCTCAATTGGTTGGTTTAGTTAGGTTGTTTGGGTTTGTTGATTTGGTTAGATTGTTTGGGTTTTTTAGTTGGTTTGTTGGATTGGTTAAGTTGTTTGGGTTTGTTGATTTGTTGGTTTGGTTTGGTTGTTTGGGTTTGTTGGATAGGTTTTGTTGTGTTGTTAATGGGTTGTTGTTTGGTTATTTGTCAGTTGGGCTGGTTGGGTTGTTTTGCTTTGTTGGTTAGTTATTGCTGTTGGCTAGTGGTTTGGTTGTTTTTTGCTTGGATAGGTTTTGGGGGGTTTATTGGGTTGCTGCTTTAGTTGGGTAGTTGTTAGGTTGTTGTCAGTTAGTTGGTTGCAGTTTTGTTGTTTTTGTTTTGTTTGATGTATTTGTTGGGTAGTTGTTGTCAATTTTTTTGTTGTAGTTTTTGTTGTTTTTGTTGAGTTGTTGTCTTATTTGGGTAGTTTTAGGTTGTTGTCAGTTTGTTGGTTGTTGCATTGTTTTTTGATTGGTTAGTTTGTTGGCTTCTTTGGATTGTTTGCTTTAGCTGGTTAGTTATTGTGTTGGTGTTGGGTTGGTTAGTTGGTTGGTTTGGGTATTTTGTGTTTGTTGGGTTGTTTTTCTTCTTTTTTTTTGCTAGATGTTGTTGGTTGTTGGTTTATGGTCATTGTTGGGTTTTTGTTGGTTTGTTATTGGATTGGTTGCTTACTTGGTCTGATTGTTTGGGTGAGGTGGGTTAATGTTGGGTAGTTGTGGGGCAGTTGTTAGGTTGCTGTTGGTTTGTTGGTTGTTGTTTGGTTTCTATTTTGTTAGATTGGTTGGTCATTGTTGTAAGGTTGGTTGGTTGGTTGGTTGAGTTGGTTGGGTTTTTTGAGTGGGTAGTGTGGTTGTTAATGAGTAGTTGTTGGATTGATGCTGGTATGTGTTGTTAGGTCGATGAGGTGGTTAGCTGTGTTGGTGGGGTTGTTTTCATTAGTTGAGTTGTAGTTCTTTGGGTGTTGAAATATTGTTGGGTTGTTAGTTGTTGATTAGTTGCTGGATTGGTTGGATTTGTAGTTGGTTAGTTGTTGGGTTGATTGTTTACTTGGGTTTGTTTGGGTTCCAGTTGGGTAGTTGTTGGTTTGTTGGTTGTTGTTGTTATTGTATTGTTGGGTTGGTTGGATGGATTGGTGATTATTGTTGGGATGTTGTTGGGTTGATAAGTGAAATAGATTGGTTGTTTAGTTGAGTTAGATGTTTTGTTTGTTTTTTTGTTGTTAGCTAATGTTGGGTTGTTTAATTAAATGGGTCGGTAGTATTGGTTGTTAGGTTATTGTCGAGTTGTTACTTTTTGATGGGTTGGTTGGTCATAGAGTTATTTGATTTTTTGTTGTTGAGTAGGTTTTTGGTTGTTGTTTTGTTGGTTGTTGGATTGCTGGGTTAGTTGGATCGGTTGTTGGGTGGTTGTTGCGTTGGGTGGTTACATTGGTCACTTGGTTATTTAGGTGTGTTGGGTTGTTTTCTGGATTTAATCAGAAACACTTAGTGTTGTCACGAGAAACAAGAGTAGAATTGGTAAAATAAATCTAAGAAATATCTCCTCATTCCTACACTACCAAGCTACCAGGTGCCCGTGGTGTAGTCGTTATCGCCGTAGGAAATGAACACGGCGATACGAGTTCAAATCCTGGACGAGACTGATTGCATTTCACATTGCACTAATACCCTTGGGAAAGGTATGAATCCAATTATTCTCCCTCCAGCTATGGGTAAATAGTAGGACAGACTAGGTTCTTCAGCCTTGGTTAGGCAACTAGTCTAGGAGAAGGAAAACTCTGAATTCAAACCTGTTAAACTCCGCTTAAAAATTGACCTTGTGTCATATCCTGCCCGAGCGGGGGGGTTGGTAAATAGTACCAAGCTACCAGCACCTATTGCTGACCAGCTCCAGCATTGATGTATCTCCTCCATATATGACTCACTGTCGGGACTAGCGACCACATCCCCTGCAAAAAACCAGGACATCAATCATTTAAATGTCTTTCTACTAACTACGAGCATACCAGCTACCAACATCGATCATCCAGCTGTCTCTCAACCCACTACGACCATACCAGCTACCAACATCAATCATCCAGCTGTCTCTCGACCAACTACAACCATACCAGCTACCGACATAATTATCCAGCTGTCTCTCGACCAACTACAACCATACCAGCTACCAACATCAATCATCCAGCTGTCTCTCTACCAACAACTACCATACCAGCTACCGACATCGATCATCCAGCTGACTCTATCAACTTCGTCGACACACACCAATTGAACTTTAGCGATTCCGTAACCTACTACAAATAAATTGTCATTTGTTAAACTGTTATCTCGCCTCTGTTCTCTTCATCGTTCTTCGGTTGTCAATTACTCACACTCTTAGTAAACCCCAAAATAATGTTGCGGGGTCGACGTGTTTATCGTCTCCGCAACATTATTGTAACGAAGAAACAAGCGCTGAATAGGCAAACTAAGTCTAACAAATAACAGCTATTGTTGAGTTACTTTTTTACCTGTTAACCTTCATTATTTAGAAATGTTTCGACTAGAATTTTTAAAACTATTTTCCAATCAAATACATCAACCAATTCCTTACTAATCGAGTATTGGTTTATTCATTTAATTAGTATCACTTAATACTGTCATTAACCGCAGAATTAACAAATAAAATCGAAAAAATCGACTTTTTATCCGTTAATCTTCTTTATTTATAAATGCTTTCATTGGATAAATAGCAACTATTTTCAAATTCAATACATTAAACAATACCTTACTAAGTCCACGTTTGGTTAATTCACTTAATTTGCATCAAGTAGTAATGTAACGAGGAATAAGCAAAGAAAAGGCAATTCAAATCAAATAAATCAAAAATACATTACTGAGTCAAGTCCTGGTTTCTTAATTTAATCTGAATCACAATATATTTTGCCACGAGGAACGAGCGCACAACTGGCAAACCAAATCTAAAAAATTATCGGAATTAGTGAATGAAAATTTACTGATAAAATTTTAAGTAAATAAATATTTTGAGCAGAAGTTTTGCACCTATTTTAAATCCAATACAACAAAGAATACATTAATGAGTCCAAATTTCGTTTATTCATTTAATCACTAAGTATTTCAACCAGGATTAAGTGCAAGATAAAGAAACCAAATATGCAACCGGTAGCAGGGAATTAATTTTTACGTGTAAATCTTATTTATATACAAATGATTTGACCGAAAAGATTGGAAATATTTTCAAATCAAATAATCAAACAATCCCTTATTAAGTCAACTATCAGAGCTAACTGCATCAGCCGTAGAACATAAGATAGACGTAATTTGCATACAAAAGCACCGATACACGCACACCGAAGATATCAAATATCACGAAACTGGTAATGGATGGATGCTGGTGACTGTATCGGCATGGAAAAACTCTGTCAATGCATCGGTAGGAGGGGTGGGAATGCTTATAGGACCAAGAGCGTTAAAAACACTTAACAGCATTGAGAGAATACAACCTAGGATGATGGCCGCAACGTTTAATGGCAACCCCAAAGCAACAATTATCTCCTGCTACAGCCCTACCAATGTTAGCGAAGAAAACGAAATAGTCACCTTCTACGAAGATCTATCCTCCCTAGTACGTAGCATTCCGAAACACAACCTGCTAGTCATTGGCGGAGATATGAATGCACAAATCGGGAAAAACAGAAACAACAAATACAGCCTACACAACGCGTCAAACAGGAATGGACAACATCTAATAGATTTCATGATAGAAAATAGATTAACATGCCTCAATACAAACTTTCAAAAAAGGGAGGGGAAATTATGGACCTACACATACGCGAATAAGAGTAAAGCACAGATAGACTACGTCCTTATAAACAGGAAATGAAAAAACAGTGCGATGAATTGCGAGGCATACTCCTCTTTCGAGGGTGTGTCCTCTGATCATCGAATAGTCACGGCCAAAGTACGACTAAACCTACGAAAAAACGCCACACGTAAAGCGACAACCAAGCACTATGACTGGGCCCTACTCAACAACAGAGATATTAGAGATAAATATGCATTAGAATTAAGAAACAGATTCGAAGCACTACAAGAGAAGGCAGAAAAAGGTACCCCAAAGGACGAATATGAAAATTTTGTAGAAGCACACCTTGAGTCGGCAGCAAAGTGTATTCTAACAAAACCTAGAACTAAATATAGAGTCCCTTGGGAAACGCTAGCGGTTAGAGAAAAACGTGCACTCGTGAAAACTGCCTCCAAAAGCTATCGAAAGAACCCAACAAACACAAATGCACGAAAACTAGAAAAGGCACAATATCAATTAACAGGAATATATCTAAAAGAACAGGCAGAATACATACAAAATCAGATAGATAAGATTAGAGACTCGGTGGAAGATAGAAAATCCAGGATAGCCTGGCAAACAATAAACGAAGTAAGTAGAAGGAAGAGCACAGCCAAAGAAAAATTGAAAGCTGCAAGCCAACAAGAAAGAGTAAAACTGTGGGAACAGCATTTCAAAAATCTACTAGGAAACCCACCGAAAATAACGAATGAACCGATCACCAGAATTATTAGTAAGCAATTAGACGTTAAACTAGGTCCTTTCACCAAAGAAGAACTCGACTCAGTTCTCAGAAGAATTAAAAATAGGAAAGCTGCAGGGCTAGTCGAGATCCCCCAGAAGTGAGGAAGACTAGACAATTCGACGATATATTGCTCCGGCAATGCAACGCAGTCTATAGTCAAAATAGGATAGAGAGATGGACGAAGGGATGCATCCTTCCTTTCCCTAAAAAAGGCGACCTCGGACTAGCCAAGAACTACCGAGGGATAACACTTACATCCATAGCAGCCAAAATCTACAATGCCCTACTACGAAACCGCATAGAACCCAAAATAGACAACATCCTTAGGAAAAACCAAAATGGCTTCCGGAGAAATAGATCCACAACCTCACAAATACTGACCATCCGTAGAATCCTTGAAGGCGTTCGGACAAAAAACCTTCAGGCGACATTACTATTTGTCGACTTTACCAAGGCCTTCGATTCCATACACAGAGGGAAGATGGAGCAAATCCTACTAGCATACAGCCTACCAAAAGAAATCGTAGCAGCGATAATGATTCTCTACAGAAACACCAAAGTGAAAGTACGTTCACCAGATGGAGACACGGAATACTTCGACATTATTGCAGGAGTACTCCAAGGAGACACACTAGCCCCGTACCTCTTTATCATCTGTCTAGACTATGTGCTTAGGACTTCGATCGACAAAATCAGAGAAAATGGCTTCGAGCTGACTAAGAGAAGAAGCAAAAGGTACCCCGCAAAAACAATCACGGACGCCGACTACGCTGATGACTTGGCGTTACTAGCGAATACGCCTAATCAAGCAGAGACACTACTGCATAGTCTGGAACGAGCCGCAGCTGGCATTGGCCTCCATGTCAATGCAAACAAAACTGAATATATGTGTTACAACCAAACGGGCAACATTGCCACACTAGACGGAGCCCCTCTGAAACTAGTCGACAAATTCACCTACCTAGGAAGTAGCGTCTCATCAACCGAAAAAGACATCGACACACGACTGACGAAGGCATGGACAGCTATCGATAGGCTCTCGATCATATGGAAGTCGGACCTAACCGATAAAATGAAACGCAGTTTCTTCCAGGCGGCGGTTGTGTCGATACTGCTATATGGATGCACCACATGGACGCTAACTAAGCGGCTGGAGAGGAAACTAGACGGAAATTACACAATAATGTTGAGAGCAGTATTGAACAAGTCCTGGCGACAACACCCCACGAGACACCAACTATACGGACACTTGCACCCCATCACGAAAACTATACAAGTTAGACGAACCAGACACGCGGGACACTGCTGGAGAAGCAAGGACGAGCTCATAAGCGACGTACTCCTGTGGACCCCCACATATGGATGTGCAAAAGCAGGACGACCAGCACGAACTTACATACAGCAACTATGTGAGGACACAGGATGTAATTCTGAAGACCTGCCGGAGGCGATGAATGATAGGGAGAAGTGGCGAGAGAGGGCCAGGGATATCCGTTCTGGCGGTGCGACATGATGATGATGATGATTTGTTGTGCAATACTTCGTATTGAAAAGAGAAAAATGCTAAGAAATGGCAAATCAAATCTAATGATAAACTGCTATTATGGAATTACTTTTTACCTGTCAACCTTCTGTAATTACAAATGATTTGACCTAATTGAAATATTTTTATTCAAAATATTTTCAAATCCAATACATCAAATGATCCCTTCCTACGTCCAGATTTCGTTTATTTATTCAATTGGCAACAGCACAGGATAAGGAAATAAAATCTAACAAAAACAGCAATTACAAAATTACGTTTTACCTATTAACAGTCTTTATATTATAGAATACACATTTTTTAGCTTTAAAATAATCAACTCCAAAAACACTGAATAAGAACATTCTAGAAATTTTGGATCAAAATCCCATTAACATTGAAGTTATACTTTTATATTTTTCAACCAATCAGCTAAAACCACCGAATGAGAACATTCTGGAAAATTCGGCTCAGAAACTAATTAACAGAAAAATATTTAGCCTCCAAAATAGATAAGTAAATATTGGTCAAGAAATGTCTGCGCGCTTGAATTTTAGGGCCCGCAATAAAACCGAACAAATCCTATTTTTCATTCACTTTAGTGACCCCCAAAAGTATAAATAACAAAGAATTTAATTAACTAGAGCAATGACAGACAGCAGAAGGCATCGAACACAGGACACAGCGAAGAAGCATGCGACGTTCTTTTGCCGACTACTGGAAAGCGAAACAGTGTCACCAAAGATCATAAAAAAACGCACGTGTGGACTTCAGAAAACAAATGGCCCATACTTATGGTCATACACACATATACTCACACGCATACACATGTATGTAAGTAAAGTCAATTTTTTATCCTCTTAACTTCGGCCAACTATGGACACATTGACTCAATAGATTTTTCCAATATGTACACATGCACACACGGGCGAACAAATCATATTTTTACTCAACTGGCCCTAGCTGTATTTTCTACATACATACACACGCACATAAAATGAACATTGTATTTTAATTATTTTTATCCTGTTTATTATGATTATTAAATTGTTTGTTTCTTAATATTTGTTGTTGTCACATTCCATTTGTTTAGGAATTATATTTTACCTGTAAAATTTCTATATATACTAATGATTTCACCGGAAAGATTACTACAAAATTCAAATCAAGAACATAAAAAATCCCTTCATAAGTCCAGTTTCGGTTTATTCAATTAATCAGCAAGTCAGAGTATCGTAATTAGGAATACGTGAATAATTTGAAAAAAAAATCTAACTAAAGACGTTATGACAGAATTACACTTTACTGGGTAACCAACAATATATAAAATTTTTTTGGACCGGAAAGATCGCAACTATTTTCAAATCCAGAACATCAAACAATCCATTAAAAAGTCCAGATTTCGTTGATACCTTTAATCAGCAACACTTATAACTGTAAAGAGGAACAAGCAGAGAATTAACTAATCAAATCTGGAAAAAAAAAACGATTACGAAATTATCATTTTCAAATCTTCTTCAAATACAATAAATCAAACAATCCCTTACTAACACCAAATTTGATTAATTCATTTAATCAGCGAGACATAGAACAATACAACAGGAATTAACATAGGAATCAAAAGAAAATATCAGAAAAACTGCAATTACGGAATTATATACATAGGTTTGGCCGGAAATATAGCAACTCTTCGCAAGTCCAGATTTGGTTTATTCATATGTCATGCAACGTTTAGTATTGTAAAAAAAGATAAAGCGATAAGTGGCAAATCAAATCAAACAAAAAAAGCTGCTATTTCGGATTTATTTTTAATGGTTAACCTCATTTATATACAAATGATTTGACCGAAAAGATTACAAACATTTTTAAATGACATACAGCAAACGATCTCTTACAAAGCAAGATTTAGTTTATTCATTTAATAAGCAGCACTAACTATGATTAAGAAGAACAAGCGTGGGATTGGTAAATTAAATCTAACAAAAAACGCTATTAAGGAGTCACTTTTTGCCTGTTAAACATTTATATATACAAAGATATGACGGGGAAGATCGCCAGGATTTTCAAATCCAATCTATCAAACTCCAGATTTCGTTCATTGATTTAATCAGCAACACATCGTATGGTAACGAGGAACATCCATAGTATTGGCAAATAAGATTAACAAAAAACCGCAATTACGGATTTACTTTTTACCTGTTAAAAAACTTAATATAAAAAGGTTTTAACTGGAAAAATTGTAACTATTTTCATATTCAATATATCAAACAATCTTTTACTAAGTCTTTTCATTAAATCAGGAATATTTAGAATTGTAACAGGGAAAAAGCGGAGGAGTATAAAATAGAATCTAACATTAAACCGCTACAACAGAATTAATTGCAGAATATTTAATTTCATTATAGACAATGGTTTTGTCGGGAATTATTGAAACTATATCGGAATCCAATTTATAAAGAATCCCTTAGTGACTCCAGATATGGTTTATTCGTTTATTAAAGAACAATTAGTAGTTAAACGAGGAATAACTGCAAATTTGGAAAATCATATAAAAAACGGCTAATACGGAATTAGGTTTTACCTAATCATACTTAATATATACAAATGATTTGGCCACAAAAACCGCATAAATTTCCAAATATTTTAAATCAAAGAATCCTTAAGTATGTCCTGTTTTAGCTTACTCATTTATTAAGCAAAACTTAGTAGTTAAACGAAGAACAAGTGCAGAATGGGCAAATCAAATCAAACAAAAAGCCGCTATTACGGATTTTCGTTTCATCTTCTCAAACTTAACGTATACAAATGTTATGACGGGAAAAACTGCAACAATTTCAAAATATTATAAATCAAATAATCCCTTACTCTGTCCTGCTTTTGCTTATTCATTTATTAAATAAGTTTTAGTAGTTAAAAAAAGAACAAGAGCAGAATTGGCAAACCAAATCAAACAAAAAAACGCTATAACGGAATTGTTTTACCCTTCTCATGCTTAATATATACAAATGATTGGATCAGAAAAACCGTAACAATTTCCAAATATTATACATCAATGAATATTTTACTTTGTCCTGATTTAGTTTATTCATTTATTAAGCAAAACTAAGTATATCATCCAGGAAAGAGTGCAGAATTGGCAAACCAAATCAAACAAAAAACCACAATTACGGAATTACTTTTTACCCTTCTCATGCTTAATATATACAAATGATTGGATCAGAAAAACCGTAACAATTTCCAAATATTATACATCAATGAATATTTTACTTTGTCCTGATTTAGTTTATTCATTTATTAAGCAAAACTAAGTATATCATCCAGGAAAGAGTGCAGAATTGGCAAACCAAATCAAACAAAAAACCACAATTACGGAATTACTTTTTACCCTTCTCATGCTTAATATATACAAATGATTGGATCAGAAAAACCGTAACAATTTCCAAATATTATACATCAATGAATATTTTACTTTGTCCTGATTTAGTTTATTCATTTATTAAGCAAAACTAAGTATATCATCCAGGAAAGAGTGCAGAATTGGCAAACCAAATCAAACAAAAAACCACAATTACGGAATTACTTTTTACCCTTCTCATGCTTAATATATACAAATGATTGGATCAGAAAAACCGTAACAATTTCCAAATATTATACATCAATGAATATTTTACTTTGTCCTGATTTAGTTTATTCATTTATTAAGCAAAACTAAGTATATCATCCAGGAAAGAGTGCAGAATTGGCAAACCAAATCAAACAAAAAACCACAATTACGGAATTACTTTTTACCCTTCTCATGCTTAATATATACAAATGATTGGATCAGAAAAACCGTAACAATTTCCAAATATTATACATCAATGAATATTTTACTTTGTCCTGATTTAGTTTATTCATTTATTAAGCAAAACTAAGTATATCATCCAGGAAAGAGTGCAGAATTGGCAAACCAAATCAAACAAAAAACCACAATTACGGAATTACTTTTTACCCTTCTCATGCTTAATATATACAAATGATTGGATCAGAAAAACCGTAACAATTTCCAAATATTATACATCAATGAATATTTTACTTTGTCCTGATTTAGTTTATTCATTTATTAAGCAAAACTAAGTATATCATCCAGGAAAGAGTGCAGAATTGGCAAACCAAATCAAACAAAAAACCACAATTACGGAATTACTTTTTACCCTTCTCATGCTTAATATATACAAATGATTGGATCAGAAAAACCGTAACAATTTCCAAATATTATACATCAATGAATATTTTACTTTGTCCTGATTTAGTTTATTCATTTATTAAGCAAAACTAAGTATATCATCCAGGAAAGAGTGCAGAATTGGCAAACCAAATCAAACAAAAAACCACAATTACGGAATTACTTTTTACCCTTCTCATGCTTAATATATACAAATGATTGGATCAGAAAAACCGTAACAATTTCCAAATATTATACATCAATGAATATTTTACTTTGTCCTGATTTAGTTTATTCATTTATTAAGCAAAACTAAGTATATCATCCAGGAAAGAGTGCAGAATTGGCAAACCAAATCAAACAAAAAACCACAATTACGGAATTACTTTTTACCCTTCTCATGCTTAATATATACAAATGATTGGATCAGAAAAACCGTAACAATTTCCAAATATTATACATCAATGAATATTTTACTTTGTCCTGATTTAGTTTATTCATTTATTAAGCAAAACTAAGTATATCATCCAGGAAAGAGTGCAGAATTGGCAAACCAAATCAAACAAAAAACCACAATTACGGAATTACTTTTTACCCTTCTCATGCTTAATATATACAAATGATTGGATCAGAAAAACCGTAACAATTTCCAAATATTATACATCAATGAATATTTTACTTTGTCCTGATTTAGTTTATTCATTTATTAAGCAAAACTAAGTATATCATCCAGGAAAGAGTGCAGAATTGGCAAACCAAATCAAACAAAAAACCACAATTACGGAATTACTTTTTACCCTTCTCATGCTTAATATATACAAATGATTGGATCAGAAAAACCGTAACAATTTCCAAATATTATACATCAATGAATATTTTACTTTGTCCTGATTTAGTTTATTCATTTATTAAGCAAAACTAAGTATATCATCCAGGAAAGAGTGCAGAATTGGCAAACCAAATCAAACAAAAAACCACAATTACGGAATTACTTTTTACCCTTCTCATGCTTAATATATACAAATGATTGGATCAGAAAAACCGTAACAATTTCCAAATATTATACATCAATGAATATTTTACTTTGTCCTGATTTAGTTTATTCATTTATTAAGCAAAACTAAGTATATCATCCAGGAAAGAGTGCAGAATTGGCAAACCAAATCAAACAAAAAACCACAATTACGGAATTACTTTTTACCCTTCTCATGCTTAATATATACAAATGATTGGATCAGAAAAACCGTAACAATTTCCAAATATTATACATCAATGAATATTTTACTTTGTCCTGATTTAGTTTATTCATTTATTAAGCAAAACTAAGTATATCATCCAGGAAAGAGTGCAGAATTGGCAAACCAAATCAAACAAAAAACCACAATTACGGAATTACTTTTTACCCTTCTCATGCTTAATATATACAAATGATTGGATCAGAAAAACCGTAACAATTTCCAAATATTATACATCAATGAATATTTTACTTTGTCCTGATTTAGTTTATTCATTTATTAAGCAAAACTAAGTATATCATCCAGGAAAGAGTGCAGAATTGGCAAACCAAATCAAACAAAAAACCACAATTACGGAATTACTTTTTACCCTTCTCATGCTTAATATATACAAATGATTGGATCAGAAAAACCGTAACAATTTCCAAATATTATACATCAATGAATATTTTACTTTGTCCTGATTTAGTTTATTCATTTATTAAGCAAAACTAAGTATATCATCCAGGAAAGAGTGCAGAATTGGCAAACCAAATCAAACAAAAAACCACAATTACGGAATTACTTTTTACCCTTCTCATGCTTAATATATACAAATGATTGGATCAGAAAAACCGTAACAATTTCCAAATATTATACATCAATGAATATTTTACTTTGTCCTGATTTAGTTTATTCATTTATTAAGCAAAACTAAGTATATCATCCAGGAAAGAGTGCAGAATTGGCAAACCAAATCAAACAAAAAACCACAATTACGGAATTACTTTTTACCCTTCTCATGCTTAATATATACAAATGATTGGATCAGAAAAACCGTAACAATTTCCAAATATTATACATCAATGAATATTTTACTTTGTCCTGATTTAGTTTATTCATTTATTAAGCAAAACTAAGTATATCATCCAGGAAAGAGTGCAGAATTGGCAAACCAAATCAAACAAAAAACCACAATTACGGAATTACTTTTTACCCTTCTCATGCTTAATATATACAAATGATTGGATCAGAAAAACCGTAACAATTTCCAAATATTATACATCAATGAATATTTTACTTTGTCCTGATTTAGTTTATTCATTTATTAAGCAAAACTAAGTATATCATCCAGGAAAGAGTGCAGAATTGGCAAACCAAATCAAACAAAAAACCACAATTACGGAATTACTTTTTACCCTTGTCATGCTTAATATATACAAATGATTTGATCAGAAAAACCGCAATTTCCAAATATTATACGACAATGATTCCTTTACTCTTTCCTGCTTTGGCTTATTCATTTATTAAGCAACACTAAGTAGATTGAAAAGGAACAAGTGTAGAATTGGCAAATTAAATCAAACAAAATGCCGCTATTACGGAATTACGTTTTAGTCTACTCATGCTTAATATATACAATTGATTTGATCGAAAAACTGCTACAATTTCCAAATTTTATACATCAATAAATCCCTGACTCTGTCCTGATTTGGCTTATTCTTTTATTAAGCAACACTAAGTACATCAACTAAGAACAGTGCAGATTTAACAAATCAAATAGCAAAACCGTTATACACAATTACGATTTGCCTTGCATGGTGAATATATACAAATTATCTGAGCGAAAAAGCAGCAAAAATTTCATAAAATTTTGCATCAAAGAATCCCTTACTATATCTTGAATTAGGATATTCATTTATTGAGGAAAATTAAGTATATCAACGAAGAACATGACAAGGATTGAAAAATCTAATCAAACAAAAAACTGCTACGATGGAATTGCGATTTAACATGTCATACTAAATATACACAATTGATTTGATAAGAAAAACCGAAACTATTTCAAATATTATATGTCAAAGAATCCCTTATTATGTCCTGCTTTGACTTAATACTTTATTAATCAAAAATTAGTAATTAAAAGAGGAAAAAGGGCAGAATTGACAAATCAAATAAAACAAGAAACGGCTAAAGGAAAATTACATTTACATTGTAATACAGAATACATAGAAACGACTTTCTCCTAAAAATGCATCAATTACCAAATATTAAACCTCAAAGAATCCCTTACTCTGTCCGGCCATGGCATATATATACAAAGATAGAATACGTCGGTAATCCAGGAACAAATGCAGGATTGGCAAATCATATAAATAAAAAAACTGCTATTACGTAATTAAGATTTGCCTAGTCATGGGTAATATATAAAAATGAATTGACAAGAAAAACTGCAACAATTCCCAAATATTAGGTAACAATGAATCCCAAACTCTTTCCTGCTTTGGTTTCTTCATTTATTTAGCAACACGAAGTATATCAACGAGGAACAACTGCTGAATTGGCAAATCAAATCATACAAAAAACCGCTACAACGGAAGTACGTTTTACCGCTCTTCTGCCTAATATATACCAATGTTTTAATCAGAAAAACTGCAAAATTTCCAAATATTATGCATCAATGATCCCCTTACTCTTTCCTGTTTTGGTTTATTTATTTCGTAAGCAAACCTAAGTAAATCAACGAGGAACAAGTGCTGAATTGGCAAACCAAGTAAAAAAAAACCGCTACAACGGAATTGCGTTTTACGGTTCGTCTGCCTAATATATACCGTTAATCTATAATGGAAAACTGCAACAATTTCCAAATATATTACGATTCAATGAATCCCTTACTCATTCCTGCTTTGGTTTATTCATCTATTAAGCAACACAAAGGATATCAAAGAGGAACAAGTGCCGAATTGGCAAATCAAATCAAACAAAACACCGCTACAACGAAATTGGGTTTTACAGTTCTCCTTCCTAATATATACAAATGAGTTCATCAGAAAAACTGAAAACCATTTGAAAATAAGATACATCAATGATTCTCTTACTCTTTCCTGTTTTGGTTTATTCATTTCTTAAGCAAACCTAAGTAGATCACCGAGGAAAAAGTGCTGAATTGGCAAATCAAATCAAACAAAAAACCGCTACTACGGAAGTACGTTTTACCGATCATCTGCCTAATATACACCTATGATTTAATCAGAAAAACTGCAACAATTTCCACATATTATGCATCAATGAATCCCTTACCCTTTCCTGCTTTGGTTAATTCATTTAGTAAGCAAGACTAAGTAGATCACCGAGGAAAAAGTGCTGAATTGCCAAATCAAACCAAACAAAAAACCGCTTCTACGGAAGTATGTTTTACCGTTCCCATACCTAATATATACAAATGATTTAATCAGAAAAACAGCAACAATTCATAAATGTTAAGCTTCAATGAAGCCCTTACTCTTTCCTGCTTCGGTTTATTAATATATCAAGGAACACTAAGTAGATCAACTAGGAAAAAGTTCACAATTGGTAAATCAATCAAACAGAAAGCTGCTACTCAGAAAGTACGTTTTACCGTTCCCATGCCTAATGTATACAAACGATTTAATCAGAAAAACTGGGACAATTCATAAATGTTCTGCTTCAATGAATCCCTTACTCTTTCCTGCTTCGGCTTATTCATTTCTTAAGCAACACTAATGGCATCAACGAGGGACAAGTGCTGAATTAGCAAATTAAATCAAACAAAAAACCATTACGACGGAAGTATGTTGTACCGTTCCCATGCCTAATATATACAAATGATTCATTCAGAAAAACTGCAACAATTCATAAATGTTCAGCTTCAATGAAGCCCTTACTCTTACTTGCTTTCTTTTATTCATTTAAAGCAACACTAAGTACATCACAGAGGAACAAGTGCTGATTTGGCAAATCAAATTAATTAAAAAACCGCTACTACTGAAGTATTTTTTACCGTTCCCATGCCTAATATATACAAATGATTTAATCAGAAAAACTGACACAATTCATAAATGTTCAGCTTCAATGAAGCCCTTAATTTTACATACTTTGTTTTATTCATTTATTAAGCAACACTAAGTAGATCAACGAGGAACAAGTGCTGAATTGGCAAATCAAATCAAACAAAAATCCGCTACTACGGAAGTACGTTTTACTGTTCCCATGCCTAATATATACAAATGATTTAATCAGAAAAACTGCAACAATTCATAAATTATCAGCTTCAATGAAGCCGATATTTGTCGCTGCCTCCCACCAGACACGACTTGACACAAGGGCAAAAGCCCGAAGGCCAATTATAGTGGGGAAAAAGGGGAAGGGAAGGTCGGGAACGAGCCGAGACTCAAACCCTGGTTGTCTGTGCTGCTCATCGGCTCACTTAGTGCAATGTGAGCCTGACGAGGCAAGCAGTTTCACGAACCGAAATGTGGGTCCGGGCACGTATGCCAGTTAACGGCTTAAACGAGACGCTTGGTCTAGTGCCGTGCATGGGGGACAAAGGAGACAAAAATGCAGCTCGACACCCGAAGGTAGCCTACTTGAAACTAGGTGCCTAATTAAAGGCCCAAAGTCTGCCATTGTTCCTTTTCCAGGGCCAAGTTTCGGACCGAAGTCCAGAACAGAACCCGGAGCAATCGCCAAAAAAAACAAGCCCTTCAGCTTCAATGAAGCCCTTACTCTTACTTGCTTTGTTTTATTCACTTATTAAGCAACACTAAGTAGATCACCGAGGAAAAAGTGCTGAATTGCCAAATCAAATCAAACAAAAATCCACTACTACGGAAGTACGTTTTACCGTTCCCATGCCTAATATATACAAATGATTTAATCAGAAAAACTGACACAATTCATAAATGTTCAGCTTCAATGAAGCCCTTAATTTTACATACTTTGTTTTATTCATTTATTAAGCAACACTAAGTAGATCAACGAGGAACAAGTGCTGAATTGGCAAATCAAATCAAACAAAAAACCGCTACTACGGAAGTACGTTTTACTGTTCCCATGCCTAATATATACAAATGATTTAATCAGAAAAACTGCAACAATTCATAAATTATCAGCTTCAATGAAGCCGATATTTGTCGCTGCCTCCCACCAGACACGACTTGACACAAGGGCAAAAGCCCGAAGGCCAATTATAGTGGGGAAAAAGGGGAAGGGAAGGTCGGGAACGAGCCGAGACTCAAACCCTGGTTGTCTGTGCTGCTCATCGGCTCACTTAGTGCAATGTGAGCCTGACGAGGCAAGCAGTTTCACGAACCGAAATGTGGGTCCGGGCACGTATGCCAGTTAACGGCTTAAACGAGACGCTTGGTCTAGTGCCGTGCATGGGGGACAAAGGAGACAAAAATGCAGCTCGCCCACCCGAAAGTAGCCTACTTTAAACTAGGTGCCTAATTAAAGGCCCAAAGTCTGCCATTGTTCCTTTTCCAGGGCCAAGTTTCGGACCGAAGTCCAGAACAGAACCCGGAGCAATCGCCAAAAAAAACAAGCCCTTCAGCTTCAATGAAGCCCTTACTCTTACTTGCTTTGTTTTATTCACTTATTAAGCAACACTAAGTAGATCACCGAGGAAAAAGTGCTGAATTGCCAAATCAAATCAAACAAAAATCCACTACTACGGAAGTACGTTTTACCGTTCCCATGCCTAATATATACAAATGATTTAATCAGAAAAACTGACACAATTCATAAATGTTCAGCTTCAATAAGCCCTTACTCTTACTTGCTTAGTTTTATTCATTTTAAGCAACACTAAAAGGATCACAGAGGAACAAGTGCTGAATTGCAAAATCAAATCAAACAAAAAACGGCTACTACCGAAGTACGTTTTACCGTTCCCATGCCTAATAAATACAAATGATTTAATAAGAAAAACTGCAACAATTCATGAATGTTCAGCTTCATTGAAGCCCCTACTCTTACTTGCTTTTTTTTATTCACTTATTAAGCAACACTAAGTAGATCACAGAGGAACAAGTGCTGAATTGGCAAATAAATCAAACAAAAAACTGCTACTACAGAAGTACGTTTTACCGTTCCCATGCCTAATATATACAAATGATTTAATGAGAAAAACTGCAACAATTCATAAATGTTCAGCTTCAATGAAGCCCTTACTCTTACTTGCTTTGTTTTATTCACTTATTAAGTAACACAAAGTAGATCACCGAGGAAAAAGTGCTGAATTGGCAAATCAAATCAAACAAAAAACCGCTACTACGGAAGTACGTTTTACCGTTCCCATGCCTAATATATACAAATGATTTAATCAGAAAAACTGCAACAATTCATAAATGTTCAGCTTCATTGAAGCCCTTACTCTATCCTACTTTGGTTGATTCATTTATTAAGCATCACTAAGTAGATCACAGAGGAACAAGTGCTGAATTGGCAAATAAATCAAACAAAAAACTGCTACTACGGAAGTACGTTTTACCGTTCCCATGCCTAATATATACAAATGATTCATTCAGAAAAACTGCAACAATTCATAAATGTTCAGCTTCAATAAGCCCTTACTCTTACTTGCTTAGTTTTATTCACTTATTAAGCAACACTAAAAAGATCACAGAGGAACAAGTGCTGAATTGCAAAATCAAATCAAACAAAAAACCGCTACTACGGAATACGTTTTACCGTTCCCATGCGTAATATATACAAATGATTTAATAAGAAAAACTGCAACAATTCATAAATGTTCAGCTTCATTGAAGCCCTTACTCTTACTTGCTTTGTTATATTCACTTATTAAGCAACACCAAGTAGATCACCGAGGAAAAAGTGCTGAATTGGCAAATCAAATCAAACAAAAAACTGCTACTACGGAAGTACGTTTTACCGTTCCCATGCCTAATATATACAAATGATTTAATAAGAAAAACTGCAACAATTCATAAATGTTCAGCTTCAATAAGACCTTACTCTTACTTGCTTAGTTTTATTCATTTAAAGCAACACTAAGTAGATCACAGAGGAACAAGTGCTGAATTGGCAAATCAAATCAAACAAAAAACCGCTACTACGGAAGTACGTTTTACCGTTCCCATGCCTAATATATACAAATTATTTAATCAGAAAAACTGCAACAATTCATAAATGTTCAGCTTCAATGTAGCCCTTACTCTTACTTGCTTTGTTTTATTCATTTAAAGCAACACTAAGTAGATCACAGAGGAACAAGTGCTGAATTGGCAAATCAAATCAAACAAAAAACCGCTACTACGGAAGTACGTTTTACCGTTCCCATGCCTAATATATACAAATGATTTAATAAGAAAAACTGCAACAATTCATAAATGTTCAGCTTCAATAAGACCTTACTCTTACTTGCTTAGTTTTAGTCATTTTAAGCAACACTAATAAGATCACATAGGAACAAGTGCTGAATTGGCAAATCAAATCAAACAAAAAACCGCTACTACGGAAGTACGTTTTACCGTTCCCATGCCTAATATATACAAATGATTTAGTCAGAAAAACTGCAACAATTCATAAATGTTCAGCTTCAATGAAGCCCTTACTCTTACTTGCTTTGTTTTATTCACTTATTAAGTAACACAGAGTAGATCACCGAGGAAAAAGTGCTGAATTGGCAAATCAAATCAAACAAAAAACCGCTACTACGGAAGTACGTTTTACCGTTCCCATGCCTAATATATACAAATGATTTAATGAGAAAAACTGCAACAATTCATAAATGTTCAGCTTCAATGTAGCCCTTACTCTTACTTGCTTTGTTTTATTCATTTAAAGCAACACTAAGTAGATCACAGAGGAACAAGTGCTCAATTTGCAAATCAAATCAAACAAAAAACCGCTACTACGGAAGTACGTTTTACCGTTCCCATGCCTAATATATACAAATGATTTAATCAGAAAAACTGCAACAATTCATAAATGTTCAGCTTCAATGTAGCCCTTACTCTTACTTGCTTTGTTTTATTCATTTAAAGCAACACTAAGTAGATCACAGAGGAACAAGTGCTGAATTGGCAAATCAAATCAAACAAAAAACCGCTACTACGGAAGTACGTTTTACCGTTCCCATGCCTAATATATACAAATGATTTAATGAGAAAAACTGCAACAATTCATAAATGTTCAGCTTCAATGAAGCCCTTACTCTTACTTGCTTTGTTTTATTCACTTATTAAGCAACACTAAGTAGATCACCGAGGAACAAGTGCTGAATTGGCAAATCAAATCAAACAAAAAACCGCTACTACGGAAGTACGTTTTACCGTTCCCATGCCTAATATATACAAATGATTTAATCAGAAAAACTGCAACAATTCATAAATGTTCAGCTTCAATGAAGCCGTTACTCTTACTTGCTTTGTTTTATTCACTTATTAAGCAACACTAAGTAGATCACAGAGGAACAAGTGCTGAGTAGGCAAATAAATCAAACAAAAAACTGCTACTACGGAAATATGTTTTACCGTTCCCATGCCTAATATATACAAATGATTTACTCAGAAAAACTGCAACAATTCATAAATGTTCAGCTTCATTGAAGCCCTTACTCTTACTTGCTTTTTTTTATTCACTTATTAAGTTACGCAAAGTAGATCACCGAGGAAAAAGTGCTGAATTGGCAAATCAAATAAAACAAAAAACCGCTACTACGGAAGTACGTTTTACCGTTCCCATGCCTAATATATACAAATGATTTAATGAGAAAAACTGCAACAATTCATAAATGTTCAGCTTCAATGAAGCCGATATTTGTCGCTGAATCCCACCAGACGCTACTTGACACATGGGCAAAAGCCCGAAGGCCAATTATAGTGGGGAAAAAGGGGAAGGGAAGGTCGGGAACGAGCCGAGACTCGAACCCTGCTTGTCTGTGCTGCTCATCGGCTCACTTAGTGCAATGTGAGCCTGATGAGGCAAGCAGTTTCACGAACCGAAATGTGGGTCCGGGCACGTATGCCAGTTAACGGCTTAAACGAGACGCTTGGTCTAGTGCCGTGCACGGGGGACAAAGGAGACAAAAATGCAGCTCGCCCACCCGAAGGTAGCCTACTTGAAACTAGGTGCCTAATTAAAGGCCCAAAGTCTGCCATTGTTCCTTTTCCAGGGCCAAGCTTCGGACCGAAGTCCAGAACAGAACCCGGAGCAATCGCCAAAAAAAAAACGAACCCTTCAGCTTCAATGAAGCCCTTACTCTTACTTGCTTAGTTTTATTCATTTTAAGCAACACTAATAAGATCACAAAGGAACAAGTGCTGAATTGGCAAATCAAATCAAACAATAACCGCTATTACGGAAGTACGTTTTACCGTTCCCATGCCTAATATATACAAATGATTTAATGAGAAAAACTGCAACAATTCATAAATGTTCAGCTTCAATGAAGCCCTTACTCTTACTTGCTTTGTTTTATTCACTTATTAAGCAACACTAAGTAGATCACCGAGGAACATCTGCTGAATTGGCCAATCAAATCAAACAAAAAACCGCTACTACGGAAGTACGTTTTACCGTTCCCATACCTAATATATACAAATGATTTAATGAGAAAAAATGCAACAATTCATAAATGTTCAGCTTCATTGAAGCCCTTACTCTTACTTGCTATGTTTTATTCACTTATTAAGCAACTCTAAGTAGATCACAGAGGAACAAGTGCTGAATTGGCAAATAAATCAAACAAAAAACTGCTACTACGGAAGTACGTTTTACCGTTCCCATGCCTAATATATACAAATGATTTAATCAGATAAACTGCAACAATTCATAAAACTTCAGCTTCAATGAAGCCCTTACTCTATCCTACTTTGGGTGATTCATTTATTAAGCAACACTAAGTAGATCACAGAGGAACAAGTGCTGAATTGGCAAATAAATCAAACAAAAAACTGCTACTACGGAAGTACGTTTTACCGTTCCCATGCCTAATATATACAAATGATTTAATCAGAAAAACTGCAACAATTCATAAATGTTCAGCTTCAATGAAGCCCTTACTCTTACTTGCTTTGTTTTATTCACTTATTAAGTAACACAGAGTAGATCACCGAGGAAAAAGTGCTGAATTGGCAAATCAAATCAAACAAAAAACCGCTACAACGGAATTAGGTTTTACCGTTCCCATGCCTAATATATACAAATGATTTAATGAGAAAAACTGCAACAATTCATAAATGTTCAGCTTCAATGTAGCCCTTACTCTTACTTGCTTTGTTTTATTCATTTAAAGCAACACTAAGTAGATCACCGAGGAACAAGTGCTCAATTTGCAAATCAAATCAAACAAAAAACCGCTACTACGGAAGTACGTTTTACCGTTCCCATGCCTAATATATACAAATGATTTAATCAGAAAAACTGCAACAATTCATAAATGTTCAGCTTCATTGAAGCCCTTACTCTATCCTACTTTGGTTGATTCATTTATTAAGCAACACTAAGTAGATAACAGAGGAACAAGTGCTGAATTGGCAAATCAAATCAAACAAAAAACCACTACTACGGAAGTACGTTTTACCGTTCCCATGCCTAATATATACAAATGATTTAATCAGAACAACTGCAACAATTCATAAATGTTCAGCTTCAATAAGCCCTTACTCTTACTTGCTTAGTTTTATTCATTTTAAGCAACACTAATAAGATCACAGTGGAACAAGTGCTGAATTGGCAAATCAAACCAAAAAAAAACCGCTACTACGGAAGTACTTATTACCGTTCCCATGCCTAATATATACAAATGATTTAATCAGAAAAACTGCAACAATTCATAAATGTTCAGCTTCATTGAAGCCCTTACTCTATCCTACTTTGGTTGATTCATTTATTAAGCAACACTAAGTAGATCACAGAGGAACAAGTGCTGAATTGGCAAATCAAATCAAACAAAAAATCGCTACTACAGAATACGTTTTACCGTTCCCATGCCTAATATATACAAAAGATTTAATGAGAAAAACTGCAACAATTCATAAATGTTCAGCTTCAATGAAGCCCTTACTCTTATTTGCTTTGTTTGATTCATTTAAAGCATCACTAAGTAGATCACAGAGGAACAAGTGCAGATTTGGCAAATCAAATCAAACAAAAAACCGCTACAACGGAAGTACGTTTGACCGTTCCCATGCCTAATATATACAAATGATTTAATCAGAACAACTGCAACAATTCATAAATGTTCAGCTTCAATGAAGCCCTTACTCTTACTTGCTTTGTTTTATTCACTTATTAAGCAACACTAAGTAGATCACCGAGGAACAAGTGCTGAATTGGCAAATCAAATCAAACAAAAAACCGCTACTACGGAAGTACGTTTTACCGTTCCCATACCTAATATATACAAATGATTTAATCAGAACAACTGCAACAATTCATAAATGTTCAGCTTCAATGAAGCCCTTACTCTTACTTGCTTTGTTTTATTCACTTATTAAGCAACACTAAGTAGATCACCGAGGAACAAGTGCTGAATTGGCAAATCAAATCAAACAAAAAACCGCTACTACGGAAGTACGTTTTACCGTTCCCATACCTAATATATACAAATGATTTAATCAGAAAAACTGCAACAATTCATAAAACTTCAGCTTCAATGAAGCCCTTAGTCTATCCTACTTTGGGTGATTCATTTATTAAGCAACACTAAGTAGATCACAGAGGAACAAGTGCTGAATTGGCAAATCAAATCAAACAAAAAACCGCTACTACGGAAGTACGTTTTACCGTTCCCATGCCTAATATATACAAATGATTTAATCAGAAAAACTGCAACAATTCATAAATGTTCAGCTTCAATGAAGCCCTTACTCTTACTTGCTTTGTTTTATTCATTTAAAGCAACACTAAGTATATCTCAGAGGAACAAGTGCTGAATTGGCAAATCAAATCAAACAAAAAACCGCTAATACGGAAGTACGTTTTACCGTTCCCATGCCTAATATATACAAATTATTTAATGAGAAAAACTGCAACAATTCATAAATGTTCAGCTTCAATGAAGCCCTTACTCTTACTCTTTTTTTATGGACTTATTAAGCAACACTCAGTAGATCACAGAGGAACAAGTGCTGAATTGGCAAATCAAATCAAACAAAAAACCGCTACTACGGAAGTACGTTTTACCGTTCCCATGCCTAATATATACAAATGATTTAATCAGAAAAACTGCAACAATTCATAAATGTTCAGCTTCAATGAAGCCCTTACTCTTACTTGCTTTGTTTTATTCATTTAAAGCAACACTAAGTATATCTCAGAGGAACAAGTGCTGAATTGGCAAATCAAATCAAACAAAAAACCGCTAATACGGAAGTACGTTTTACCGTTCCCATGCCTAATATATACAAATTATTTAATGAGAAAAACTGCAACAATTCATAAATGTTCAGCTTCAATGAAGCCCTTACTCTTACTCTTTTTTTATGGACTTATTAAGCAACACTCAGTAGATCACAGAGGAACAAGTGCTGAATTGGCAAATCAAATCAAACAAAAAACCGCTACTACGGAAGTACGTTTTACCGTTCCCATGCCTAATATATACAAATGATTTAATCAGAAAAACTGCAACAATTCATAAATGTTCAGCTTCAATGAAGCCCTTACTCTTACTTGCTTTGTTTTATTCATTTAAAGCAACACTAAATAGATCACCGAGGAACAAGTGCTGATTTGGCAAATCAAATCAAACAAAACCTGCTACTACGGATGTACGTTTTACCGTTCCCATGCCTAATATATACAAATGATTTAATGAGAAAAACTGTAACAATTCACAAATGTTCAGCTTCAATGAAGCCCTTACTCTTACTTGCTTTGTTTTATTCGCTTATTAAGCAACACTAAGTAGATCACCGAGGAACAACTGCTTAATTGGCAAATCAAATCAAACAAAAAACCGCTACTACGGAAGTACGTTTTACCGTTCCCATGCCTAATATATACAAATGATTTAATGAGAAAAAGTGCAACAATTCATAAATGTTCAGCTTCACTGAAGCCCTTACTCTTACTTGCTTTGTTTTATTCACTTATTAAGCAACACTAAGTAGATCACCGAGGAACAACTGCCTAATTGGCAAATCAAATCCAACAAAAAACCGCTACTACGGAAGTACGTTTTACCGTTCCCATGCCTAATATATACAAATGATTTAATGAGAAAAACTGCAACAATTCATAAATGGTCAGCTTCAATGAAGCCCTTACTCTTACTCTGTTTGTTTTATTCACTTATTAAACAACACTAAGTAGATCACCGAGGAACAAGTGCTGAATTGGCAAATCAAATCAAACAAAAAACCGCTACTACGGAAGTACGTTTTACCGTTCCCATGCCTAATATATACAAATGATTTAATGAGAAAAACTGCAACAATTCATAAATGTTCAGCTTCAATGAAGCCCTTACTCTTACTTGCTTTGTTTTATTCACTTATTAAGCAACACTTAGTAGATCACCAAGGAACAAGTGCTGAATTGGCAAATCAAATCAAACTAAAAACCGCTACTACGGAAGTACGTTTTACCGTTCCCATGCCTAATATATACAAATGATTTAATGAGAAAAAATGCAACAATTCATAAATGTTCAGCTTCAATGAAGCCCTTACTCTTATTTGCTTTGTTTGATTCATTTAAAGCATCACTAAGTAGATCACAGAGGAACAAGTGCAGAATTGGCAAATCAAATCAAACAAAAAACCGCTACAACTGAAGTACGTTTTACCGTTCCCATGCCTAATATATACAAATGATTTAATCAGAAAAACTGCAACAATTCATAAATGTTCAGCTTCAATATAGCCCTTACTCTTACTTGCTTTGTTTTATTCATTTAAAGCAACACTAAGTAGATCACAGAGGAACAAGTGCTGAATTGGCAAATCAAATCAAACAAAAAACCGCTACTACGGAAGTACGTTTTACCGTTCCCATGCCTAATATATATAAATGATTTAATCAGAAAAACTGCAACAATTCATAAATGTTCAGCTTCAATGAGGCCCTTACTCTTACTTGCTTCGTTTTATTCACTAATTAAGCAACACTAATAAGATCAGCGAGGAAAAAGTGCTGAATTGGCAAATTAAATCAAACAAAAAACCACTACTACGGAAGTACGTTTTACCGTTCCCATGCCTAATATATACAAATGATTTAATGATAAAAACTGCAACAATTCATAAATGTTCAGCTTCAATGAAGCCCTTACTCTTATTTGTTTGTTTTATTCACTTATTAAGCAACACTAAGTAGATCACCGAGGAACAAGTGCTGAATTGGCAAATCAAATCAAACAAAAAACCGCTACTACGGAAGTACGTTTTACCGTTCCCATGCCTAATATATACAAATGATTTAATCAGAAAAACTGCAACAATTCATAAATGTTCAGCTTCAATGAAGCCCTTACTCTTACTTGCTTTGTTTTATTCACTTATTAAGCAACACTAAGTAGATCACCGAGGAACAACAGCTGAATTGGCAAACCAAATCAAACAAAAAACCGCTACTACGGAAGCACGTTTTACCGTTCCCATGCCTAATATATACAAATGATTTAATCAGAAAAACTGCAATTCATAAATGTTCAGCTTCAATGAAGCCCTTACTCTTACTTGCTTTTTTTTATTCATTTAAAGCAACACTAAGTAGATCACAGAGGAACAAGAGCTGAATTGGCAAATCAAATCAAACAAAAAACCGCTACTACGGAAGTACGTTTTACCGTTCCCATGCCTAATATACACAAATAATTTAATGAGAAAAACTGCAACAATTCATAAATGTTCAGCTTCAATGAAGCCCTTACTCTTACTTGCTTTGTTTTATTCACTTATTAAGCAACACTAAGTAGATCACCGAGGAACAACAGCTGAATTGGCAAATCAAATCAAACAAAAAACCGCTACTACGGAAGTACGTTTTACCGTTCCCATGCCTAATATATACAAATGATTTAATCAGAAAAACTGCAACAATTCATAAATGTTCAGCTTCAATGAAGCCATTACACTTACTTGCTTTGTTTTATTCACTTATTAAGCAACACTAAGTAGATCACCGAGGAACAACTGCTTAATTGTCAAATCAAGTCAAACAAAAAACCGCTACTACGGATGTACGTTTTACCGTTCCCATGCCTAATATATACAAATTATTTAATGAGAAAAACTGCAACAATTCATAAATGTTCAGCTTCAATGAAGCCCTTACTCTTACTTACTTTGTTTTATTCACTTATTAAGAAACACTAAGTAGATCACAGAGGAACAAGTGCTGAATTGGCAAATCAAATCAAACAAAAAACCACTACTACGGAAGTATGTTTTACCGTTCCTATGCCTAATATATACAAATGATTTAATGAGAAAAACTGCAACAATTCATAAATGGTCAGCTTCAATGAAGCCCTTACTCTTACTCTGCTTGTTTTATTCACTTATTAAACAACACTAAGTAGATCACCGAGGAACAAGTGCTGAATTGGCAAATCAAATAAAACAAAAACTGCTACTATGGAAGTACGTTTTACCGTTCCCATGCCTAATATATACAAATGATTTAATGAGAAAAACTGCAACAATTCATAAATGTTCAGCTTCAATGTAGCCCTTACTCTTACTCTCTTTGGTTTATTCATTTAAAGCAACACTAAGTAGATCACCGAGGAACAAGTGCTGATTTGGCAAATCAAATCAAACAAAACCTGCTACTACGGAAGTACGTTTTACCGTTCCCATGCCTAATATATACAAATGATTTAATGAGAAAAACTGTAACAATTCACAAATGTTCAGCTTCAATGAAGCCCTTACTCTTACTTGCTTTGTTTTATTCGCTTATTAAGCAACACTAAGTAGATCACCGAGGAACAACTGCTTAATTGGCAAATCAAATCAAACAAAAAACTGCTACTACGGAAGTACGTTTTACCGTTCCCATGCCTAATATATACAAATGATTTAATGAGAAAAACTGCAACAATTCATAAATGTTCAGCTTCACTGAAGCCCTTACTCTTACTTGCTTTGTTTTATTCACTTATTAAGCAACACTAAGTAGATCACCTAGGAACAAGTGCTGAATTGGCAAACCAAATCAAACAAAAAACCGCTACTACGGAAGTACGTTTTACCGTTCCCATGCCTAATATATACAAATGATTTAATGAGAAAAACTGCAACAATTCATAAATGTTCAGCTTCAATGAAGCCATTACACTTACTTGCTTTGTTTTATTCACTTATTAAGCAACACTAAGTAGATCACCGAGGAACAACTGCTTAATTGTCAAATCAAGTCAAACAAAAAACCGCTACTACGGATGTACGTTTTACCGTTCCCATGCCTAATATATACAAATTATTTAATGAGAAAAACTGCAACAATTCATAAATGTTCAGCTTCAATGAAGCCCTTACTCTTACTTGCTTTGTTTTATTCACTTATTAAGAAACACTAAGTAGATCACAGAGGAACAAGTGCTGAATTGGCAAATCAAATCAAACAAAAAACCACTACTACGGAAGTATGTTTTACCGTTCCTATGCCTAATATATACAAATGATTTAATGAGAAAAACTGCAACAATTCATAAATGGTCAGCTTCAATGAAGCCCTTACTCTTACTCTGCTTGTTTTATTCACTTATTAAACAACACTAAGTAGATCACCGAGGAACAAGTGCTGAATTGGCAAATCAAATAAAACAAAAACTGCTACTATGGAAGTACGTTTTACCGTTCCCATGCCTAATATATACAAATGATTTAATGAGAAAAACTGCAACAATTCATAAATGTTCAGCTTCAATGTAGCCCTTACTCTTACTCTCTTTGGTTTATTCATTTAAAGCAACACTAAGTAGATCACCGAGGAACAAGTGCTGATTTGGCAAATCAAATCAAACAAAACCTGCTACTACGGAAGTACGTGTTACCGTTCCCATGCCTAATATATACAAATGATTTAATGAGAAAAACTGTAACAATTCACAAATGTTCAGCTTCAATGAAGCCCTTACTCTTACTTGCTTTCTTTTATTCGCTTATTAAGCAACACTAAGTAGATCACCGAGGAACAACTGCTTAATTGGCAAATCAAATCAAACAAAAAACTGCTACTACGGAAGTACGTTTTACCGTTCCCATGCCTAATATATACAAATGATTTAATGAGAAAAACTGCAACAATTCATAAATGTTCAGCTTCACTGAAGCCCTTACTCTTACTTGCTTTGTTTTATTCACTTATTAAGCAACACTAAGTAGATCACCTAGGAACAAGTGCTGAATTGGCAAAACAAATCAAACAAAAAACCGCTACTACGGAAGTACGTTTTACCGTTCCCATGCCTAATATATACAAATGATTTAATGAGAAAAACTGCAACAATTCATAAATGTTCAGCTTCACTGAAGCCCTTACTCTTACTTGCTTTGTTTTATTCACTTATTAAGCAACACTAAGTAGATCACCTAGGAACAAGTGCTGAATTGGCAAACCAAATCAAACAAAAAACCGCTACTACGGAAGTACGTTTTACCGTTCCCATGCCTAATATATACAAATGATTTAATGAGAAAAACTGCAACAATTCATAAATGTTCAGCTTCACTGAAGCCCTTACTCTTACTTGCTTTGTTTTATTCACTTATTAAGCAACACTAAGTAGATCACCTAGGAACAAGTGCTGAATTGGCAAACCAAATCAAACAAAAAACCGCTACTACGGAAGTACGTTTTACCGTTCCCATGCCTAATATATATAAATGATTTAATCAGAAAAACTGCAACAATTCATAAATGTTCAGCTTCAATGAAGCCCTTACTCTTACTTGCTTTGTTTTATTCATTTAAAGCAACACTAAGTAGATCACAGAGGAACAAGTGCTGAATTGGCAAATCAAATCAAACAAAAAACCGCTACTACGGAAGTACGTTTTACCGTTCCCATGCCTAATATATACAAATGATTTAATGATAAAAACTGCAACAATTCATAAATGTTCAGCTTCAATGAAGCCCTTACTCTTATTTGTTTGTTTTATTCACTTATTAAGCAACACTAAGTAGATCACCGAGGAACAACTGCTGAATTGGCAAATCAAATCAAACAAAAAACCGCTACTACGGAAGTACGTTTTACCGTTCCCATGCCTAATATATACAAATGATTTAATCAGAAAAACTGCAACAATTCATAAATGTTCAGCTTCAATGAAGCCCTTACTCTTACTTGCTTTGTTTTATTCATTTAAAGCAACACTAAGTAGATCACCGAGGAACGTAATTGGCAAATCAAATCAAACAAAAAACCGCTACTACGGAAGTAAGTTTTACCGTTCCCATGCCTAATATATACAAATGATTTAATCAGAAAAACTGCAACAATTCATAAATGTTCAGCTTCAATGAAACCTTTTCTCTTACTTGCTTTGTTTTATTCATTTAAAGCAACACTAAGTAGATCACAGAGGAAAAAGTGCTGAATTGGCAAATCAAATCAAACAAAAAACCGCTACTACGGAAGTACATTTTACCGTTCCCATGCCTAATATATACAAATGATTTAATCAGAAAAACTGCAACAATTCATAAATGTTCAGCTTCAATGAAGCCCTTACTCTTACTTGCTTTGTTTTATTCACTTATTAAGCAACACTAAGTAGATCACCGAGGAACAACAGCTGAATTGGCAAACCAAATCAAACAAAAAACCGCTACTACGGAAGCACGTTTTACCGTTCCCATGCCTAATATATACAAATGATTTAATCAGAAAAACTGCAACAATTCATAAATGTTCAGCTTCAATGAAGCCCTTACTCTTACTTGCTTTTTTTTATTCATTTAAAGCAACACTAAGTAGATCACCGAGGAACAACAGCTGAATTGGCAAATCAAATCAAACAAAAAACCGCTACTACGGAAGTACGTTTTACCGTTCCCATGCCTAATATACACAAATAATTTAATGAGAAAAACTGCAACAATTCATAAATGTTCAGCTTCAATGAAGCCCTTACTCTTACTTGCTTTGTTTTATTCACTTATTAAGCAACACTAAGTAGATCACCGAGGAACAACAGCTGAATTGGCAAATCAAATCAAACAAAAAACCGCTACTACGGAAGTACGTTTTACCGTTCCCATGCCTAATATATACAAATGATTTAATCAGAAAAACTGCAACAATTCATAAATGTTCAGCTTCAATGAAGCCATTACACTTACTTGCTTTGTTTTATTCACTTATTAAGCAACACTAAGTAGATCACCGAGGAACAACTGCTTAATTGTCAAATCAAGTCAAACAAAAAACCGCTACTACGGATGTACGTTTTACCGTTCCCATGCCTAATATATACAAATTATTTAATGAGAAAAACTGCAACAATTCATAAATGTTCAGCTTCAATGAAGCCCTTACTCTTACTTGCTTTGTTTTATTCATTTAAAGCAACACTAAGTAGATCACCGAGGAACAAGTGCTGAATTGGCAAACCAAATCAAACAAAAAACCGCTACTACGGAAGCACGTTTTACCGTTCCCATGCCTAATATATACAAATGATTTAATGAGAAAAACTGCAACAATTCATAAATGTTCAGCTTCAATGAAGCCCTTACTCTTACTTGCTTTTTTTTATTCACTTATTAAGCAACACTAAGTTGATCACCGAGGAACAAGTGCTGAATTGTCAAATCAAATCAAACAAAAAACCGCTACAACGGAAGTACGTTTTACCGTTCCCATGCCTAATATATACAAATGATTTAATGAGAAAAACTGCAACAATTCATAAATGTTCAGCTTCAATGAAGCCCTTACTCTTAATTGCTTTGTTTTATTCAATTAAAGCAACACTAAGTAGATCACAGAGGAACAAGTGCTGAATTGGCAAACCAAATCAAACAAAAAACCGCTACTACGGAAACACGTTTTACCGTTCCCATGCCTAATATATACAAATGATTTAATCAGAAAAACTGCAATTCATAAATGTTCAGCTTCAATGAAGCCCTTACTCTTACTTGCTTTTTTTTATTCATTTAAAGCAACACTAAGTAGATCACAGAGGAACAAGAGCTGAATTGGCAAATCAAATCAAACAAAAAACCGCTACTACGGAAGTACGTTTTACCGTTCCCATGCCTAATATATACAAATAATTTAATGAGAAAAACTGCAACAATTCATAAATGTTCAGCTTCAATGAAGCCCTTACTCTTACTTGCTTTTTTTTATTCACTTATTAAGCAACACTAAGTTGATCACCGAGGAACAAGTGCTGAATTGGCAAATCAAATCAAACAAAAAACCGCTACTACGGAAGCACGTTTTACCGTTCCCATGCCTAATATATACAAATGATTTAATCAGAAAAACTGCAATTCATAAATGTTCAGCTTCAATGAAGCCCTTACTCTTACTTGCTTTTTTTTATTCATTTAAAGCTAATCAAATATTACAAATCAAATAATACAAATTATTTAATGAGAAAAACTGCAACAATTCATAAATGTTCAGCTTCAATGAAGCCCTTACTCTTACTTGCTTTGTTTTATTCACTTATTAAGCAACACTAAGTAGATCACCGAGGAACAAGTGCTGAATTGGCAAACCAAATCAAACAAAAAACTGCTACTACGGAAGTACGTTTTACCGTTCCCATGCCTAATATATACAAATGATTTAATCAGAAAAACTGCAACAATTCATAAATGTTCAGCTTCAATGTAGCCCTTACTCTTACTTGCTTTGTTTTATTCATTTAAAGCAACACTAAGTAGATTAAAGAGGAACAAGTGCTGAATTGGCAAATCAAATCAAACAAAATACTGCTACTACGGAATACGTTTTACCGTTCCCATGCCTAATATATACAAATGATTTAATGAGAAAAACTGTAACAATTCACAAATATTCAGCTTCAATGAAGCCCTTACTCTTACTTGCTTAGTTTTATTCGCTTATTAAGCAACACTAACTAGATCAGCGAGGAAAAAGTGCTGAAATGCAAAATCAAATCAAACAAAAAACCGCTACTACGGAAGTACGTTTTACCGTTCCCATGCCTAATATATACAAATGATTTAATAAGAAAAACTGCAACAATTCATAAATGTTCAGCTTCAATGAAGCCCTTACTCTTACTTGCTTTGTTTTATTCACTTATTAAGCAACACTAAGTAGATCACAGAGGAACAAGTGCTGAATTGCAAAATCAAATCAAACAAAAAACTGCTACTACGGAAGTACGTTTTACCGTCCCCATGCCTAATATATACAAATGATTCAATCAGAAAATCTGCAACAATTCATAAATGTTCAGCTTCAATGAAGCCCTTACTCTTACTTGCTTTGTTTTATTCATTTAAAGCAACACTAAGTAGATCACAGAGGAACAAGTGCTGAATTGGCAAATCAAATCAAACAAAAAACCGCTACTACGGAAGTTCGTTTTACCGTTCCCATGCCTAATATATACAAATGATTTAATGAGAAAAACTGCAACAATTCATAAATGTTCAGCTTCAAGGAAGCCCTTACTCTTACTTGCTTTGTTTTTTCACTTATTAAGCAACACTAAGTAGATCACCGAGGAACAAGTGCTGAATTGGCAAATCAAATCAAACAAAAAACCGCTACTACGGAAGTACGTTTTACCGTTCCCATGCCTAATATATACAAATGATTTAATGAGAAAAACTGCAACAATTCATAAATGTTCAGCTTCAATGAATCCCTTACTCTTACTCTCTTTGTTTTATTCACTTATTAAGCAACACTAAGTAGATCACCGAGGAACAAGTGCTGAATTGGCAAATCAAATCAAACAAAAAACCGCTACTACGGAAGTACGTTTTACCGTTCCCATGCCTAATTTATACAAATGATTTAATGAGAAAAACTGCAACAATTCATAAATGTTCAGCTTCAATGAAGCCCTTACTCTAACTTCCTTTGTTTTATTCATTTAAAGCAACACTAAGTAGATCACAGAGGAACAAGTGCTTATTTGGTAAATCAAATCAAACAAAAAACCACAACTACGGAAGTACGTTTTACCGTTCCCATGCCTAATATATACAAATGATTTAATGAGAAAAACTGCAACAATTCATAAATGTTCAGCTTCAATGAAGCCCTTACTCTTACTTGCTTTGTTTTATTCACTTATTAAGCAACACTATCTAGATCACCGAGGAGAAAGTGCTGAATTGCAAAATCTAATCAAACAAAAAACCGCTACTACGGAAGTACGTTTTACCGTTCCCATGCCTAATATATACAAATGTTTTAATCAGAAAAACTGCAACAATTCATAAATGTTCAGCTTCAATGTAGCCCTTACTCTTACTTGCTTTGTTTTATTTATTTATTAAGCAACACTATGGAAATCAACCTTGAACAAGTGCTGAATTGGTAAATCAAATCGAACAAATATCCGCTACTACGGAAGTACTTTTCCCGTTCCCATGCCTAATATATACCAATGATTTAATCAGAAAAACTGCAACAATTCATAAATGTTCAGCTTCAATAAGCCCTTACTCTTACTTGCTTAGTTTTATTCATTTTAAGCAACACTAATAAGATCACCGAGGAGCAAGTGCTGAATTGGCAAACCAAATCAAACAAAAAACCGCTACTACGGAAGTACGTTTTAGCGTTTCCCCTGCCTAATATATGCAAATGATTTGATCAAAAAACTGCAACAATTCATAAATGTTAAGCTTCAATGAAGCCTTTACTCTTACCTGCTTTGTTATCTTCATTTGTTAAGCAACACTATGTAGATCAACGCGGAACAAGTGCTGAATTGCAAAATCAAATCAAACAAAAAACCGCTACTACGGAAGTACGTTTTACCGTTCCCATGCCTAATATATACAAATGATTTAATCAGAAAAACTGCAACAATTCATAAATGTTCAGCTTCAATGAAGCCCTTACTCTTACCTGCTTTATTTTATTCATTTATTAAGCAACACTAAGTTGATCACAGAGGAACAAGTGCTTAATTAGCAAATCAAATCAAACAAAAAACCGTTACTACGGAAGTACGTTTTACCGTTCCCATGCCTAATATATACCAATGATTTAATCAGAAAAACTGCAACATTCATAAATTTTCAGCTTCAATGAAGCCCTTACTCTTACCTGCTTAGTTTTATTCATTTATTAAGCAACACTAAGTAGATCACAGTGGACCAAGTGCTGAATTGGCAAATCAAATCAAACAAAAAACCGCTACTACGGAAGTATGTTTTACCGTTACCATGCCTAATATATACAAATGATTTAATCAGAAAAACTGCAACAATACATAAATGTTCAGCTTCAATGAATCCCATACTCTTACCTGCTTTGTTTTATTTTTTTATAAACAACACTTATAGATCGCCGAGGAAAAGTGCTGAATTGGCAAATCAAATCAAACTAAAAACCGCTACTACGGAAGTACGTTTTACCGTTCCCATGCCTAATATATACAAATGATTTAATCAGAAAAACTGCAACAATTCATAAAAGTTCAGCTTCAATGAAGCCCTTACTCTTACTTGCTTTGTTTTATTCATTTAAAGCAACACTAAGTAGATCACAGAGGAACAAGTGCTGAATTGGCAAATCAAATCAAGTCAAATATCCGCGCTTACGGAAGTACGTTTTACCGTTACCATGCCTAATATATACAAATGATTTAATCAGAAAAACTGCAACAATTCATAAATGTTCAGCTTCAATGAAGCCCTTACTCTTACCTGCTTTGTTTTATTTATTTATTAAGCAACACTATGGAGATCAACGCGGAACAAGTTCTGAATTGGCAAATCAAATAAAACAAAAAACCACTACTACGGAAGTATCTTTTACCGTTCCCATGCCTAATATATACAAATGATTGATCAAAAAACTGCAACAATTCATAAATGTTCCGCTTCAATGAAGCCCTTACTCTTACTTGCTTTGTTTTATTCACTTATTAAGCAACACTAAGTAGATCACCGAGGAACAACTGCTTAATTGGCAAATCAAATCAAACAAAAAACCGCTACTACGGAAGTACGTTTTACCGTTCCCATGCCTAATATATACAAATGTTTTAAGTAGAAAAACTGCAACAATTCATAAATGTTCAGCTTCAATGAAGCCCTTACTCTTACCTGCTTTATTTTATTCATTTATCAAGCAACACTAAGTTGATCACAGAGGAACAAGTGCTTAATTAGCAAATCAAATCAAACAAAAAACCGCTACTACGGAAGTACGTTTTACCGTCCCCATGCCTAATATATACCAATGATTTAATCAGAAAAACTGCAACATTCATAAATTTTCAGCTTCAATGAAGCCCTTACTCTTACCTGCTTAGTTTTATTCATTTATTAAGCAACACTAAGTAGATCACAGTGGACCAAGTGCTGAATTGGCAAATCAAATCAAACAAAAAACCGCTACTACGGAAGTATGTTTTACCGTTACCATGCCTAATATATACAAATGATTTAATCAGAAAAACTGCAACAATTCATAAATGTTCAGCTTCAATGAAGCCCTTAGTCTTACATACTTAGTTTTATTCATTTATAAACAACACTAAGTAGATCACAGAGGAACATGTGGTGAATTGGCAAATCAAATCAAACTGGGGGGGGGGTTCTAAGCAACCCAATCCTTTTACTCTGTCTGCTGCTTTTTCCACTAACCCTCAGTCTATTTTCTTTCACTTTTTCAATAGTTAACGAGGTTACTTTATTTATTTATCTATTTGGTCAACTATATTTTTCCCTCAAGAACAATTCAAACCCGAGTCCATAAATTTTTGGTACATACAACGAGACACATTTTTTTGCACACATACTCCCTAATTTCCCATCCCGTTTCAAAATATCCTCTTCAACACAATGGTCTGGCCTCCTACTAAACCCCCAAATTCTCGATCCCATTCCAGGGGAACCTTCACAACTCGGTCTGGCCTCTAACCAGTACCTCAAATAAAATCTCAAACCCATTCTTAGGGGAATTCCCAAAACGCTGTCCTAGTCACTAACCAGTACCTCAAATTTCTCGACCCATCTCTAGAGGGAAAACATTCACAAAACCTGGTATGGCTTCTACCAGTAGCCAAAATATCGATCCCATTCTATGGAGACTTCACAGAACGCTTCCAATTTCCACTACTTTTCCAAACATCGAACCAGTCCCACAGACCTAATTACGGATCCCAAGGTATATGAGCATTTACCAGACAACATATCGTCGATGCCCAAATCCTTCCGGAACTCGGAATTGAAAGACACAGAAAAAACATCCCACTATAAAATAACTGCGCTTTACAATAGCATCCACAAGGCACTACGAAATTTCGTTGTTTACTATCAAAGTTCATTCATGAAAGCCCAAAATTCTCATTGTCCTCCAAATCGAAACTTGTTTTTATAACCTGTCACTTTTTGAAATATCACAAAAACAATATCTTCTGTTTCTCTTTCCTCCCTCTTCCTTCTTTCTTTCATGATTCATAGTCCAAAAATATAGCAGTAAACTCTCTCAACTCATATGTAAAATATACTGGATTTTATCACCGATTTCTAATTTTCTTTTATAATTATTCAAATTTAAGTGGACGCGACACTTAAAACCTTCAAAGACAGATATAACCAAAATTTTCTTTTTTTCATAATTAGGTAAATTTTATCAACGCGGACCAGGAAATTCAAAGATACACAGAAGGAAAAAAATTACTTTTCTTAATTTGAGCAATGAATCTACCACTTCTCCTTTTCTTTATTTTACGTAATAAAATAAATTCTATCGGGCGCAAACCACGCAACTTAAAAGTGACAGAGAAAGTCATAAAATATATACAATGAGCAATACACCTTATTTTTCATTTTTTTTTTTTTTTTTTTTCTTTTCCAGCCTTCTTCTCGATACTTTTGTTCTAAGTTTTCCTTCTTCGTTCTGGGGGCCTTCTTTCCATCGTCTCCTTCTTCGTTCTGGGGTCCTTCTTTCCATCGTCTCCTCCTTCGTTCTGGGGGCCTTCTTTCCATCGTCTCCTCCTTCGTTCTGGGGGCCTTCTTTCCATCGTCTCCTTCTTCGTTCTGGGGGCCTTCTTTCCATCGTCTTCTTCTTCGTTCTAGGGGCCTTCTTTCCATCGTCTCCTCCTTCGTTATGGGGGCCTTCTTTCCATCGTCTCCTTCTTCGTTCTGGGGTCCTTCTTTCCATCGTCTCCTCCTTCGTTCTGGGGGCCTTCTTTCCATCGTCTCTTTCTTCGTTCTGGGGGCCTTCTTTCTATCGTCTCCTCCTTCGTTCTGGGGGCCTTCTTTCCATAGTCTCCTCCTTCGTTCTGGGGGCCTTCTTTCCATCGTCTCCTTCTTCGTTCTGGGAGCTTTCTTTCCATCGTCTCCTTCTTCGTTCTGGGGGCCTTCTTTCCATCGTCTTCTTCTTCGTTCTAAGGGCCTTCTTTCCATCGTCTCCTCCTTCGTTCTGGGGGCTTTCTTTCCATAGTCTCCTCCTTCGTTCTGGGGTCCTTCTTTCCATCCTCTCCTGCTTCGTTCTGGGGTCCTTCTTTCCATCGTCTCCTCCTTTGTTCTGGGGTCCTTCTTTCCATCGTCTCCTCCTTCGTTCTGGGGTCCTTCTTTCCATCCTCTCCTCCTTCGTTCTGGGGGCCTTCTTTCCATCGTCTCCTCCTTCGTTCTGGGGGCCTTCTTTCTATCGTCTCCTTCTTCGTTCTGCAGGCCTTTTTTCCATCGTCTCCTCCATCGTTCTGGGGGCCTTGTGTCGAAGATTTTTTTCTTCTTTTTTCTAACCTGCAGCTTGTCTTTCAATATTTGGCATTCTTCTTTTCTCTCCACTCTTCTTGGTTGGGGTGCCGCATTTTTTCTTGTCCTTGAAGTTGAGTTCTTTTCTTTCCGATGTCCCCTTCTTCGTTCTGGGGTAGCACAGTTTTTTTTTTTTTTGTTTCTTTTTTTTAAATCTTTTTTGGTTGGGAGGGTGAGGTTCTTATGGTTCATCTTACGTTAACCCTCTTCTTAGCCACATCTATTCGACTAAAGTACCGTGAATCGTCAAGCGGATAAAACAAGTTCAAAATCAATCTATGCTTTCTTTTTTTTTTTCTTCTTGCAAAAGACATAGCAAGTCAACTACACACCAAAATAACATTATATTGTATAATTTTGGTGATGTCATCATAGCCAAATAGATACCGGCGGATTCTGTCGTTTCCGATTCGAACGGGTTTATTAATTTCTGATTTCGGTCTATGGCGACACAAGGAGAAAGAAACAATTCTTAAAAGCCTATACTATGCTGACCAAACGCCAAAACACCGGACTTCTTGTGATGTGTATGATCACAATTCTTCTATGCCGGTCGAGATCCGAAAAGCATAACCGCATGCCTCAACGGTAGAAAAACCAACTCCGTCTTCAATGGTCGAATACTTAACTACACCTTTCAACGGTCAAAATCCAACTGACGTCTTTTCGAAATCCTAAAACTCTCAGCCATCTCTTTCGAGCATCACATCATCCACACTCCAGCCCCATTTCCTGTCATTTATTAAGCAACGCTTAGTAGTTCAACGATAAACAAGTGTAAAATTGGCAAAACAAATTTAACAAAAAAACCGCTATAGCGGGATTACATTTTAGCTTGTTATATTTAATATATACAAATGATTAAAGCGGAAAGATTACAACAATTTCCAAATATTCTAATTCAAATAATTCCGTACTATGCTCTGCTTTGGCTTATTTGATTATAACGCAACACTTACTAGTTAAACGAGGAACAAGTGCAGGATTGGCAAATCAAATCTAACAAAAGCTGCAATTACATAATTGCATTTTATCTGGCTTTAGTTGTTATATACAAAGGTTTTGACCAGAAAGATTACAAATAATTCTGAACACCATGCATCAAAGAATTTTTTACTTTGTTCAGCTTTTTCTTATTTATTTATAATGCAACACGTTGTAACTAAACTCGGAACATGTGCAGAACTGACAAACAAAGGTTTTATCCGGAATGATTGCAAGAATTTACGAATGATATGCATCAAAAAACTATGTTTGCCTTGGGTTATTCATTTATTAAGCAACACTAAGTAGTTTAACGAGGAACAAGTGCAGAATTAGCAAATCAAATCAAACAAAAAACCGCTATTACGGAATTAGCTTTTTCTGGCATTACATTTTATATACAAAGGTTTTGACCGGAAAGATTGAAACAATTTCCAAATATTATACCTTACAATGTTCTGCATTTGCTTACTCCATTATTAAGCAAGACTTAGTAGTTAAACGAGAAACAAGCGCAGATTTGTCAAATCATATCTAACAAAAACCGCTATGACAGAATTCAATTTTTCTGGCTTTAGTTAATAAATACAACTGTTATGACCGGTAAGATTGCAACAAGTTCCAACTTTCATACATCAAAGAATTCCTCACTCTATTTTGCTTTGGATTATTCATTTATAAAGCAAAACTTCGTAGTTAAACGAGGAACAAGTGCATAATTGTCAAATTTAATCTAACCGCTTTTAAGGAATTACTTCTTTTCTGGCTTTACTTATAATATAGAAATGTTTTAACCGGAAATATTGAAACAATTTCGAAATATTTTAAATCAAAAAATTCCTAACTATGTTCTGCTTTTGCTTATTCATTTATTATGCAACACTTAATGGTGGAACTAGGGACAATGGCCAAATTAGTAATTCAAAATAAAAATCTGCTATCATGAAATTACGCTTTTTCTGGAATTAGTTCCCATATACGAAGTTTTTGACCCGAAAGATTGCAAGAATATCCAAATATTATACATCAAATAATTTCTCGCTATGTTCTGATTTGGCTAATTTATTTATAAAGCAACAGTTCGTCGTCAAACGAGGAACAGGTGCAGTATTTGCAAGTCAAATCTGACAAAAAAACCGCTTTTAAGAAATTACGTTTTTCTTACTTTACTTTTTATAGAGGAGGGTTTTAACAGGAAATATTGCAACAATTTACAAAAATTATAAGTGAAAGAATTCCTTACTATATTTTATTAAGCCACACTTAGAAGTAAAACGAGGAACGAGTAGAGAATTGGCAAATTTAATCTAAGTAGTCGGTATCAACAAACTTAAACAAAAACCCGGCCTGAATCCACCAGCGCCCAAAATATCGATTCTCCCAATTTCACAAATATCGAAACCTGTCTCAAACGTCTTAACTACAGATATGTGAAATTCATGGACAATCCCATCGATGAGCGAAACTAACTACACCCAAAGGCATGATATATAAAACGAAATCCCTCGGCCATTATATTACACCTTGTTGTATTTAATATATAGAAAGGTTTTGACCTGATACATTGCAACAATATCCAAATATTATACATCAAATAATTCCTTCCTACGTTTTGCTTTTGCTTATTCATTTATTAAACAGCACTTAGTAGTTAAATGAGGAACAAGTGCAGAATTGGCAAATCAAATCTAAAATAAACTATTATAGCAGAATAAGATTTACCTTCTTATATTTAATCACTCTCAAGCCGTCCAGCGCAATAAAATCCAATATAACTATGAGATGATTGTAAAAAATTGATTCAGCTGGAGCCGGGCGACTGGGAAGGCTATATCAATGACCTAAGAGCCTTACTTGATACCAACAAAATTTCAGAGACACCAACTACAAAGGCAGATCTTGTATCAGACAAAAGACACCTACACAAACTCACACCTCCACGGGTAAGACCGATCAAGAAAAGAGCAAGGAGCTATCACCAACCACACAACCAAGTAAATGTGTAACGGAGAAATCTCTTTCTAAAACAAGACCAAAAGATAGGAGATCCCCAATAAGACCATCCACTTCTACAGATACCTCCCCAAACAAGAAATTACAAAAAGACAAGACAAAAATTACTTCATAACAAAAAACCGTTGAAAGTGAAAATGTTGACTCGAGTAACAAATTCAAAATCTTAGAAAAGATGGAGATAGAAAACAGCCCCTAAGTTCATAAACAATCCAGATCTAAGGCCTAACAATGAACCACAAAATAATTCAGTGGAACTGCCGCGGAATCAAAGCCAATGGGAGCGAACTGCTCTTATTGATGACTCAACAACAACCTGCCATTGTCTGCCTTCAAGAAATATTTCTTAAAACTAATGATATCACAATAAAAAACCCACCAAAGTTACAATTTCATGAACAATACCGGTCATAGAGCTTCGGGTGGTGTCTCAATCCTTATTAGGAACGACATACCTTAAAGCAAAATTCACTTCAATACTCAACTCCAAGCAATAGCTGTCAAAGTGACTTTACACAGAACAATTAATATCTACTCCATATATATTCCGCCTCACGATGCCATAAATGAAAGTGAAATCAGCAACATATTACAGCAACTACCCACACCTTTTATTCTACTTGGCGATTTTAACAACCATAACACCATGTGGGGCTGTAGAAGCACAAACCACAAAGGCAAAACTCTCGAAAATATCATTAACGATAATCATCTCTGCCTATTCAACAAAAAAACACCAACACACCTGGATCTATCATCTGCTACCTACTCATCCATTGATTTAACCCTCTGAGACACTTCACTTTTCTTTGATTCCACCTGGAGGGTGTATGACGACACATGAGGGAGAGACCATTACCCAATTTTACTCGAGAGTTTGCACCCTCAAGACGACGACCTTCCCCGGTGGAGGTTAAATAAAACTAACTGGGAAGAATTTCGCTCTCAATGTCAGAAACACCTCATAGTAAACAGTACCGAAACCATTCTCGAATTCTCTGAAAAACTCATAAATATAGCTAAAACATGCATTCCACACAACCCAACAACTCATAAACGAGACAGACCTTGGTTCAGCAAAGAATGTAAACAGGCTATTCGCCTACGACGAGCAGCTTTGTAGAAATTCAACACTGAACCCACAACCTCCAATTCAATCTCTTTTAAATTCCACCGAGCTAATGCCCGTAAAATCATCAAAGAAGCCAAGAAAAAAATCCTGGCAAAATTACGTGAGCAAGCTAAATACCTCTTCTCACATCAAAACGGTTTGGCTCATGATTCGGAAAATAGCCGGTAAAAAACAATCAACTCCATTAAAACACCTCTCCGTAACAAACCACAAAATAACAGGTAAAAAAGTCATTGCAGAAACATTTTCTAAAAACTCCTCCAGCCAATTCAACACAGAATTCTATAAAATCAAACCCACCCTCGAAAAGAAAAAATAAGGTTTTCTTCAAATAACTCCGAAGAATACAATAAGCCATTTACCCTAACTGAACTAGTGGACTCCATAGTAAAATCCAACCACTCAGCTGTCGGTCCTGATGAAAAACACAATGAGTTTTTCTAGCAGCTACCAGATGAATCGGTCAAATGCCTACGAAAGCTATATAATAATATTTAGGTGAACGGTACTTTCCCAGAAACATGGAGACAATCAATAATTGTCCTGATCCCCAAATCAGGCAAAGATACATCGAATCCGCAGAATTATCGACCCATCGCATTGACTAGCTGCCTTTGTAAGACGATAGAGCGAATGATAAACAGTAGACTGACGTGGTATCTCGAGACAAATGGTCAAATAACAAATATGCAAACGGGATTCCGGAAAAGGAGAGGAACCATAAATCATTTGATACGACTAGAAACCTTCATCAGAGAAGCCTTCATAAGAAAACAACATCTTACGGCAGTATTTTTTTGACTTAGAGAAGGCTTATTACACTACGCGGAAGTATGGTATTTTGCGGGACCTATATGATCTAGGCTTAAGAGGAAGACTGCCGATGTTCATAAAAACTTTCTCTTCGAAAGAACATTTACGGTACGCGTAGGATCCACCTTTTCAGACTCACAACATCAAGAGGAGGGTGTTCAGCAAGGCAGCATCCTCTCCGTTACTCTCTTCTCCATCAAAATCAATAATATTGTCAAATGTCTAACCCCTTTAATCGACTGTGCTCTCTACGTCGACGACTTCGGCATATGCTATCGATCCACTCATATGAACATAGTAAAGCAACAACTCCAACTAAACTTAAAGTAAATAAATGGGCAAGAGAAAATGGATTTAAATTCTCCAAGTCTAAACCTAAGTGCGTGCATTTTTGCTCTCTAAGGAAAATGCACAATGACCCTGTCCTAAAAATTGATGACATCGAAATACCTGTCGTTAACGAATATAAATTCCTCGGCGTAATATTCGATAAAAAAAACTTTCATTCATCCCACACATAAAATACCTAAAAAACAAATCAACCCGTGCCCAACAACTTTTGCGAGTCGTTGCCCACACAGAGTGGGGAGCTGATCGTCAAACTCGAATTAAGTTATATAGAACTATTCTTCGCTCTCAACTTGACTATGGCATTTTCGTATATAGATCTGCCAGGAAATCTTACCTGAAACAACTTGACCCTATTCACCATGGAAGCTTAAGACTGATATTAGGAGCATTTAGAATTTCTCCAATTGACAGCTTTTACACCGAAGCCCACGAAGCACCTTGACAGATCAGAAGTGAAAAATTAGCCCTTCAGTATTATACCAAACTGAAATCTTTTCCATCTAACCCAGCATATGACTGCACTTTTGATTCAAAATACAGACAATATTTCGACCAAAAAGAAAAATCAATTAGACCATTTGGCCTCCGTATGGAGCCTATTCTCAAAGAATCCACCTTCCCTCTAAATAATATGCATAAAAGCATCTTGCCACAAATACCACCTTGGATCATTAAAAATCCAAAAGTTAACCTCCAATTGAATCAACTCCATAAAACAAAGACACATCCCTTCACCTACCATGAAAAACATCAAAATATCTTCCAACAGCATCCTGACTACCTATGTATCTATGCAGATGGATTTAAAGACAACAATAAAACAGCACGTGCAGCAGTCTTAAACAAAATAATAAAAACAAAAGTTCTTCCAATGGATAGTTCTATTTTCACAGCCGAGGCCTGTGCAATAGACTTGGCTCTCGACAATATTTCGAAAGAAAAACACAAAAAATACATCATATTCTCAGACTCACTCTCTGTCCTATTATCATTAAACAATAAAAAACTAGAGTACCCACTTATCAAACTACTTTGCAGACTACACTCAACATCAAATAAAGAAATCGTTTTTTGTTGGATTCCAAGCCACATTGGGGTGAGAGGAAATCATAGAGCAGACGCGGCAGCAAAATCGGCTTTAGACGACAAGTACAACATCCCATACAATGATCTGAAACCCAAAATAAATAATTTCCTCCATAAAAAATGGCAACAGCGCTGGAATAGAAATACCAATAATAAACTATTTCAGGTCAAACCCTTTTTGGGGAAATGGCGCCCAGCCTTTCGAAAATCGCGAAAAGAGCAAGTAACAATAACGCGATTGCGTATTGGTCACAGCAGACTTACGCACTCTTTTATACTCAAGCAAGAACAGCAACCACAGTGCTCGACATACCAAACGCCCAGCACAATCAAACACGTTCTCCTACAGTGTGAAGTTTTTAATGACACCTGAAAGCGCTATTTCCACGCAAATACCATGAAGGACTTATTTGAGAACGTCCACATGGATAATGTTTTGTCGTTCTTGAAAGAGACTGGGTTGTACCAGAAAATATAGACTTGGTTACAATCCTGAAACACAACAAAGTAATCAACTGAAAGCAAATTATTGCTGAATAGAAATACCATTATATTTGTGTAAGTAGAAATAGTTGTGAGAAATAATAATAATAATAATAATAATAATAAAACTATCATCACTAAATAAACTAATGTCATATAGAAATACTTGAAAATACTTACTCGTATGTGAGTAAATGAGTTTGTTTGGTTTTAGTTTGGTATCATTAAATTATGTGTTTACAAACCGTACATATGTGTAAACAGGCTTTGGCATGAAATAACCTATAAAGGTTGAGAGGCCATTAAACCCAACCAACCAATCAAACAACGGCCACCCTTCCAATATAAACAACCTCAACTAAGCTAACTATGCAACCAATCTGACAACAACCTAACAACCCCAAGAAACCAGTCAATCCAACCCCTAACGCAATAACAACCTAGCAATAACCATTGGCCAGCCCATTAAACCTCCAATCGAAAAACAGCTTAACAACAATTGACCAGTCCATCCAACCCTCAACCCAACAACAACTTAACAATAACCGCTAACCAGTTCCTCAAATCTCCAACCCAACAACAGCCAAACAACAATTACTGACTTGTCAATCCAACCCCCAACCCCAAAACCAAACCAACCCCCTTAGCCAACAAAATTGATAGCCTAAAGATTGTAACTGTGACAATACGCCGCTGGCCGACCCCCACTATCCCATCCTCTTGGCCATCAGATCGTCAAGTGGTTTCTCTAGTCTCCGGCCAAGGGTATTTCACATTTCTTTACGGACACACAAAACATAACATACACAAACGAGAGGGTAGAAGAAAAGAGAACAAACAAACAAGGATTTTGGTTAGCTCCAAGCGCAAGAAGGGAGAAGTTTGTGACACTTTCCTAGCATTCTGTGAGTTATCGCGAGTGTATATTCGTGCGAAATTCCCCCAAAGCCACCAGGAACGCTAACTCATCATCTCACGTTGGCCAACCCGGCCTCTGAGTCTACAGGGCCTGGCACCTGCTCTCTTCTCTTGACTGCTCTCTTCTCTTGACTGTCCTCTTCTGTGTTTTCTTCTGTTCTCTTCTGTCTTGGGACCTTGCCTTCCCTCCTCCTCTTCCGATCTCGTGGGAGATCTCACGGGCAAGCCCTTTGTGTGGGTTTCGTTCCAAAACAGACGAAGGAATCCTCTGACTGGCACTCACCCATACCCACACAACGAATGCCCAACATCGTGCCACATAACCCAACAGTGTTCAGGGACCGTTAGAACGAGTTTAATGCCCTGAAGAAAAAAAAAGTCAATGTGGATCTTTGAAGACTTACATTGTGAGTGTAAAACAGCGTAACGGATTTTAAACGGTTCGTGTAGAAAGAATCGTGCCATTTATTTCACCGTGAAATTTCTGTTGTGAAATTTTTGTTATGGAAAAAAGAATGTCCAATATGTTGATCAGAGGAAATTGTCAACATTGCTTATTTTTCTGTGATGAAAGTGAATTAAGAAATGTGAATACCCCAAGGTCATCGTTTTGAAAAAGAATTTATGATTTGCTTGATGAAAAGAAGTTTCTCAAAGTGGACAGTAACGGTAAAATGATAAAACAAAGTGTTGATATTTCAAAGTTATCCATCCCGATCAAAGTAACTTTTTTAGCAAAATTTAGCCCGGGAATTCAGTAGAATTCCACTGAAAGATGACGGCCTTTTGAAGTCTCTTCCCGCCCGACTCTGACCAAGTTACGAATATACATAAATTAAACTGAGACGAAATTAGTTTTAATGATCGAGGTCAAACGAAACAGCTTCCCTGAGCTCTGATCTTTATTGACCTTATACTTGTCAGCGCTGAATAAGAAAGTAAGGAAGCCGTCCAAATACGACGCTAGGAAGAAAAACAAACATAACCGCAGAAAAGATTCCCTTTTACCAAAGTGCCAGAGTAGAAAATAAAAGATAAGCTAGTACCTGACGGTATCCGACAGAATTTGTACTTATGTAAGATCGTTGAATGTGAAAATTGTTCAATGACATTTTCTTTTATAGACACAAAATACTGTTATTGTGTTATTCTATTTTTGAGCGCAGATTTTTTTTTTCCTTGCTTATTTGTACGGTGATATTCGTCTATTTGCCGAGCAGTGACTCTGAGTAGCGTTGGATTCGTTATCCGGATCTTAAAAACAGAACGTGGGAGGATAGCGACCTGTTCCCTGTTATCTCAAGATATTTCCATAGCAGATTGAAGGTGGAGTCTTCCCCGTGTTTGCCAGGGCTTCGGCCACGTCACAAACAACCACTAACCCGACACACACAGACCAAATCAACCAACTCAGCAACAACCAAAAAATGAATAACAACGCAACTAGCCAACAATAACCAAAATCAACCCAACTAACCAGCCAAATCAATTAACCAATAAAATAACAGCCCAACAACAACCATCAATCAATCATATCAATTAACCAGCAACCCAACAACAACAAACAACGACCCAACAACAACAGTTCAACCAATACAACAACAACAGTTCAACCAGTACAACAAAACAACAAATCCAACAAACAAACCAACTCAATCAAACCCAATACCAATCCACAACCAAACCAACGTGGGTTGATTGGATTTTTTTATGGTTTTTGTTGGGTTGTTAGATTACAGCGCCCCCTGTTATGTCTTTCACTGACTTTTATTTACTGCCACCCCCACACATTTGTCTCTCTTTAAGTTATAGGACTTTACACTCCTATAAATTATTTTGGGTGGTATGCCACTTGTTCCCACAAAGATGGCGGACGCTCAATATTCAGTCTCAGGAAACCATTGGCCAGGAGGACCACGTGACATGTTTAAAACTAGGTCCGCGCATAAATTCAAGTACTGCGTTTTTGAGCCACCTACAAGACGGTATTTTCTATAAATACGTCGTCTTCAAGCACCCTTTTTCTCTTTGACCAAATTTCTTCGCAGCAGCAACACACTCCCTTCAGCATGAATCGACAGGAGAGAAAAGCAACACCATGAATGGGCCTCGCAGACATTCATATACAAGGACTATGAGATGTTTTTCCGTCTCTGAGAAACTGCCCGTTTCTAACCATAAAAAAGGACATTTTAAACTTGCAATTCTTTTTGTAGCTTAGTTGTGTTACACACACACACACACACACGAGCTCACACATATATACACACTATTATTTTGTTAGTAGAGTTAGTAATATTTTTTATGTATCAATGTAAGATTTAATTGTTGTAGAATATAAATTTGTTTTTGTTCGTCGCCTTGTTTTAAAAGTTCATTTTGTCCGCGCCGTTTTACAATCATTATTTGTTTCATATCTTTTACTCATTTGTTGCATATCTTCACTCATTTATTTCACTGGCTTCCTTCATTTACCACTTTGTCCATGTGCCTATAATATGTGCTTATAATATGCTTATTCAACCTTTTTTCTAAACACTCTCTTTCAAAACCAATCTTCAACATTAAACGTGTGGGGAATATTAAACCTTATTCTAAATATACAAAAATCAACGTAAAATAGTCGAGTACCATATAAATACCAAACACAGGTCCATTCCCCTACAAAGTCTTCCTCAATCTCCGCAGACTTGTCGTCCCACAATGCCTTTCTCTTACTTCTCCTAACAGCCCATTTCTTCACAATAAATGCATTACAGCGCCCCCCCACCACCATTATGTCTTACTCCGTCTTTTCCTTACTGCCACCCCAACACATTTGTCTGTCTTTGTCTATATCTTTATCAACCTTTAGAGACTTGTCCGGCAATGCTTTTTTTCTTACTTCCCTCACAATACTTTTTTTCACAATGAATGCATTAGAGCGCCTCCTCCCATTATATCTTCTATCGTCTTTTCCGTACTGCCACTTCCACACATTTGTCTGTTTTTGTCCAAATTCTCTTCATTATCCTTTTCTCAATATCTATGTATTACTGCGCCGCTTCCAAATTTGCTTTTAGCCTTTTCTTTTCTTTTGTCAGTGTGTATATCTTTTTTCTTTTGTCAGTGTGTATATCTTTTTTCTTTTGTCAGTGTGTATATCTTTTTTCTTTTGTCAGTGTGTATATCTTTTTTCTTTTGTCAGTGTGTATATCTTTTTTCTTTTGTCAGTGTGTATATCTTTTTTCTTTTGTCAGTGTGTATATCTTACTTCTACTTCGACAGAGTACTATGTTTGTTTATATCTTTCTGAACCTCCACTAATTTGTTGTTCACCACCAATTTTTTTGCTTTCCCTGAGATTCTGTTCTTAGTAGTTATTTAATGCCCAAATCATTCTTATATATATATATATATATATATATATATATATATATATATATATATATAGTACAATTTGATGGAGACTTAAACTCAGTTAAGTCGTCATTATAAATTTATTTCGGCGGAGAATATTACTATACTCTCCGTCTCGTCAGATGACTATTTAAATGCTCCTTTCGAAGCTGCAGAACAACAAATGTGGAATTACAATTCGTATTCAGAAGATAAAATAAAACGTAAAGAATAAAAATAAAAAATAAAAAATAAAAAAATAAACATAAAAGTCAAACTAAAAATGGATGCTGACTGGATATTTTAAATATATATATATATATATATTATTCGGTCCAGTTAAACCGGAGTCGGGAATAATTCCGTCAGGACAAAAATCATTCAACTATATATATATATACATATACCGTTCAAAAATATTCCTTTTCTTCTTTAGATCAAAAACTTACATAATTAAAACCCAGCAAGTGAGTTAGCGGAAACTGATATTACATTGCGACCATCAGATATGCACCCTCCATAATTATTCAGTCATTGAATCTAAAATTCTATAGGGGGGTATAGGGGGGAGATTCCTATTCTAATAACACAATCCTTGAACAGTTTTGTTTGGTTTTTTGTTCAATGGCATATCAAGCTTCGTGGGTTAATGCATTCATTTAGATGAACAGTAGTGGTACTATTTAACCAATATATGGGAGGATGAGGGGGTTCACACCTTTCCCAAGGGTATTTGTCCAAAAGTGAACGTAATAGCGCGACTGGAGTGCGAACTCGTTTACAACGATTCTGCACTCCAGTGCTTTAACTATTACACCACGAGGACACCCCCCCAATCCTTTAATAGTGGAAATTCTTTTATACAGCATGGTGGATGTGAAGCAAGGTAGATGAACCCAAAAGTGGGTAGCCCAGTCGAATGGTGAGGCTTCAGTAATGCTGGAGAATGCGGAGTACCCCTTCATTGCCATTACTCTGACCCGGAGTGGTAGCACCTGATAAGGTACTTCTATGTGTGAAATAGAACTGTTTGATATTTGAACTGTGTACTTCTGCTAAACAATTGAAATAAAATTGTTTCTACATTTAACTCAGAGTAAACAAATGACTGATGTTTAATTGAATTGTTAGCGATACATAGCAATATTTGAAAACATTAAACTGTGTGAAAACAAATGATTAATAGTAAATAGATTTATTCGTGCTTCATAAAAATAAGTAAAACCATTTAACTGTGAGAAAAAATGAGCTCAAAAATTAGACCAATTATCCTTTATCTTCAGTCAACAAAATATAAGACTACACAAGGGAGGTAATTACGTAAACTAATAATATCGATTTATTTCCCCTTGTTATTTTTTTTTTTCTGTTATAGAAAATGATAGAGTTATAAATGTCTCATGCAGAAAATAAGTCTCTTTCCCTTTGGCACCAGAGATCTATGACTCATGAGGTAGCTTCACATCACCTGGAAGACTGGCGCTGCATAGTCTCTTTTTTAATCCCCCCTACCAGTGCTATAATGGCAAGTTTGATTCAGAGTATCCAACTTTCTTGAAGGTAAGCTTAGTATATATTAAGTTGATAAAAATGTTTCAAGTTATTTTTTTTCCGAAACATCTATTATAAAATAAATTCCTTTATTCTTTGAAAGAATATTGAATTCTAAACACGAAAAGTTTCTGAGGCACGGCTATTTAACGTCTGGGTGAGCTGTCTGGGGAATATGGCAGACTTTTGTCAGTTAGAAATCTGCATGACAAGGGGAAAGAAACACAGTTGATCCTCATTGTTAATAATAAGGGAGGGAATGTCCTTCTGGTTTACATGCAGGATTGCAACACCATCGTGAGCAAGTTTTAATTCCACTTACACTATAGCATTCACTTTTGGACTAATACCCATGAAAAAAGATATGAACCCCCTTACCCTTCTTGCTATGGGTTAAATAGTATCACAACTGTTCTTCAAAAATAAATCATTTGGCATTAAATAACCCATGAGGCTTGACATGCTATTAAACAAAGAAACTAGTCATTGTTAAGAAAGAAAGAAGTGAAAAACATATGCAAATTTTGATTTGACTTGGTCAACAGAATGAGTGACATTTGTCAGAATGATAATCTAAGTTTGCCCTCAGTAAAATAAACACAGAAATTACTTGCATTAGTTTAGAATGTTTTGATAAATTTTCTTCAATCAACTTGTGTACAAAGATTTCTACTTTTTCAGGTCATTGCAACAGTTTCTTTGTAGAAAAACCTTAGTAGAGTTCAATTCTACATTATCTTTGCCAGCAATATTTACCCATTTTACACAACAAATTATAGAATGGTCATTATTAAGTTTATTAGTAGTACTTACCCATATTACATAGAGGTTTTAAGACTGACATTATTAAAAAAATAAAGGATGTAGAATCTCTTTTAATTAAATTCACTAGCATTACTTACTCATATTGCAGATAGGTTGTAAGGTGTTCATTATTAAAAATAAAGGATGTAGAAACTCTTTTAATAAAGTTCACTAGCAGTCCTTGCCCATATTACAGACAGGTTGTAAAGCAGTCATTATTAAAAATAAAGGATATAGAGTCACTTTTAATAAAGTTTAGGATAATTATTCATATTCAAAAAACATCTAATTTGTTTTTATTGTTTACTTGTTTGATACATGGTGTAAGTTATCATCACAGGAAATGAAGTTGGTGACCTGATTTCAAATCCTAGGTGAGATTGTTTGCATTTCACTTCACACAAATTCCCTTAGGAAAGGTATGAATCCATCTCTTTTTTCCTCTTAGTGATGGGTAAATAGTAGGGCAGACTGGGTTCTTTAATTTTGGAAAGGCAACCAGTCTAGAAGAAGGAAAAACGCTGAATTCTAAAACATGAAAAGTGCTTTTCAGAGAATCTGTGTCACACCATTCAGAATAATGATTCAAGTCTGCCTTCAATAAAATAAACACAGAAATTAGTATTGTTAGTTTAGAATGTTTTAGTACATTCTCCTCACACACACAACTAATGAACAAAGATTTCCACATAATCAGGTCATTGCAACAATTTCTTTGTGGCCAAAGTCAAAAAGAGTTCAGTTTTAAATTATCAGAATTTTTTTTTCTTTCCACACTTCCAATTTCTTTCAACAAAAAGTTTAAAGATTTTTAAAAATTTATTTCACAAAATAATAATCATATAGTTATGAAATAAATTTTACTTTTGTTTCATTTGAGTTGGGTTTAAATAAAAACATCTCAATTAAAAATTACTAAATAAAATAACTTTTAACGATATTTTATTCAAACTTCCCAATCCTTTCATTGTCGTAAATATAAATTAAATTCTAAGAACATTTAGGATAGATAGTTGTAGTGTAAGGGTTAGACTTGCTTATCGATTACACCGTGTGTACCGAGTTCCTCCACTCAGGGTGCCATTAATCCTCACCCCATTCTTTCAGTCTTGTGCCAGACCTAATCTTCATTTAATCTAATGTTCATCCTCACAAGGTGCCCAATTTATTCAATCTTGTACCAGTCCTGGTCAATGCTTAGTTTCTAGTGTAATGAGTTCATCCTCTCTAAGTGCCTTTTCTTTCAGCCTTGTGCCAAACTTAGTCAATGGCCAGGTATATTCTTCTTCACTGGGTACCCTATTCTTTCAGCCTTGAGCCAGATCAAAGTTATGTTTTCTCTTTTGTAGAAAATTCATCATGCTTATAATAGTTAAAAGCTAGTATCTCAGATCAATTACTATTGAATCGTGAATACTATCCTAAATGCTCCAAAATCTTAGCCTTGTGTCAAATCTTAGTCTTTTTTAAGGGTACTTATTCATAGTATAATATTAAAAAAAACTTATCTTGACAATGAATTTAAAATGGTGAATCCAACCTTCACTGGGTGCCCTATACTTTCAATCTTGTGCTAAATCTAAGGTACACTTAGTTTTCAAAGGCATACCATCATGGTGGAGTGGTTAGCAAGCTTTCTCAAAGGCCAATTACTTGGAAGGAAGTTTAATTTTTCACTAAGTTTGGTTTGGTTTATTTAACTGCACAACAACTCCTTATGGGTTATTTAATGCTGAAATTTGATTCATTTGTGAGAGTCCTCATGGCGTAGTGGTTAACATGCTGGACTATGACATCATAGTGAGTTTAAATTCCAGTTGTGCTCTTACAGTCACATTTGGACTAATGCCCTCGGGAAAGGTATGAACCCCTTTTATCCTTCCAACCCTGGGTTAAATAGTATCACTGCTATTCTTCTACAACTCATAAAGGTTGACATGCCGTTAAACAAAGAAATCAAATCAAACTAATTATAGTTTCAATATTCGATTGCTTTTGTTTTGGGGGGTTTTTTTGGCATTTTTTTGTCAATGATAATTTGTTTGCACGTAGTTATATATGATATCAAGTATTCCTAATAATAATAATTTTCACAGAATTGTACAGTTTCAAGTATTCCCATCTAATACAAATAATTTCCATAGTTATATGGTTCAAAGTAAATATTCCAATTTAATAATAATAATCATGTTCACACAGTTACATGGTTTCAAGTATTCCTATTCAGTACAAATAATTTCCAAATAGACTGAGATGGAACCCTATAACAGGGACAACCACACCAGGTCAAAATAGATATTAAGTAATGGCAATAAAGGAGTGAACCCTCAAGCTCCAGAACTGGAGCCTCACCACCGGATACAATTTAGTGTCCCCACACTAGGTGCCCTATTGAATTTAAGTTGCATCGGGGGGGGGGAATACAAGATTCACGTTTTGTGTCATGTTTTTCAAGCTAAATTAGCTCACCATTGCTAGTGAGCTAAATTCTCAGTGGGTGCTCATTACATCTGGCCTTGTGCTACTCACTAAGCTAAGTTTAATAAATAGTAATGCTAACTATGTTTTATTGAAGCACTTACCAGAAAGTTATGCCTCATCAGACAAGAAAACAAAAGAAAGCAAATGCCTTCAAAATGGATTCTCTTGATTTTACAAGAATTCTAAATAGTGAAAGATGAATAATAGTTTATTGAGCAGTTGGAGGGGGAGTAAGTTAGAAGAAGAAGAAGAAGAAGAAGAAGAAGAAGAAGAAGAAGAAGAAGAAAAGGAAGAATTTATGTTTCAGAAATAAGAAAGGAAAAAAAAAATTGATGGCACCAGGAAATTTTTGTCGCTTGTTTGTTTTTTTTTATAGAAAAGTGGATCAAAAAATGGTGCAATAAAATAATAAATAGATTTTTTTTTAATTCTTTCCTATCCTGAGCAAAGTATCATATAGTTATTAAATGGATACACTCTTTGTACCAATATTAACAATCCAGCCAATAGACAAAAAATATACAATAGCAATTTGATATACATTCAGAATTCCATAAGTAAAATGCCAGTTAATACCAGTTGTTACAATTCTATTTTTTAAAAATCTTTTTCTAAAACTACTGAAACAATTACCAGTATTTAATCAATATGTTTAACTCATTACAATAAGTCCTCACCACCCTCAATCCAATCAATAATACTTTCATTAAACTAAAACAGCTTTGTAAAATATATTTCGGAAAAGTGAAATATAAACAAAAAAAAAAGGAAAAAGATGTTAAGTCTGATGATAAACTTAACCATAGTTGTCTCCCCTTGGACTGTAATATGATGGTCGCGCAAAAAGTTCTAAGCTCATCTAGAAAGAAGAGCTTTAGTAGAACATTGTTGTTGTGGTAATACAGATTCCTGTAAAGGTAAGGCCCTTACGAAGCTGAGAAATGTGCAACAAATCTAAAATCGAAATAAAGCTGAGAACTTTTTAAACAACCCATGAATATATTTAAAAAAGCTCCACCCAAAATGATCAGAGTTTTATATATTTTAATAAAACTTCAAATAAAACTATTATTTCATTTGTTTAACATTACAATTTTTTACTAACAATTCAAAAAAAAAATTCAGTTTGGATACACACAAAAATGTCAAAATCAAATGAGAGGTAAAAATGGCCCATTCAGCTGGAGTTGCAGAATACACTGACTGCATCTTTGCAGAGGGGAAAGACTCCTTCAACGAGTGTCCTGTGGCCCAGTCAGCTGGATCTGCAAAATACACAGACTGCATCTCTGCAGAGGAGTAAAACTCCTTCAATAAGTCTCCTAGATATGACACTAAACAATCTGATTGTGAGGTTCTAGTAATGCTGGATCTTTGGGGAATGCGGAGTACCCCTTTATTGCCATCACTCCCAGGTCCACTATGGCCCTGAGTGGTAGCACTTGATAGGGTCCTATCGATGGGTTAAATAGAACTAAACAATGTACTTATGCTAAACTGAATTGTTTGAAATTAACTGTTTTTACATCGGTGTGTTTAAACTGTGTACTTTTGTTAAACTGAATTGTTTGAAATTGAAGTGTTTTTGACATTTAAACTGTGTACTTATACTAAACGGAATTGTTTGAAACTTTTATCAAAATGCCTTAATTCAGCGTTAAATGACCCAAAAAGGGTTGATATGCTTTAAAACAAACCAAACAAGTAACCAGAGGCAAAAAACTCAAAATGAATTTTTTATGTATTAGATAAAAGCAAAGATTTAACTAACCTCATTACTTTCAAAATAACTTTATGAATAAATCAAACACAAACTCTATAATAATTACAATATTCTGGAAAAAAGTCAATTTAATATCCTCAAGTCAATCAAAGTGAGTCATAAGAATAAATTAGAGCTTTTCATCTCTGATTGAAGGAGCCCAGTTGGCTGGGGCTGTAGAATACACTGACTGCATCTCTACACAGGGGTAAGATCCCTACTCAACAAATGTCCAAGATATGACACAAAACAATCTGATGTTGAGGCCCCAGTAATGCTGGTGCTCTGGGAAATACAGAGAACACCTTTATTTCCATTACTCCCAGGTTCACTCTGATTGGCAGTAGTAGCACCCAATAGGGTACTATCAAAGGGTTAAATCGAACTGTTTGATATCTAAAGTGTGCAAACAAATGATGTATGCTAAATTGAATTGTTAGAAATAGAACTGTTTGGTCATTTAACTCAGTGTTATTTATTTGAACTGTTAGTGATACATATCAATAATTGGAACCATTTAACTGTGTGTAAAAGAATGAGCTTAGGCTCATTTTAAAATACTATCAACAAAATGTTTTTATAAATCACATGTATTTGATATATATGTATAAAAAGGAATTAGCATTAAATAACATACAAGTGTTGATATGCCATAAAATCTAACCAAACCAAATCCTATATATTTAATATACATGTATAAAAAGGATTTGGCATTAAATAACCTATGATGGTTGATATGCCATAAAACCGAACCAAACCAAATCATATATATTTAATATATATGTATAAAAAGGATTTGGTATTAAATAACCGACAATGGTGGATATGCCATAAAACCCAACCAAACCAAATCATATATATTTAATATATATGTATAAAAAGGATTTGGCATTAAATAACCTACAATGGTTGATATGCCACAAAATCTAACCAAACCAAATCATATATATTTAATATATATGTATGAAGAGGATTTGGCATTGAATAACCCACAATGGTTGATATGCCATAAAACCCAACCAATTCAATCTGATTGAAGGTCAGAGATAAAAAGTTCAAATTTATTCATTTTTAAGTTTAATTCTACTGAAATAGTTTTGCCAAGTGAATTTTATTCTTGTATTTTACAGCTGATTTTCTTCTATTGTCAAATATATTCTAAATGCTAAGGAATTGCTACTTTCTGTCATCAAATGGGCTAAGAGACAAAAAGCACTAGCTTTGAAAAACTAGTCATAATGAAGTAATAATATTTGTCTTAATTTAACCAAATGACTTAAGTTATTTTATTAACACAAAGACAAATTATGACAATTCTAATATGATAAATACATTTTCTTTTTTTTTTAATTTAGTGTCAATATAAACAAAAGATATTTTGAAAATATCAGAAAAGTGATCAATATCATTAAAGCTATCAACATTAGTGTCACCAGATCCTGAGGGGAAAAAGCTCTAATTAATTTGAAAAAAATAAGTTTTATATTTTGACTCTTAAAATATTTTTGTCAACTTCATTTTTATTTAAAATTGGTTAGCTAAATCAGTGAAATATATTTCTAAGTCAGAGCAAGTCAGATCTCTAATCAAATGAGGCTATTATATATAGTAAAATAATCATCAGCTGTGTCAGGACACTATAGTGGTAGTGATTTTCAACTTAACATTAGATATTTATCAATAACTCTAAAATACTTTAAAACATCTTTTTCTAATTCATTTCTTTTTTTCACCAATATTTTGGTTTGCCAACTAAGTCAAATGTGTGAGTGGGTGTGTGTGTGTGTAAGGCCTTTTGTTGTTGTTGTTGTTGTTGTTGTTAGGATTTTAATCCCCACAGGAAGATAGAGTGAAAAGAAAATTAAAACAAGGGTTTTTTTTTAAAAAGTTCCATAAAAATATAACTACCAGGACCTCCGTCTATTATTTTTTTTTAAATCAACTGTCAAATATGTTGTAATACTTGACAATCAAATTAAACATTATTAATAATTTTGATTAGTATTATTCTTCATCTTAATTCTGCTTGCTTTTGACTAAAATTCACTCAACTCCTCATTATGAAGGATAATATCAGTCAAAATTAACAATAATTCAATTTCATTGAGAAACAATTTTTTTCTAAATAAAATAAACATTAATTTTAAAGCAGTTTACTTATTCTAAATTACTATGAGGTAAAATTTGTTATTCTTTTTTTTTGTTTTTTAAGCTAAAGATTTCAGGTCTGATTTTTAGTTGTCTAAATTTCTGAGATGAAGCTTGATGATTCTTATCATTAAGGGTTTTTGGGCTATTGTCTTCATCTTTATTGTTATTTCCACATTTTGGCCGATATGTCCTCCGGCCTTCTTCAGGTGTTTGTCGAACTCGGAAACCTACATGGAACTTTGAACTACATCCTTTATTGAATCCACAGGGGTCACCTGTTCTGATTCCGTTATCCATAACTGGGTACAAGTGTTAAGTATTCCTGTATTGTTACTCGCCTGCAGTCAGGATTGAACCTGCAACCTCCAGATGATTGTCTCCTTAAAAGGTTAGGGAACCAACGCCTATAACAATTCATTTTTTTTTTTTAAATATCTAGCCTTTTTAATTATTGGTTCCCATATTGTATTCATCTCTATACTTGTTCTACTCAGCCGGTCATTGTAGCCCAACAGATGTGCTGATTTCTTAAGGCGTCTAATCCTCCAATGTTCTTTTCTATCTATTTTTTCAACTTCATCCCATAAGGGAAAAAAAAAAAACAAAAAAAAAACAGCTTCTAAGGAGACAATCATTCGAAGTTCCATGTAGGTTCCCGAGTTCGACAAACACCTGATGAAGGCCGGAGGACATATCAGCCGTAACGTTGTGGAAATAACAATAAGGATGAAGACAATAGCCTGAAAACCCTTAATGATAAAAAGGTCTGATTTTGTTTAATGGTATATAAACCCCAATGAGTTATTTAAAACCAAAATGTGATGCATTTGTAAATGTTTGATGAAAATCTTAACTATTTATATTTTCCATTGCAATCATTTTTTTTAATCAAACTTTTTTTTATGATTCTATAATAATTAGTAAGATGGCTAAGGCTGTAGAACACACTGACTGCAACTCTGCTGAGGGGGTAAGACCCCCCCCAATGAGTGTCCTTGATATGACATTACAATCTGATGGTGACTCTAGTAATGCTGGAGCTTTAGGGAATACAGAGTATCCTTTCATTGCCATCACTCCCAGGTTCACTCTGGTCTGAAGTGGTAGCTCCTGATAGGGTATGACCTATGGGTCAAATAGAACTGTTTGACATTTAAACTGAATGTAAACAAATAACTTATGCTAAATTGAATTGTTTGAAATAGAACTGTTTGATCATTTAACTGAGTGTAAAAAAATGACTGTTTAATTGAATTGTTAATAATACATAATAATGCTTGGTTTTGTTTGTTTAGTTTTATGGCATATCAACCTTTGTAGGTTATTTAACGCCAAATCCATTTATATGTAAATAATCTGTTCTATTGAAATTGGCCTAAGGGTTAGAGTGTTCGCCAATGGCCCGGGAGACCTGGGTTCAATCCCAGGTCGAGTCATACCAAAGACTCAAAAAATGGTACTTGATGCCTCCTTGCTTAACACTCAGCATTATAAGGTACGGATCAAGGGTAAAGTAGAGCAATCCAGGGAAGGAGTAGCGCCCTCCCCTACACATTGGTGTAGTAGCTATCGAAAAGGGAGCCTTCGGGTTACCCTCGACTATGGTCGCCAACAACAACAACAACTATTGAAAATAGTTCAGTTTAGCATAAGTACACAGTTTAATTGTCAAAAACATTTCCGTCGAAAAACAGTTCTATTTGAAATAATTCAGTTAAGCATGAGCACGCAGTTTAAGCGTAAGTACGGTTTAATTGTCAAAAACGTTTCTATTTCAAGCTATTCAGTTTACTCAATTCATTTTAGCATAAGTCTGCTGTTAGTTATATTTAACCCATAGATAGGGCCCTATCAGGTGCTACCACTCTGGGCCAGAGTGGACCTGGGAGTGATGGCAATGAAGGGGTACTCCACATTCCCCAAAGCTCCAGCATTGCTGGAACTTCACCACCAGATTGTTTAGTGTCATATCCAGGACACTCGTTAGGAGGGGGGTCTTACCCCTCTGCAGAGAAGCAGTCGGTGTATTCTACAGCCTCAGCCGACTGGGCAATAATAATACTTGAAAACATTTAACTGTGTGCAAACAAATGAGTAATGTTCAAAAAAATTATTACTGTTGAATAACAATACTTTTAACCACTTCGCTGTGTGCTAACAAATGATTAATATTGAATAGAATTATTAGTGTTAGATAGTAATAATTGAAACCATTTAACTGTGTGCAAACAATAACAATATTAGTGTGCAAACAAATTAGTCCTGACTCATTTGAAAAGAAAATTTATATGTGATATGCCATAAAACCCAACCAAATCAAATCTATATTATTTGGTTTGATTGGGTTTTGTGGCATATCAACCATTGTAGGTTATTTAATGCCAAATCTTGTTTATACACAGGTATTAAATATATATGATTTGTAAACACATTTTGTTAATGACATTTTTAAACTAGCCTGACCTCATTTTTTGTAGTTAAATGGTTTTAAGTAGTGCCCATGACGTAATGGTAAACGTCGTAGGAAATGGACACGGCAACACGTGTTCAAATCCTGGACGAGACTGATTGCATTTCACATAGCACTAATGCCCTTGGGAAAGGTATGAATCTAATTATTCTCCCTCCAGCTATGGGTAAATAGTAGGACAAGCTGGGTTCTTCAGCCATGGTGAGGCAACTAGTCTGGGAGAAGGAAATCTCTGAATTCAAACCTGTTAAACTCCGCTTAAAAATTGACCTTGTGTCATATCCTGCCCAAGCGAAGGGGTTGGGTAAATATGAAATGGTTTCAAGTATTGCTATCTAATACAAATATTCCAATCTACTATTAATACTTTGTTTGCACACAGTTAAATGATTTCAAGTATTGTTATTTAATAGTAACAATTTAACATCAGCCATTTGTTATCACATATTAATTTAATTAATATTTGATATATATATCTATATAGAGGATTTGGCATTAAATAACCAACAATGGTTGATATGCCATAAATGCCAACTAAATCAAATCATATATATTTAATATATATGTATAAAGAGGATTTGGCATTAAATAACCTACAATGGTTGATATGCCATAAAAGCCAACCAAATCAAATCATATATATCAAATACTAATAATTCATAGACAATTATATGGTTTAGAGAAACAATTCCTATTTAAGAATAATAATTAATTATAGGCACAAAGTTATATGGTATCAAGAATTTCTATCTAATAAAAATAATTTGCCCTAAGAATGCTGCGAGCAATATTGAACAAGACCTGGCAGGAACACCCCACAGGGCACCAACTATACGGCCACCTGCCTCCCATCACGAAAACTATCCAAGTTAGATGAACCAGACATGAAGGACACTGCTGGAGAAGCAGGGATGAGCTCATAAGTGATGTACTCCTATGGACCCTCACATATGGCCGAGCAAAAGCAGGACAACCAGCTCGAACATACATTCAGCAGCTATGTGGGGATATGGGATGTAGCCCTGAAGACCTGCCAGAGGCGATGAATGATAGGGAGAAGTGGCGAGAGAGGGTCAGGGATATCCGTGCTGGCGGCACGACATGATGATCATGATGATATGGTTTCAAGTATTCCTATCTGACCCAAATAATTTTCTAACACCTATTTGACCCTGAGATAATACCCTAATGGGCCAAAGTAGACCTGGGTGTAATAGCAATGAAGGGGTTGTCTACACTCCCCAAAGCTCTAGGAATCTCACTATCAGATGCATACCCAGGACACCCCTGTTTAAGAAGATCTTACCCATCTAATGATGGGACAAAAATTTTAAGATTTTCTTTCTTTCTTTCTTTCTTTCTAGCAAACACAAGAAAAAAAATTTTTTTTTTTTTTTTCTTGGTGAAATTTTCGGGTCATTCATAATGATGCTATATTTGATTTCAATATCTCGAAGTTGTGTTTGAACTTATCTAATGAGGTCAGTGTATCTTAATTAGTCACTTTTTTTATGGTTCATTGATTATTCATGAGTCATAATACCTAGAGTGGGGAGATTTGAATGATGCAAAATAAAAATGTTACTAAAAAGAAATTTCACAACTCAAAAAAAAATTTTTTAAAAATAGAAGAAATATTTTTAAAAGAACATAAGCAAAAACTAAAAATAAATAATTGTTGATCAATAATCAAAAAATTTTGTGAGCTTCTGTTGCATAGATTACCTTGATTAACTCTCAAATAATTTGGTATTAGCAATTATTTTGTTTGTTTCTAACTATCGCGTCTTCTGTATTAATAAATTAGAACATATTTTAAACAAACCTAAAAAGATTCAACAAACCTTGTTCACTTTCAAAATAAGTTTTTCAAAATAAATCAAACACAGATTAAATAACAACCACCCACCACTGAGACTTCTGGGTTTGATCGTGACTGAAATGTTTTGAAGTTGTCTAACTTATGCGTAAAAAGTAAATAAATAATAATAAATATAAAAAAATCCTGTAACACAGTCACGTTGGTTAGTATTGAAGATGCAGTGAATATAAAGGAATAATGATCTCATCTTTTTTCAGCCTTTTTTTTTCCTTGTCCAAGTTGAACAAGAAAGAATTTGTGTACAAAATTCTATTTTCAATTAAAAAATAAAACCCACTTTAAGAGATGTTTGCAATAGTCATATGGGAAGGATAGGTAAGGAAAATAGTGTATGTATAGGGTATATTGATAGTGGAGGATTATTCTAGA
>OY757917.1:11258421-11265921 GCA_963585895.1 Sepioteuthis lessoniana | reverse complement strand
CTATTTGATATCATAACTGAGCGCAAAAATACCCTTTAGTAACAACTACACAAAAAATGTAAAAAATAACGCAATTCTCTAACTTCTTGGTACAAAATAATCCAAAACGAACCGACGTTAAAATCATCTGAAAAAGATATTTACTTTTAGTTTTAACTTCTGGAATTAGTTTTGGAACGAAGAAGCAAGTATGACACCCTTAGTGAGGATCAATCTCTGTATTTTATATAAATCTCCCTCCACCCCAATTCGGCGAAAGAAAATATCTATAAGAATCATTGCCAGCGTGAATTAGGCTCAAGTTAGGTTAAAAGTACTGGTTCCTGTTAGATCACTGAAGTTAAGAAGCGATAAGCTACTCAGTACTGAGATGGGTGACCATTAAGAAATAACTGGCACTGTAAGACTAAGCCAACCTTAGTAAGTTAATAAAAATCAATGTGTTTGTAACTTTGGCCTTGAAACGATAAGGGGATAAGTCTCCTTGGCGTAATGGCTAAAGTGCTGGACTGTAACCTTAAAGTAAGCAAAGTACCCTTGGGAAAAGCATGAACCCTCTTATCTCCACTAGCTATGGGTTAAATAGTATCACTACAGTTCTTCTACAAGAATGGCTTTGGCATTAAGTAACCCACCAAGGTTGATATGCCATTCAACAAAGAAACTTTAAATAGTATCACTACAGTTCTTCTACAAGAATGGCTTCGGCATTAAATAACCCACGATGGTTGATATGCCATTAAACAAAAAGTAACCAAAAGATACTTCAATGCGATAAGTATGTATTGGCCAAACTCCTTCGCTATAGACAAGATGTGACGCAAAGTCAATTTTTAAGCGATTTTGAATTCATGGTTTTCCTTCTCCTTGACTGGAATGATGAAAAAATAGTCTTCACGTATATTGAACCATAGATGGAGGTGAAATGAATATATTGGTTCATACCTTTCCCAGTTTGAACCCTGATCACAGTGACCATTTCTACATTAACTGTCACAAAAAATACGCCTCCGTGCGATAAGGAATTGTTTATGATGCTTTAAATAACTTCCAAGCTGTTTTACTTACCTACTATTTACCCAATAGAAAATAGCCCAGTCGGCTGAGGTTGTAGGATACACCGACTTCATCTCTGTAGAAGTGTTAGGACCCTCCCCCCCCACAAACGGATGTCCTGATATGACAGTAAGCACTCTAATGGCGCGGCTCTAGTCTTGGAGATTTGAGGAATGCGGAGTACCACTTCATAGCAATTGCTCCCAAGTTCACAGACCCGGAGTTGTAGTACCTGATTAGGGTCCTATCTAGTGATCATATAGAACGAATTATATATGCAAACAAGGGACTGATATTAAATTGTGAGTGTCATACAGCAATACTTGAAACCATTTAACTGTGTGCAAAAAAAGAGCTTAGGCTCGTTTAAGAATGTCATCTACTGAATATGTTAATAAATCATGTGTGTGTGTGTGTGTGTGTGTGTGTGTGTGTAAAGAGGATTTGGCTTTTAATTGTATACAAAGATTGATATGCCATAAAACCCAACCAAACCAAATCATATATATTTCATATATATGTATAAAGAGGATTTGGTATTAAATAACCCACAATGGCTGATATGCCATAAAACCCAACCAAACCAAATCATATATATTTAATATATATGTATGAAGAGGATTTGGCATTAAATGACCTATAATGATTGATATGCCATAAAACCCAACCAAACCAAGTCATATATATTTAATATATCTGTATAAAGAGGATTTGGTATTAAATAACCCACAATGGTTGATATGCCATAAAACCCAACCAAATCATATATATTTAATAAATCTGTATAAAGAGGATTTGGCATTAAATGACCTATAATGGTTGATATGCCATAAAACCAAACCAAACAAAATCATATATATTTAATATCATCATGATCATCATGTGGTGCCGCCAGCACGGATATCCCTGACCCTCTCTCACCACTTCTCTCTATCGTTCATCGCCTCTGGCAGGTCTTCAGGGCTACATCCTGTATCTTCACATAGCTGCTGTATGTATGTTCGAGCTGGTCGTCCTGCTTTTGCTAGGCCATTTGTGTGGGTCCATAGGAGTACATCACTTATGAGCTCGTCCCTGCTTCTCCAGCAGTGTCTTGCATGTCTGGTTCGTCTAACTTGGATAGTTTTCGTGATGGGAGGTTGGTGGCCGTATAGTTGGTGCCTTGTGGGGTGTTGCCTCCGGGACTTGTTCAATATTTGTGCAATTACCGTCTAGCTTTTTCTCCTGCCGTTTCGTTAGCATCCAAGTGGTAGTATCGACACGACTGCTGCTTGGAAGAAACTGCGTTTCATTTTTTTTTTTCATATACATATATAAAAAGATTTGGCATTTAATAACCTACAATGGTTTATATGCCATAAAACCCAACTAAAACAAAACATATATTTTTAATATATATGTATAAAGAGGATTTGGCATTAAATAACTTACAATGGTTGATATGCGATAAAACCCAACCAAAGCAAATCATATTTATTTAATATATATGTTTAAAGATAATTTGACATTAAATAACCGACAGTGGTTGATATGCCATAAAACTCAACCAAACCAAATCATATATATTTAATATATATGTACAAAGATAATTTGACATTGAATAACCTACAGTGGTTGATATGCCATAAAACCCAACCCAACCAATAGCAATAGAGAAAAAAGGTTTCATATCTTTCCCAAGTGTATGACATGAAATGCAAACAACCATATACTAAGTTTAAACTCGGCTCATCAAGACTCTTTCCTCTGATGAAAACCGTCACACTAAGCCTGTTTAAGTTCTACACACCTGGTTACCCTAGAACATTCAAAAAGGAAATTTTTAAAAAGAAATTAAAAAATATCCTATTCTTCGAAATTAAATGAAAATTGCATTCAGAAACTAAAATGTTTTTAAACTCCGGCCTGATATGAGGCAATTTTGATACAGTTTATGCCTTTTTCGTAAAAAATCATTCATCTCGTACCTGAAAATTTCGTTGCAGTCGTTGATTCGAATTGTGAGTTAATAAATCGTTATAGAAATTGAGCCAAAAAGTCTCTATTGTGTACAGTCCCATCGTCAGTCATCACGCGGATACTGATACTTTCTTGAGTGTTACGATCTTAGATCGAAAAAGAAAGATGCTTTATAAATCTGTAAGACAACAATGCAGCATTCATAAAAGCCTTTATCAATTCCCATAGAAGTTATATATATATATATATATATATATATATATATATACTTTGATTTTTGAATCTCTAAAAAGCAAATATTCTTACAACGGAATCAATGAAAGATATTTTGCACCTTTAACTACAAATAAAACGAAAGGACCTCGACAACCTTTGTAAAAGTCTCGGACCTGATTGTGGGTGCAATAACGACGGGCTTTATTCAAACTCGGATGATGTACTGAAATCTTTCTCTTCTCCAGTATCCTCAGGTATGGGTTAAGTGGCAGGGTAGACCGAGTTCCCTAGCCTTGGTGGGTGACCGGTCTAGGAGAAGGAAAAGTTCGGAATTCAAAACACAACAGATCTAGAAGAGTTGAACCCTAATAATAACTCCTGTTATTCTATGGTTCGCAGAAAATCTCTAGGAATATGTCAGCACGACGACAGTAAGGTAAACGAGTATTGTGGTCTCACGGAGAAACTTGGCCTTGTCTACGGGAGAGCACAGCTACTCACTTTTGTAGAGTACCATTGTAAGATGGGAAACTCATTATATTTGGTGGTGTATGTGATTACTGGTCATCTTGCCGTGTTTTGTCATAATTACTCAGACTGGTATTCTTATAGTACAAGCGTTTACCACTTTAATCCCCCGATGCACTTATATTTTTTCTTCTTTATGAGAATTAATAGACGTCAATCATCTGTGAATATGGAGCAGTATATAATGTAGCCCACAACTGATTACTCACACTGTCAATGGAACTTAAATCATGTCTGAAAAAAAATTCATAAAATATGATAATTCTTTTTAGGGAGCTAATCTTTGCACGAGGACCAATATGTTTCGTGGCATGAACTCTCTGTTAAAAGCTTGCGAGATCTACATACTTATTCCGTTGTTACAGCGTATACTCCCGCTAAGAATACGCCGACTGCCTACCCTGAAGAGGGAGCAAAACCCCCTTAAAAAGTATCCAAAGTTTGATACTAAACTGCAGTCATCCTTTCGTTATTATTACTCCCAGGTTCACTCTGATCAAGCGTGGTGTTATTTGTTGAGGTTTTATCTACAAGTCAAATACTCTTGTTGGGGAATTAATAGTTTTAGATAAGAATACTTGAAACGCTGTATGTAAATAATCAATCTCAGGGAGTTTAAGGGAGGTAACTCTGTTGAAGCTTAATGCTCATAACATCAGCAGAGTAGATGAATACAGCTCAAGAACTAAAACAAGGGGAGATAAGGCAGAAAGATTCCTGCGTTCTCGTCATTGTGTCCCGTTGATCCTTACACCGAAAAAAATGAAATGATTAATATTCTTCCATTGATTATTTTTTGGGTCATTCGGGCTAATATCTTAACCATTATTGATCCCAACTCCACACAGAGTCGTAAGGATCCATCTCATACTTTCAAGCAATATTCCCCTCTGAAAGCTTCATATTGCATCAAGAAAGTAGGGGATATACATCGGGGATATAAATCACAGCATATACTCGTGTATAATTCGATTTCACGGATCGGTCGATACAAGCGATGCTGGCCTTTGGGGCTCATGTCCATACCCCAGTTAATGCCATAGGACACCCATTCTTATACCTTCCCCCTCTCAATGGGCCCGAGGATTCGTTTTATCCACTGTTAAGGAATAACATCCCCCTACACGAAAAAAGGGTGTCTTGAGTATGACTATAAATTGCATCTGCTGGTGAGGCTCCTTTTATGGAGATCTAAAGAATGTGGAATACCCAATCATTTCCATTACTCCCAGGTCCACTCTATCTCGGAGTACCTGTTATATTCCCATCTATGGGTTAAAGAGATCAATTCGATAGGAATACTTGATAATATATAACTGTAAATCATTTGTATTAGGAATAGTTTCTTAAAGCTATAATCGTTTACGAAGGATAGTGATCAGTTACTTGAAACCATATATTATCTCGCAAATAAATGACTTTCATTAAATAGAAAGTTAGTCGAAACCATGTAATTATTTGTATTAGTTGAAACCATATAAGTAAAGTTGACGACCGTAAGGGAGGGCGATACGAATGCTCCCTTTTCAATAGCTACTATACCAAGATCTAGGAAAGGGCGCTATTCCTTTCCCTGGATTGCTCAACTTTACCCTTGATCCCTACCTTATAATGCTGAGTATTAAGCAAGGAGGCATCAAGTACCATTTTTTGAGTCTTCGGTTTGACTCGACTTAGGATTGAACCCCGGTTTCCCCGGGCCATTGGCGAACCATATAACTATTGGTATTATATATGATATTGAAACCATACAATTATGTGCAAGTAATTTGTATTTGATAGGAATACTTGATATTACTGTGTGTAAAAAAATAAAAAATAAAAAGCAACTAACCAATTATCTGCTCGTTTCTCAACCAACCTTATCATCGTTGTGTCACATAGTGCCTGTGACGTTGCCTATAACACTTAATTCTTCTGATCATAAAAGTTTTTCTATGACGACTAGCAAGATAATTCAATTTGTCATAGCTTCCTTCAGTATCAGGGGTTGTACTAACAATTTCAAAAAATAAATAAATAAAGGCAGGTGAAGATGGCGTAAATGCTAAACTTATCAATTATGGCTCAGAGTCTTTTTGCCGAAATGAGCGAATAACAGAATTTTACATAGTTTTTGTTTTGTTTGTTTATTTTTCGAGATTTAACAAAGACATTCACTTCCTTTTGTAACCCCAAACGTCTCAACAGGCCTGAGGGCTCTCACGTTGGAAGGGTCGAGAGGTGAGTAGCATCACCAGCGAATCTAGAACCGCTGTAACGTGACTCGTATTACGCGCTGCACATAGAGTATCATCTGTCGTTTTAGTTCGGTTCGGTTTCTTTGTTTAATGGCATATCAACCTTCGTGGGTTATTTATGACTTCCCCCACTAGACTTTCGTAAAAAATTACTAATTTCTTCAAATAGACGAGGATATATATAAACCAAGACCCGTTGCCTTGGGTTGGATGCAACAAAAGATGAATTTTTGAACGGGGTACGGCTGGTTTGAATTCAAAGTTTCCCTTGTCATAGACCAGTTCTTCTGGACTGGGTGTCTTTACCAGTGCTAAAGAGCTCGGTCTTTTTAATTATATCTAAGAGAGGAAATATATCTTTCTTAGGGGCATTAGCACGAAGAGGAATGCAAACAGCTTCGCCCAGAATTTAAACTCAGGTCACCGAATCAGTTTCATACAACGATAAACGTTTCACCGGTCGCTTGTCCCCAGAATGGAGCGCATGAACAAGTGCTACGTTGGATGTTGCGCTTGTGGAATAGCAGCCAAAAATCTGACGCGCAGCATCGCCCGCAGATTGGGCAGCGAATTAAGTTATCTGCTGTCGGGTGTATACGTACCTGTTGCTCGCGCTTAGGTTAGCGGTTCTCCACTTGGGCACGGTCAAACTAACTACTGACTGACGATATACAGACATCTATTCTCAACGTTCGACTGACAGGGTTGTGGAAATACAACTGCCGAGACATAGATCTTGAGTCTCTCCTCTTTTAGCCTCCACTGCAACTGACAAGCAGTGGACAGCACGCTTTATTCGACTTTTGTCGATCGTAGTATGTCATAAACAAGCCATGGGGAAAACTTTACATAAATCTATGAAGGCGAAAAATCAGTCAGCGTTAGAATACTTACCTTTCTCTTTTTCAGGAACTTGTTGCCACTTGATTCCCTGTAAAAACTACCCGATCTCTTCAAAGTCCTAGTGAAATAAATTAAAAATAATAAGTGGTTTGAATTTTAAAGTCCAGTCGACATTAATTTTTATTATTGTAGATTGAACATTAGTTGTCATAATATCGGACATAAAATCAGAGGCTATACCGGACATTGGCCTAGGGGTTAGAGTGTTCGCCAATGGCCCGGGAGACCTGGGTTCAATCCCAGGTCGAGTCATACCAAAGACTCAAAAAATGGTACTTGATGCCTCCTTACTTAACACTCAGTATTATAAGGTACGGATCAAGGGTAAAGTAGAGCAATCCAGGGAAGGAGTAGCGCCCTCCCCTACACATTGGTGTAGTAGCTATCGAAAAGGGAGCCTTCGGGTTACCCTCGACTATGGTCGCCAACTTTACTTTTTTTTTTTTACTTATTATATAAAATGCATCCTTCTTTATTCTCACTCACTCGGTTTGGTTTTATGGCACATCAACTATTAAAAGTTATTTAATGCCAAATCTATTTTTATACATCAAAATAATTCTATTTCAAACAATTCAGTTTAGCATAAATATAGTTT
>OY757917.1:11165921-11253421 GCA_963585895.1 Sepioteuthis lessoniana | reverse complement strand
TGATATATATATATATATATATACACACAAACACACACATATATATATTATAAGAATATCCGATACGAATTGTCCTCGCGGGGTAATGGTTAAAGCGCTGGACTGCGGAATCGTAGTGTGCGAGTTCGAACTCCAGTCGTGCTATTACTTTCACTTTCGGACAAATACCCTTGGGAAAGGTATGGACCCCCTTATCCTAAATGGCATCACTGATGTTCTTCAAGAAGGATGGCTTTAACATTAAATAACCCACAAAGGTTGATATGCCATTAAAACAAAAACCCAATAAATACGAGTTGGGAATTATTCTATTTGTGGATTCTGACAAAATTCAGGCGTGCTTAATGTATGAAAATTAATAAGTTTCTAACCGGGAAAATTTTCATATAATGGAAAAAAATCAACAGGCGTTTGGCTATAATTAATTTATTTCAGCTGGCACCTCAATAAATTGGACCTGTTTTATCAGATAGCTGTCACACAACTGTTGAGTTTTTTCAATTATATGCATGTAAGTGTATGTGTTTGTGTGTACATATGTAAATAGTGTGTATATACATATGAGTGTATATTAAGTGTGTATACATATGTGTGTGTGTGTGTGTGTGGCTCATGGTATCGTTAATGCGTCTTGAATGAATCGAACCTACCAATATTGGAGATAAACAAGCCAAGTATCACTTCGTGACAGACACTCAACTGAACATGTAAATGTATTTGCGTTTCGCGATTATTTTGGCAAAAGACCAGACGTTTAGGGCACCCGGTTAGAATCGAACTCACTATCAATAATCTGCTTGTAAGGAACGTCAGAACTCTTTCTGAGGTTGTCGTGATAACGTAGTTAGGAATGCCAGTCGTGATGAAACTTTGATAAGTGAGAACGAAAAAAAACGTCAAAAATTGTGTTTTAGGCCCTTAATTAAGCTAGGAATAAACAAATATATATATATATATATATATATATATATATATATATATATATATACCTAACTCCTCTGCAACGAATAGGATGTGACACAAGGTCATTTTTTAAATGAAGCACTGCTAGTCTGAATTCAGTTTTCCTTCTCCTTGACCGATTGCCTTACCAAGACATAATATGTTTAAAATATATGGACAACTCAGAACTCACACTCATATCCCGATACAATCCATAATATCAGGGAAAAAGTTTACCCCCCCACGAAATAGCAAGTGACATAGCTAAAATACTGGAGTCTCTCCTAGGAATCGCTCATTTTAAAACTCCAGAGATTTTGTTAACAAAATAAAAATATAAATATTAACAATAAAATTATGGCAAGTGCTGATATCAAATCATTATACTTAGCATATCTTTGATTTCTCTCGTTAATGGCACATCAACCTTCTCGGGATATTAGATGCCAAAGCCATTCTTGTTGAAAATAGGAGTGGTACTATTTAACCCATAGCTGGGAGGATAAGGGGGTTCATACCTTCCCATGGGTATTTGTCCGTGAGAGAACGTAAATAAGCGACTGGAGTTCGAACTCGCTTACTTCAACGTCTCAGTCCAGTACCTTAGCTACTACACCCCCATAGCATACCAACAAAAGAATGATTAAACGCCATGTTGCTGGAACTTAGAATATGGTGATTGTATATCTGCAGAGGGGTAAGACCCTACCAAAGAAAATGTTGGGTCTTGAGTATGAAACTAAACTTCATCTGATGGCGAGGCTCCAGTTCTAAAGTATAGAGTACCTCTTTCATTACCATTACTTCCAGGTCCACAATGACCCGTAGTGGTAGTACCTGTTAGGGTCCCATCTATGGGTCAAATAGATTTATTCAAAAATTACTCATATTCGATAGGGCTGTTGAAAAAACTTCTTCTGAAACAATTGAACAAAAAATACAAATATAAACGTACAATAAATTGCCTAATCTCTAGGCATAAAATAACCCTAGGCAAGTTGGCATACCATTAAAATCAACTAATTAAAATGATTTATACTTTAGAAAAACACGTAAAAAATAGAAGTTTTGCTTAGTTTAGCACAATCCCAGAAGTTTGGTGATGTCCAGTTAGAATCGAACTCACTATCAGTAACCTACTAGCAACCAATAAAAACGGACAAATATATGAAACGCCCGTTGCGGATCAAACTCGCTCTTTAGTAATAAGAGATATATGAAAGTAGCTTGTTCATCATATCTCCACGACAAAGGATCCTAATTGATTTACGTATACTCTCCCACTTTCCTACGTTGATGCTAACGACAAAACAAGAACTCTAAATTGCACTGAATGAAATCAGTTGGCCAAAATGGCACTGAATAACCCCTAAGAATTGAGATAACAGCATGTTGACAAGAGAAAGAGGTCAGTCCCCCCACTTCCTGGCTTAATAGAATTTCTTGACGTCAATCTAAAATTCAATTACTGAAACAGAAGCTAATGATAATTGAATTTTATTTCATCTCTTTTCGGACAAGATACCATTTTAAAAAGGTAAAAAAGTTTAATAACTGGCCTTTATAGCTGAGAAAACCATGGATGAAACAGAAATATATATACATATATATATATATATATACACCACCCACTTCCCACGAGCAGGATGTGACACAAGGTCTATTTTTGGGGCGGAGTTTCAATTAAAAGTTTTCTTTCTCGACCGATTACCATACCAAGGTTAAAGAGCCCAATATGTCCTACTATTTACCCATAGTTTGAGGGAGAATAGCTGGATTTATACCTTTAACAATGGTATTAGCACCAAGTGAAATGTAAACAGCCTTGTCCAGGAACTGAACTCTACTCGTTGTGGCCATTTCCTACGACGGTGACCATTACACCACGAACGCCTTATACACACACGCAAACGCAAATACATTATAATGTTTGAGGTCATTTTAAAATTGCTTCACTGACTTGACGTAAACCTTGGCATGAAAAATGATTTCCAGAAATGAATGATTTCCAGTTTAATTGGTCGACACGTGTGTGTATTGTATTCTATTGTAATTTTGTTGTTTGTTTTTGTTTCTTGGGGGGGGGGGTAAATATGAACCGTTACGGTACTAATGACAATTAATAATTATCAAAGAAAAATTTTAATTTTTCCGAATTTTACTCTCATGAATACATTTTAACATTTTCTTAGAAATATAAATGACCTTTTTGTGATTTGTATACGTATATTTCTTGTAAAAATAACTTACCAACAATGTTAGAAATATACTATTTAACAATATTATGAAGATTTATATATATATAATGTGTAAGATTGTGACTGTTGGTTGTAAAATCTTTGTTAATTTCTTCTTTCCTTTGAATAATTTTTCAGGGTAAATCCGGTGACCATGGTCAACCCGGCCCCAAAGGAGATCGAGGAGACGCAGTATGTTCTCACTTTCAATTGTTTCTTTTCCCTCCGCTACACACACACACGTATATGTGTGTGTTTGTATATATATATATATATACATATGTTTGTGTACGTAAACAAGACTGTTTGATAATGTTTCTCTTACATCAAGAAAGTGTTCAAATGCAGGCAAACAAAAAAAGAAAAAACCTTAAAGAAATTAATATCTCACTTCTTTATGTTGGTTTCATGACGAAAAACTTTGTTGAATAGAAAGAATCATCAGAAAGACGTGAAGCTCCTAGTCATGAAACCAACATAAATATATATAAACCATAATGATATATATAACAAAACATAAAGATATATACATATATATATATAGATGTGCATAAAGCAAAGAATTATATATATGTATATACATACATACACAAAACAAAGATATATATATATAACAAAACAGAAAGATATCTTTATATGTGTATATAGATATTGTAAGTGTTTGTTGTCACGATTTCACTTTGTGGGTTTGTGGCGAACCAAATGCGATATAGTTTGGAGTGTACTCAATATCTGTGATTGATATATTATATAATAATAATAAGTAAATATATATTAGATTTTATATATATTTAATAGCATGGAAGATTTTCGACGACCTCAGGTTTCATGACGTTTTATAAACGACAGTCATCAGGCAGATAACGAAAGATATATACGCACACAAAACATTTTATATATATATATATATAGTTCCACCAGCTTTATTAATTTTGATATTTTCATATTAAGACTAAAATATTCTTTAACGTTTTTAATACGTTAATGAGATTAATATTCGTCCACGTGTTGTCTACGCTAATTCTAAGGTGTTTGTCGTCATACTTAAAGTATTTTTAGGGCAAGTTCATAGGGGAATAGCATAATTTTATTGTTGTCATAATTCTTTTAAAAATACGAGTAAAATGTTTTTTAGCGTTTTTCAAGGTTTAGTGTAGTAATATTCATTCGCAAGTTATTTACGCTAAGTTTTACGATGTTTGTTCTCAATTTAATTCAATACTTCCAGTTCTTGTCAAGAACCTGCTTTTGGAACCAATGAATAACGTAGGGTCGGATATGACAGCATTATTTTTTTTAAGATCATTTAAACTGCCTCTTCCCAAGTAAAAAGTACTATAATTTTAAGATTTTATTCTCGAAATGGAAGAGGAAAAATTATATATTTTCTCCGTTGCATAATGTCACCTAATGAATTCCCGCCTCTAATGCCCAGCAAACTGAAGTGTGGAGGCGTTTGATGGGTAGATGAGGTTAAAGTTCACCTCAATTGAAACAAACCATGAGAAATTTTTCTCTTTGACTTTCTTTAACAGTTACATTTCAGGCAATCTACAAATCAGATACGTTTTTTTGGAGCGGGGTGGGGATAATGTTTTTTAAAAAATGTTTACAAGTGGGCTAGATATGGGTTTGACTCGACGAACCAAAATCATGTTTTTCTGCACATCTCACACATTCTTCTGTAAATTTCACATGATTTGCACTTTTCAACCAGCAAATATTTCATGACAGATCTCTTTTCTAGCTTGGATCGCTCTCTTTTATTTGCTGCCATTTTGAATAGTCTCAAAAAAAATATTTTTGTTGGATTAAAATAATTTTTCTATGAACTAATTCCAAACAAAGCTGAATTTATATTCATGGAAAAATTATTTTTTGTTTGTTTTTTCAAAAGAGTACCACTTATTTATTGAATGACCCTCATAATGATGAAAATCAAAAGACATTACACCAAACAGATTACAGAGATCATTGTATGTGATTAAAAATGGGAGAGTGAAGAAGAATTGCCAGCACTGAAGATTCCGGGACTCAAAGAATATACAAAAAAGCATAGAAAGATTGATTACATCCAACAACAGCAAATATGAACAGGAAAACAACAAACAGGAAATCAAGAAAACAAAAATGGGGAATAAACCAACTGTACGGATACTTCAAGTGACAAAGAAAATTACTCGCGAAATGGTCAGGATAGAAAAGGAAACTTCAAGAAACAGAATCTCTCTTAATAGCTGCAGAAAATAAGGCCACACGAAGCAATCATGTCAAAGCGAAAATTGATAATACGCGGGAGAATAGCATGTGTCGGTTATGTGATGATTGACAGGAAATAATTAGTACCGGGAGAATGCAATAAGCCAGTACAAAGGGGAAACAAGACGAGACATGATTGGGTGGGAAAGGTGGTCTACTTGGAATTGAGCAAAAGATTTGGTCATGCTATCAAATGGTATATGCACAAACCAGAATTTGTTGTAGAAAATGAAACTCAAAATTCCCCGAATCTGTAAGATAGAAACGAAAATAACTGTCATGCAGTTCACAGGTCACTCTCTTCCGGTGCATCAGTCTATAAGTGTACCATGGGAATTTTTTTACCTCGTCTCATTTCGTCAGCCAATTTCCACCCACGCGATTTCCTCTCATAACTGCCTTTAGAATGTGTCACTTCCTTCCGGTGCATCACCTTGGAATGTCATTTTTGGCCGGGTCGAAGGTCAAAATACAACAGGATCCAAGTGAAAATCTTTTTTAAAAAAAGCGAAAAGAAAAACAAATACGTGGATCTGGTCAGAGAGCTGAATAAGCTGTGGAACATGAAGGTGACGATGATCCAAATTATAACTGGGGTCCAAGAAACGGTCCCCCAAAGACCTGGAAAAGGAACTGGAGGTGAAAGGAAGAATTAAAATCATACAAACAACAGCAATATTAAAATCCCCTAGAATATTTCAAAGAGTCTCTGAAGAGATTTGCAGTAATTTGGACTTCAGTGAAAAACTACGAGTTAAAACTGGTGTGAAAAACTTGAGTGAAAATAATAAAGAGCTTATAAAGACAATGTAAAAAGAGGGTGGGGTTTTATGGCACATCAACTCTTGTAGGTTATTTAACGCCAAATTATCTTTATACGTATCTATCAAATATATATGATTTGGTTTGGTTGAGTTTTATGGCATATCAACCGTTGAAGGTCATTTAATTTCAAAATCTTTTTAATTTTATGACGTATCAACCAGTGTTGGTGATTTAATGCCAAATTATGTTTATACGTATAAATCAAATATATATGATTCGGTTTGGTTGATTTTATGGCATATCAACCATTGAAGGTCATTTGATGTCAAAATCTTTTTTTATACATATATATTGAATATATATGATTTAGTTTGGTTGAGTTTTACGGCATATCAACCTTTCTAAATCATTTCATTCCAAATTATCTTTATACATATATATTGAATATATAATTTCTTAACACATTTTGTGGGTAACATTTTTAAACGAGTCTGAGCTCTTTTAAATGGTTTCACGTATTTCTATCAATACGAATGCACAGTTGAATGTAAAAACTGTTCTATTTCAAACAATTCAGTTTAGCTTAAGTACACACTTTACACGCAGTTAGTTATTTGTTTAAAAACAGTTTTTTGTTTACACACAGTTGAATGTTAAAACAGTTCTATCCTAAGCAACTCGGTGCACGCTTTAAATATCAAATAGTTCTATTTGACCCATAAATAGGACCCTTATCAGGTGCTACCATTCTGGGTCAGAGTGGACCCGGGATCGATAGCAATGAAGGGGTACTCCACATTCCCCAAACCTCCAGCATTACTGGAGCCTCATCATCAGATTGTTTAGTGTCATATCCTGGAAAGAGATGTGAAACAGTAAATTACATAAGTGAATGCAGAAAACTAATTTAGAAAAGTACAAACGAAGATAAGACTGAATGAGGAAGCTGTTCCACTGAGAATTGTACAAGCGTCTAAAATTGATCATCAAGACAAATGATATATGCACATACTAAAATCTACCTTGAAAAAATAAGACAAAAAAAAAACTCTCTTGGATTTCGAGAAAAAAAAAGTATATCATCCAATCTCACAGTTTACAAAAAGAAAAGACGTTTTTCACTTTGTAGACTTGTTCGATTTTTCAGATCATTGTAGGTTATTTAATTCAAAATTTATACATATCATCATCATCATCATGTCGTGCCGCAGCCACTTATATCCCTGACCCTCTCTCGCCACTTCTCCCTATCGTTCATCACCTCTGGCAGATCTTCAGGGCTACATCCCGTATCCTCACATAGCTGCTGTATGTATGTTCGAGCTGGTCGTCCAGCTTTTGCCGGGACATATGTGGGGGTCCATAGGAGTACATCACTTATGAGCTCGAAATTTATACATATAAACAGTTTTATTTCAAACAATTAAGTTTATCATAAGCACGCAGTTTAAATGTCAAAACAATTCAGTTTAGCATAAGTACACTGTTTAGTTCTATTTAACCCTGAGATATGACCCTATTAAGTGCTACTACTCCGGGTCAGAGTGGACTTGGGAGCGATGGCAATGAAGGAATGATCCATATTCTCCAAAGTGCCAGCATTACTGGAGCCTCACCATCAGATTATTTAGTGTCATATCCAGGACACTTGTCTTACCCTTCTGCAGAGATGCAGTCGCTGTATTCTACAACCCCAGCTGACTAGGCCGTGAAACCATATGTGTGTGCAAACAAATGATTATTATTAAATAAAAAGTAGTTGCTTGAAACCATATAATTATTAGTATTGGATAGGAATAATTAAAACCATTCAAAGACGAGCATATTATTTGTATTTGATAGGAATACTTAATTTTATAATTGTATGCAAAAAACCTCTTCAGAAATAACTACATAAAAATGTGAATATGAATATTCAATGAATGTGATTCCCTATCGTTTAGAAATTAAATAACCCAGAGCAGGTTGATATGCCGTTAACATCAATCCATCCAGTCTTGAGCAAACTGATCACTGCTTAACTTTGCTGAACAAGTGGGTATCGGTGCTTTAAGCGTGTCTTGACAGCATATCAGTGTCTGTGGTACTCACTGACAGACACACTTTCCTCAACCTCCTTGTGGTGGCAGCATTTTTTAATTAAAATTAATTCAATTAAGGTACAGATTTAATTTAATAAGAATATGTGTGTGAAATGTTTTCTTCAGTGCGATTTGCCAGCAGGCCTTAAAAAATCTACTAAAATTATCTTTTGTATCGCTATAGGACCACCATCTGGCTTCAGTTACGTACGAGTGAAGGTGACTTAAGGAAAAAGGTCATGAGAAACAATTCTAAATTCATATACAATTTAACTCTAAATAATTATTCGCCCAGTTGGCAGAACTTAGAATACGCTAGCAACATCCCCTGCAGAGGAGAAAGACACACCCCAAAAAAGGGTATCCTGGAAATAAAACTAAACTGCGACCGGTGCTAAGACTCAGTTCTGGAGATTTGTGGAATGTGCCTTTTCCCTTCATTGCTATTACTCTCAGGTTCACCGTGATTCGGAATGGTAGTAACTGTTGGATTCCCATCTATGGTCCAAAAGTTTGCTCAAAAAGTATATGTATTCGATAAGAATATTTGATACCATATAACTGTAAATTATTTGTATTAAAAATAGTTACTTGAAGCTATAATTGTTTACGTTGGATTATTATTGATTACTAGAAACTAAATAATTGCTCGCAAGCAAATGACTATTATTCAATAGAAATAATTACTTATATTAGATAAGAATACTTGAAACTATACCACTGTGTGCAACTTATTTGTATTCAATAAGAATACTTGGTATTAAATAACTGTATAGAAAAAAAATTTCTTAAGAAACAACCACATAATAATGTAAATAAGAACGTACAATGAAAATGATTCCCTTAAATCTTGGCCTAAAATAACCCAAGACCGGTTGACATGCCATTAGAATCTATCAAACTGAATAACTACACACAAATAACAATTATTTTTATTTTTCTTTATCAGAAAATAAAACTTCTGAATCAGTTATTATTGAGAAAATGTATAATTCCGTCTATCATGTTTTAGTATGAATGTCTTCTCCCCTAAGAGGATTTCACCCAATAGATAAGGTCTAGATACTCCAACTTTATCCGTTGGAGCTTACAAAAAGTAAAGTACCCCTTCATTTCCTTTACTCCCAGCTCCACTCTGACAAGGATTGGTAGTACCTGTTAGGGTCCCATCTATGGATCAAATAGAACTGTTCAACCATTTATTAGGGATTATTATTATTAGTTATTAAAAATCATACGGCTGAGTAGAAATTAGAGCAAAAATGCTCTAACAACTGGTTTAAAAATAAAGTTACCAACAAATTATCTATTCACAAATCATACACACACATAAATACAGGGTTTGGTATTAAATGACCCACAAGAGTTAATATGCCATAAAGCACGAACAAACCAATCGATTCTATCCCCTGCAGATAGCAACAAAATAGGTCTCCTAGGTTTGACTCTATACTGAATCCAATAGTTCTTGAGCTCAGGAGAGAGTAGAGAACCTCTTTGTTGCGGTTACTCCCCGGTACACTCTATTGAAAGAGACTTTCCAAGCCAAATTATCCCCATTCTTAATAGAGAAGGTTAATTTAAGCAGTGCACTGACTAGAACACATACATACTGTTGGCCAGGGAGACATGGGTTCAATCCCAGGTCGAGTCATACCAAAGACTCAAAAACATGGCCCTTGATACCTCCTTGCTTAACACTCAGCAATATAAGGTGCATATAGAGGGTAAAGAGGAGCAATCCAGTGAAAGGAGTAGCGCCCTTCCTTACCCCTTGGTGTAGTAGCTATTGAAAAGGGAGCCTTCTGGTCACTCTCAACTACAGTCACCAACTTTACTTTTACTGTCTAGAACAGTCAAAAGACTAGAAATTGCAATTTGCTTGTGGAGATGGACAGCAGGTGGCACACTGAAAATATCCTCAAAATGAAGACCTTCCCCTCTACAACATATAAGGAATACCTGCTTGCAAGACTCAACACCTCAAAGGGAATCATTAGAAGTAGGCTACATCAAAAGAGATATGAGCAGCCTTGAGGAAATGAGGGTGTTGAGAACTAAAAGAGAATTATCATTTGAAGGAGAGAAGAAGTAATACAAGCCCGTTCCTCCTCACTTTCAACAAACCCAATGTACACAAAGTAGTAAAAATCGTATATTGCAATGAGAGGGTGGAACAAGACATACCCATACCCTTGAGATATTTTAAATGCCAAAGATATGGCACCTAGAGGGGAGGTGGCAGAGGAAGTCAGATATGTAGAAGATGTGGCCCAAAACACCCAGACCACACAGATGAAAATTGCCCAAAAGAAACTCAATGCCCAAACTGTCAAGAAAACCACCCACCTTCTCAAGATCTTGTGACAAAAGAGGAAAATTCTGGAAATAAAGAATAAATGAAATGCGCCTTTTTTATAGCTAGGAGGCTAATAGAGTCATATATGTGAGAGAACACTTATGCCACTATAGAAACAGAATCAAAAAGACAAGTACAGAGCTCTCATTGAGAAGCTCATCCAATTGGAACCAAACGATTAGCCAAAATTTTAGGGACAGCTGAAAAACCTTCACTCAGCAAAAATTCATCATTCAGAACTGTAAACTAAGTTAAAAGAACTTACAAAAAAAAATGTCCAATCAAATAACATAAATAAAATCTACTGCTCAAACACAAACCACTCCTACAAAAAGAAGAAAATCACCTACAAAACAAAGGTCACATAGATCTCCAGTTCTTCCACTAAAAACCATCAAAGACAGACTCAAAAACTTGTCTCCCAAAAAGCCAAAACCACTCAAACAAAAATCAGAAGCTACCATTGACCAACCTGAGAAAATACATATCCATATTTACCAACCCTTCCACTCAGGAAGGATATGACACAAGGTCAATTTTTAAGCAGAGTTTAACAGGTTTGAATTCAGAGTTTTCCGTCTCTTAGACTAGTTGCCTCACCAAGACTGAAGAACCCAGTCTGCTCTACTATTTACCCATAGCTGGAGGGAGAATAATTGGATTCATACCTTTCCCAAGGGTATTAGTGCTATGTGAAATGCAATCAGCCTTGTCCAGGATTTGAACTCGTGTCGCAATGGGCAAATATATATCAATACCCAAAGGAACAATAAAAGTGCAAGAAGCACATTCAAACTACCCCTTGATAGAGATCCCTATATATCAAAAACAAAATCACCAAAAAGAATCAATAAACAATGCAATGTTCAGGAATCAATCAAATCCCAATTTGGATTGAATAACGTTGAAAGTACAAATATTGAAACAAACAGCATAAATGTAGTTCTCAATTCCGCAGATGAATTAAGTATATCTGAATGAGATTGTAATGGACACTGAAATATAGATATATACAATGTTTTTTTTTCTTTTATAGCAAATAAAAAAAACTATAATTAAAGATTAATGCAATACGTGGAACTATTTAACTTTGCGAAAAAAAGTATCTCTAATTCAATTAAAGTTATCAATAAACCATTCTTTCGAAAATTTATATATATATATATAAACAAGTTTTGGCTTTAAATAACCATCAAGGGTTGATATGCCATTAAGCCAGATAACTTCACCTAACTTAGATCTACTCTAGGTCAATATTAGCACCTGTTCAGTGTATATCTATAAATCAAATAGTTATGTTTGAAATCATTTTAAAATGATTGGCTTTAAAAACGTTGATATTGCAACTTAGTAGGAAGTGTTTACCCATAGTGAAGATGCATTTTTATATTATATATAAATCAACTGTATAATTCTAAAACTGACTTTAGCATAAAGTAACCCACGCTTATAATGCGTGGCTTACTTTATGCTAAAGTCAGTTTAAGAATTATCGAGTTGATTTATATATGATATAACCAACCAAGCAAAGATTCTTTACGACATAGTGGCAACAAATCCCCTTCCAAAAGCATAGTTAAAAAGTTGGTTATTGAATTTACTATATTGTCTGTTTTCCTAACAATTGCTATCAAGTTTGAATTTTCTAGCAAAGAAAAAAAATAAACCAGTAATAAACATTGACTTTTCTCTTTAAAGTATAATCATTCACAGATCTTAACTACATATGAGGTTAGCAGTAATTGTACATGTCCTTGTACCTTACCCTATGAATTCATATACAAAAAAAAATGTGTGTGTGGTGTAAGTATGGGGAAAATGGAAGTAAATCTATTGGTATGTAAATGTATAAAAATGAAAAAACAAGGTATTCAGATGTTGGATTTAATTATAAACGAAATCATCCTCAGAATACCTCTTGTTTTCCTATTTCTACATTTACATATACGTGTGTGTGTGTGTGTGTGTGTGTGTGTGTGTGTGTGTGTGTGTGTGTGTGTGTGTGTGTGTTGCCCATAAATAAGTATTAATTAAAATTAATTTAATTAAAGAACAGATTTCATTTGATAAAAAATGTGTAAAATGTATTTTTCCAGTGCAATTTGCTTGCAGGCTTAAGAAATCTTCTTAAATTATCTTAAGTTTCACTATTAGACCACCATCTGGTTTCGGTTGTGTACAAAATGAACGACAATATTTGCATAATAGTCACAACTCATAAAAGAAACAACCGGTCCTAAGACTTGAACACTAAAAGTCGACAAAAGATGATAGCATTATCACCAAAGATGTCTGTGGAAGTAAAAATTTACTGAGCTTCACTTAGTCTGACTCAGAAGTCTAAGATTGTTTATGGTAAATACCATTCTTGAAATGAAAAGAATTAATGCATCATTTTTAAATAAATGTTCATTTTCTCCAAGAACAAAGATACTTGGAATTTTATTATTTCTTATGGAACATTAAAAAATCAACTGTGCAATGAAAACTTTACTCCGTGCCAATTGTCTGCGTTAAGAATAATTACTTGAAGTTATAATGGATCATTGTTATAATCTGAAACTATATAATGGTGTTTGCCCACTCAGTTGGGACTGTAGAATATACTGACTGCACCTCTGCAGAGGGTTAAGACAACCCCACTAACGAGTGTCCTAGATATGACACTAAACAATCTGATGGTGAGGTTTCCGGGATGTTGGAACTTTGGGCAATGCGGAGCACCCCTTCATTGCCATTGCTCCCAGATTTACTCTGGCCCGGAGTGGTAACACCAGATAGGATCCTATCTATGGGTAAAATAGAACTAAACTGTTTACTTATGCTAAACTGAATTGTTTGAATTAGAACTGTTTGACTAAACTGAATAATTTGAAATATAAATGTTTTTGATAATTAAACTGTGTATTTACCTTTAAACTGCTTACTTACACTAGATTGAATTGTTAAAAATAGAACTGTTTTAACATTTAACTGTGAATAAACAAAATCTATACTTATACTAAACTGAATTAGCTGAATTAGAACTGTTTGAATAAACTAAATTGCTTGAAATAGAAATGTTTTTGACAATTAAACCGTGTACTCATGCTTAATCAAAATGATTTAATTCAGCATTAAATGACCTGAAAAGGGTTGATATGCCATAAAACAAAATAAGCAACACCCAAGATTCCCCAAAACTCTAGATCAGGAGCCTCACCATCAGATGGCTAAGTGTCATATCTAGGACACTCATTGGGGGAGGAAGGGTGAAGTCTTACCCCTTTGCAAAGATGTGGTCAGCATATTCTACTGCTCCAACCCGAATCAGTTTGTATATAGTGGTGTTAAGTTGGAAGAGTATGTGAAACTCACTTTTGTAACACATTGACCCTCAACCGAACTGTCAATCAAGAGATGCACCTGTGTAAATAAGCGGAAGAACAGCGGAAGCCAGTGGGCATCAAACAAAAATATAATCAGGACACAGACGGCTTAAGTCAGTTGGAGTTGGAGTCAATTGGGGACAAGATGCTAAATTGAGAGCCAGTGGCAGACAGAGGGCTTTGGGCCCTCATTGATCCACGGTTGAGCAACCCAAGCTAAGATGAGGAAGAGGTGCTGCTATGGTCAGAAGAACTTGGGTCAATATATAGCAGTCTGTCCCCGTCTCCAACTCACCTCTCACACACAACCAACATCAACCCTTTCGAGAATAAAGTGTGAGAGATTATATTTTTATAAAGAAGTGTATTCGTTCATTCATTGAAGTTCATCATTATTGCTGACTATGTTTCCACTTACATTTGTATATGTATAACGTTTGTATGTATCATGTATATGTATTATGAGTATACAACACTTTTAAATGCTCACTTTTTTTTTTCATTGATTGTTTATTGATTGCAAATTCTTTTTCTCTTTTTTCAGGGCCCGTCAGGTCCACCCGGTCCACCCGGTCAAATTTCCGATAAAGGAGGGATGGTATGGGAACACATGCAGATGTACCAAGTACTACTCCATTTGATTATTTCGGGCACGTCAAGAGATACCCTTCCCCCAACCCAGGGTCCCCTGCTCACCCCCAGCTTCTTTCACTAACCTTAACACTCATTAAGACCCTCCCATCCACCATTGCCTGAAGTAGAGTCATTGCACTAATTACCAATTCCATCTTAATATCACTCATCATCCTTAATTTGTTTTTTTTTTCTTTCTTTAACATTGATTACTGACATTTCAATTTTGATTTTATTTTTGCATCTCATTATTTTTCTTCAAAAAAAAAAAAGAAATAAGGAAAGTACCTATCATTGTTTTGATCTTTTTAGAGGAAAGAGTTCTTATTTTAAAATCATTATTCTATCATTTTTGCTCCCACACATTTTTTTTTCATCTTTCATTATTCCAAATCATAAATTTGTTTTGTCTATTGAAAAATATTTCATATCTTTGTCATTGTTTTTTTTTTTTTTTTTTCTAATAATTTCATCTCACCATCATTTATTTTATTGCGGCTTAGAAATTGTTTAAAAATAAGTCAGCAAGTTATTCAAAGACTAAATGAATTAGAGAATTATATACATAGATAAAATTTATATTTATATACTTTTTCTTCCTTTTTTAAGTTTCATCTCACTGCCATGTTATTTCTTATAGGACTTATAAGTTGTTTATGGAATGAGGTTGTCTTTCCAAGACTAAAACATTTTAAATATATGCATAGATAAAATATAAATTTTATTGCATTGATATGCAAGCCCAGATTGCCTTTTTGAAATTCACCAGCTGTGACAATCAGGCTTTAGTAGGGTGTATTCCAATTGCTGCTGTAGCTGTTCGTTTTAACCTGAAATCATAAAAATTGTTCAGTCATCTCATAAGATGTATAGCAATAACATTGTGAATTTTCAAGAGTCAATGGCAATTTTAAATGCCTGTACAAAAAAGTCTGGAAACTTATTGAAGGCACCACTTACTTAATTTAACAAGCCCTAATACTTTTATTTAAACTGAAAAATTTATATAACAATATTGCAATAAAAATTTAAATATTAAAAAATACTTGGATTTAATAATATTAAATAAAATAAGAAAAGGTTTATGTAAATATAAAAAAACATTTTATTCAACAATACTGAAATATCTATTTAAATAATTTAAATGTAAAAAAACATTTTATTCAACAATAGTAAAAAAGAAATTATATTTCAGGATAAAAACTAATCTATAAAATAACAGCAAAATAAAATGTTATAAATGTTTAAATATGAAAAAGATTTTATTTAACAATATTAAAAACGGATTTTAAAAATACAAGTAAATATAAAAATATTATATTTCATAAATGAAAAGATTATATTTAAATGTAAAAAAATATGAAAAATATTTTATTTAACAATATCAAAATATTATTTTTAAAGTATAATCAAATCTGAAAATATCTTACTTCATTGTATTAAGATGAAAATTTTAAGAAGTTTTTTAAATGATAAAAAATATATTTAAATATGAACAATATTCTATTTCATAATATCGTAATATTTTTTAATGATTTAAATATTCCAAAATATTTTATTTAAAAATATCAAAATAAAATGTAAAAATATATTCAAATATTAAAAATATTTTATTTTACAATATTAAAATGAATTAAATATTGTGGTGATGTAATGACTGAGGAAATAATCCTCCAAAGGATTTTATGAGTTCAAATATAACAAAGCAATAAATTGCCAGTTTTCCATTCATCAGCAACTTGAACAAGTAAAATTATACTTTGGAAGAGTTGTTGATTGTAATATAAACATTTCTTTTCAAGAAGAGAAATCTAGATGATTGTATGCATAAAATACATGCAATTGCTCATTTTGTTTATTCATGTTGGTCATGACTTGAATGGGAGCTCTCATGATTTTCTTGCATTCTTTTTTTTTATTGTGTACAACTGACAGTGTGTTTGACTTTGGAATGTTGGCTTCTCAAGACAAAAGATCAGGACTGAATCACAACTCTCTAGTTTAAGCATATGACGAAAATATTCAATGTTACCTTTCACCTTGATTGGCATCCCAAGAATAAATATTTTTACCTATTTGTTTCAACTGAATTTTTTCCACATATATATAAATATATACATATATATATATATATATATATATATATACTTATTTGTGAGTGCCAACATGTATTTGTGTGTTTATGTGTATATATATATATATATATGCATACATACATATACGTATATATGTGTGTAAATAGTCTATATGTGTGTATATATAAATATGTATGTGTATATATAAATATATATATAGAGAGAGGGTGTATATGGGTATAAATATATATGTATGTATATATACATATATTTAAGCAAACATATGGATATATATGTGTATGTATACCTATGTGAGAATAATGTATGTATGCATATATGTAAGTATATATGTGTATATAGATGTATGTATATGTTCATATTTATGTGTGTTTGTGCGTGTGTGTGTTTACGTATATGCATGAGTATATATATATATGTGTGTGTGTGTGTGTTTGTGTTTATATGTGCATATATATGTGTGAGTGTGTATGTATATGTGTCTATATATATATATATATATGAAAACATATGTACATGTATGTATATGTGTGTGTGTGTTTCTGCGTATATATATTTGTATGTATTTGTCTATGAATGTTTATATGTGTGCGTGTATTTATATACATATTTGTATTTACATGTATGTGCACATGTGTGTGTGTATATCTATACGTATATATTCGTGTATATACACACACACACACACACACACACACACACACACACACATATATATATATATATATATATATATATATATATATAGTCATTCACAAACAGACTGTTTCGTTGTATTACAACCCTTCAGTGTGGCCTGACACACAGGACGCTTCTAGTTGAGATCGAAACCCACCTAACTGGTCAGCCATTTCGGCGACATACGTCAGGAATTATAACACATTTGTATTAGTTTGTATTACTTTGTTTACATTTTACGATGTCGGGTACCAGAGTGCTCAATTCGTTAGAAGAAATGTATATTTTCTTTTTTAAGTACAGCAATTGTATTATAAATTGAAATACCATGATAAGAAAATCTGGCAAACACTTGTACACGACATACGGAACCACTGGACAGTTGTTTCGACATTATTAGGTCTAATCAGCAGTGTATACCATAATCTCCCCCATTGGAGATCGATACCAGCGGCCACAGAATACAGAACCGGTTCGATCTCCAGTGGAGGAGATCATGATATACACAGCTGATGAGAACTAATAAGATCGAAACAGCTGTCCAGTAGTTCCGTATGTCGCACGCAAGTGTTTGTCGGATTTCCTCGTTCGAAGAGTTTTGGATTATGCGGGTGGCAGCCGTTAATTCCTTCGCCAGAGTGCTCAACCCCCGGCAGGGAAGCGTATATATTGTCATCCACAAACAGACGGTTTCGTTGTGTGTGTGTGTGTGTGTGTGTGTGTGTGTGTGTGTGAATAAATAAATAAATATGAAAGAAATCTGTATAGAGCTACATAGGTGTATTCATGGATATCAAGATGAAAGGATATATCGAGGGAGGTCTAGATATAAATAGATCAAGCCATATATAAGACGAGAGTTGCACTTAGATATATTTATGCGTATATGTATATAATGAAGAAAACGATTTGGCAAATAGGAATATATCTTCGTAGTTATAAATATATTTTATTGTTCTCAACTCATTTCTAATTCAGACTATTGTCAGAACCAATTTTTGTGAAGAAAAAAAAAATTTTTTTGCTTTTTTAAAGTTGATATGCTACAAAAGAATCGATGAAGAATTAACTGATAATGTTATAAGTATCCATTTGATGAATAGAAACTATTTTTGGTATCCGATTGTCTTCACTTGACCATTATATTAATCTTTGCTATTGACAGCACCTCGCAATACGTTATACACTAACAAGATATTCATTAAGCATCCGTTTCAATTTAGCCATAACTGTTTTAGTCAGATATTCAACTTAGTCATTTGTTTATTTAGATGTTTATGTGGCAATTCCTATCTGTCTATCCTACTTCAAAGCAGTGTTTTGATGAGGATAGTGTCGTTTGATATTTGATCCATTAGGGATCATTGTTTGAAGACGTTTTCCAATTTAACTTCATTTGTTTTGGGGATTTTTTTATTGCTGTGACATTGTCAATGGTGGTGTTGTTGTTTTTTTTGTTTGTTTTTTAGTTCTTTCTATGACGATGAATTTTGTATCTCGTTTAAAGTCTTCACCATTTGAGCGAAAATGTTGTTCTACAAATATTTCTTTGTTGTAATTCATAAATTTGCTTTTAAATTTTAAGTTATTTTGTCTAAAGTCAAATGGCCATTTTGTCTTTCAAGTGAATTGTTTTTGGTGTCATGTGCGGTTCAGTAAATATCTTATACTTTTGCTTCTGCAATTATTTGGTTGTGTCATCAATAATTTCCATTTTGATAAAATATAATCTATTCATGAATAATTTAACAATGATTTTATTTCAAACAATAATATATTCGCCATTATTTTGAATCACCTCTTGCCATTTATCAGGTAGCTTGTTGATTCCTCTCAAGTAAAATTCAGCTGGTTTTGAGCTCACGAAGTTTGCCACGAACGTTTTCACTGGATCTTCATGAGAAAATCTTTTGTTATTAAAAACATTTTGTAGAGAAGGAAAAAAAAAGAAATCACTTGATGCAAGGCCTGGTGAATATGGTGTATGGGGTAGAACAAACCAGCCCAAATCCAATATTTTTCCAGAATGCTTCTTGCTGGATGTAGCCTTTCGTCATCAAGGAGAAGCACAACGTTTTTATTAGTTCCAAGCGTTTTCTTAAAAGATGTTTATGCATACGTTGTCAAGATTATAAGTCTACATTGAGTATCTGATTCCGGTATAAAACGCTAAATGAATAATATTGCTGTGACCTCACCATACACGCAGCATAATTTTTTTTCCATGAAACTCCGTCTTTGGGGTAGGGTGAGGAGATTCATTATTGTCAATCCACTGCCTTTCTCGTTAAACATTGTCATGAAAGATCAATTTTTCGTTATTTGTAATGATATTCTTGAGAACTGGATCATTTCTCTGCCTTCAAAGAAGATTTGCGCAAGGGATATGCTATCTTCCTTATTCTTCTCATCAAGAGGGGAGGTGATTTTGGATATTTAGTAAGGTTTTATGGTATATCAACCATTGTAAGTTATTTAATGCTAAATCCTCTTTTATACATGTATATCAAATATATTATATTATGAGAGTGTTAGTCGTCAGTAAATCACTATGTGTATATCAAATATATATAGTTTGGCTTAGTTTTATAGCATATCAATCATTGTCTGTTATTTAATGCCAAATTCTCTTTATACATATCTATCGAATATATATCATTTGGTTTGATGGCATATTAACCATTATATGTTATTTAATGCCAAATCCTCTTTATGCATATATATTAAATACATTATTTAGTTTGGTTAGGTTTTATGGTATATCAACCATTGTAAGTTATTTAATGGCAAATCCTGTTTATATATATATATATATATATATATATATATATATATATATATATATGGTTTATAAACGGATAGTTTATTAGTAACAATTCTAGACCACAGTTCATTTATTTGAACACAGTTAAATGGTATCAAGTACTGCAATCAAATACAAATAATTCATTTTACTATTAATCTTTTGTTGGCACGCAGTTAAATGTTTCAAAGTATAATAAATGATTAAACCGTTCTATTTGATCCATAGATGGGCCGCTAACCGGTACTACCACCCAGGGTGAGAGTAAACCTTGCAGTAATGGCAATAAAGGGGTAATCCACATTCTCCCCAGCTCCAAGACTCTAGCCTCACCACCAGGCACTCGTTAGGTTGGGGGTCTACATTCTCTGCAGCGATGCAGTGGGCGTATTTTACAGACCCAGCTGACTATGCTGCTTAGAGTATGAGGAAGTTAAACAACCTGCTGGCTCACTTTTCTTATTTTTTCAAGTGGCAGCACATTGTGGATTTGGATGTGTTGAGGTCAAGTGCTAATTCTCGAGTACATCTGCGCGGATTGCATTCCACCAATCCTCGTAAAGCATCTCCATCGAAATCTAATGAGCGTCCTGGTTGGGGTTCATCTCTCGTTAATGTATCGCCAGAATGAAACTTTGAAAACCAAGTTCGAACTTGACAATCAATCATGACACCTTGGCCATAAACACTAAAAATTTTCTTAGCTATTTCTATACTGTTTTTGTTATTCTTAAATTCTCACAAATACACTTTCAATTTCTCTATTTTAAGGCTTTGAGATCATCGATTAGAGTCTGATGCGAACTCTTTCACTGCTGAAATAAGTATGATCGATGGCGACACTCTTTAATCTGGTAATTTCCAGTTGTGCTTTAAACATTGGAAGTTTGAAATGAGTAGTTACAACTTGCTTTTAAAAATAGAAAATATTTATGAATTAATCCAATAGATCTTTAGTATATATATATATATATGTATGTATATATATATATATATATATATATATATATCATCATCATCATCATATCGTGCTGGCAGCACGGATATCCCTGACCCTCTCTCGCCACTCCTCCCTATCGTTCATCGCCCTAGGCAGGTCTTCAGGACAACAACCTGTATCCTCACATAGCTGCTGAATGTACGTTCGTGCTGGTCGTCCTGCTTTTGCGCGGCCGTGTGTGGGGATCCATAAGAGTACATCTCTTATGAGTTCATCTCTGCTTCTCCAGCAATGTCCTGCATGTCTGGTTCGCCTAACTTGAATAGTTTTCGTGATAGGGGGCAGGTGGCCGTACAGTTGGTGTCTTGTGGGGTGCTGCTGCCAGGACTTGTTCAGGATTGCACGCAGCATTCTTGTGTAATTGCCATCTAGTTTCTTCTCCAGCCGTTTTGTTAGCGTCCATGTAGTGCATCCATATAGCAGTATCGATGTGACCGCTGCCTGGAAGAAACTGCGTTTCATTTTATCGGTTAGGTCTGATTTCCATATAGTCGATAGCCTATTGATAGCTGTCCATGCTTTCGTTAACCTCGTTTCGATGTCCTTTTCGGTTGATTCGACGCTGCTTCCTAGGTACGTGAATTTGTCTACTAGTTTAAGAGGAGTGAAATAGTAAATTTTGGTGAATCTGACAAGATAATAAAAAAGTGGATAAATCAGACGGGTTTAGTAATATTTCGCAATATCAGTAAACTTCTTCAGACTAAACATTTAGTCTGAAAATGTTTAGTCTGAAGAAGTTCTGTGAATAAAGAACGAAATATGACTAAACCAGTAGCGTCTGATTTATCCACTTTTCCACTAATTCTTCTTATATATTCATATATATATATAATTATTTCAAAATTTTGAGGGTTGTTAAATATAGTCAATACCCTCGTACCTTATTTGAGGATTATATTCAAATTATAACTTATGATTTTGATTAATGTATCTATAAACTAAATGCTTTTTGCTATTAATATTATATGATACAGAAGTCATTGGGGTATATTTGTTGGGGAAAGCGAGATACCAAGAAATGTGTGTTCTTCAAAATGATTTCAGATATAAACTTTGTGGGAAAAGTAACAAGAGAATCTATGGAATCAAGTAGTGATTATATTACCAACATATGCATCTGAGATATATATATATATATATATATATATATATATATATATATATATATACTCTGTTATTGATATTGAGCACTATTTAACAATGCTGCAACATTTGGTCCTCCATTAACTCACCAAGTGAGCTAGTAAGAACCATAAACCTCTTTAATAATATCTATCTATATATATATATATATATATATATAGTTTTTCTAATCGTAAGATTTTTAGAAATGACAAAATTGAATGTTTAGTAATTTGGTATATATTTAATATAATCTCATATGAATGATGTTTTCGATCATTGTTTTATCTTGTGTATATATATATATATATATATATATATATATATATATATATATACGGCCTAACTGTAATTCTTTGTAATATATCAAATCTTTTTTTCTTCTTTCTAAGCTCAGTTCGTCACTAAGTGTAATAGGTTACACACAGTCATCTGATGAATGTTTACTTCACGTGAAACTTCAAGTAACGACCTAAACTCAGCAAAAACATAATTTGAACAGAACCTCTCCCCCATTTGGCTTACATATTTTATACGCATCGAGGTAATACAACCACTAATTCCTCACATAGATTCACTTTTTAATTTACCTGCCAATATTTTACCTGTACTCATATTCGAGGCCATAAAGGACAAGGCACTTCAGGTTCTCTTCCGACTATTCGCCAACCAAGTCGGCTGGTGGAGGGGGGGCTATAAAATACGCAGACTGCATCTCTGCAGAGGAGTAAGACCCCACCAACAAGTGTCCTGGATATGACATTTAACTATCTGATGGTGAGACTCCAATCCTGGAGCTTTAAGGAATGCGGAGTACCCCTTCATTGCCATCAATCCCAGACCTACATAACATTTAAACGTACTGCAAACAATTGACTGATGCTAAATTGAATTGCTTGAAACAGAACAGTTTGATCATTTAACTGTGTGTAAACAAATGACTGATGTTTAATTAAATTATTAGTAATACATAGCAAAACTTTGAACCATTTAACTGTGCGCAAACGATTGAGTAATGTTGAAATAGAATTATAAGTGTTATACGGCCTTAATTGAAACCCTTTAACAGTAATCCTAATAACTGTGTGCAAACAAATAAGTTCTGAATCATTTAAAATTGAAATTACCGACAAACTGTATGTAAACAATTGACTGATGCTGAATAATAACCGTTATATAGCAATACTTGAAACCCTTTAACAGTAATCCTAATAACTGTGTGCAAACAAATAAGTTCTGAATCATTTAAAATTGAAACTACCGACAAACTGTATGTAAACAATTGACTGATGCTGAATAATAACCGTTATACAGCAATACTTGAAACCCTTTAACAGTAATCCTAATAACTGTGTGCAAACAAATAAGTTCTGAATCATTTAAAATTGAAATTACCGACAAACTGTATGTAAACAATTGACTGATGCTGAATAATAACCGTTATACAGCAATACTTGAAACCCTTTAACAGTAATCCTAATAACTGTGTGCAAACAAATAAGTTCTGAATCATTTAAAATTGAAATTACCGACAAACTGTATGTAAACAATTGACTGATGCTGAATAATAACCGTTATACAGCAATACTTGAAACCCTTTAACAGTAATCCTAATAACTGTGTGCAAACAAATAAGTTCTGAATCATTTAAAATTGAAACTACCGACAAACTGTATGTAAACAATTGACTGATGCTGAATAATAACCGTTATACAGCAATACTTGAAACCCTTTAACAGTAATCCTAATAACTGTGTGCAAACAAATAAGTTCTGAATCATTTAAAATTGAAACTACCGACAAACTGTATGTAAACAATTGACTGATGCTGAATAATAACCGTTATACAGCAATACTTGAAACCCTTTAACAGTAATCCTAATAACTGTGTGCAAACAAATAAGTTCTGAATCATTTAAAATTGAAATTACCGACAAACTGTATGTAAACAATTGACTGATGCTGAATAATAACCGTTATACAGCAATACTTGAAACCCTTTAACAGTAATCCTAATAACTGTGTGCAAACAAATAAGTTCTGAATCATTTAAAATTGAAACTACCGACAAACTGTATGTAAACAATTGACTGATGCTGAATAATAACCGTTATATAGCAATACTTGAAACCCTTTAACAGTAATCCTAATAACTGTGTGCAAACAAATAAGTTCTGAATCATTTAAAATTGAAATTACCGACAAACTGTATGTAAACAATTGACTGATGCTGAATAATAACCGTTATACAGCAATACTTGAAACCCTTTAACAGTAATCCTAATAACTGTGTGCAAACAAATAAGTTCTGAATCATTTAAAATTGAAACTACCGACAAACTGTATGTAAACAATTGACTGATGCTGAATAATAACCGTTATATAGCAATACTTGAAACCCTTTAACAGTAATCCTAATAACTTTGTGCAAACAAATAAGTTCTGAATCATTTAAAATTGAAACTACCGACAAACTGTATGTAAACAATTGACTGATGCTGAATAATAACCGTTATACAGCAATACTTGAAACCCTTTAACAGTAATCCTAATAACTGTGTGCAAACAAATAAGTTCTGAATCATTTAAAATTGAAACTACCGACAAACTGTATGTAAACAATTGACTGATGCTGAATAATAACCGTTATATAGCAATACTTGAAACCCTTTAACAGTAATCCTAATAACTGTGTGCAAACAAATAAGTTCTGAATCATTTAAAATTGAAATTACCGACAAACTGTATGTAAACAATTGACTGATGCTGAATAATAACCGTTATACAGCAATACTTGAAACCCTTTAACAGTAATCCTAATAACTGTGTGCAAACAAATAAGTTCTGAATCATTTAAAATTGAAACTACCGACAAACTGTATGTAAACAATTGACTGATGCTGAATAATAACCGTTATATAGTAATACTTGAAACCCTTTAACAGTAATCCTAATAACTGTGTGCAAACAAATAAGTTCTGAATCATTTAAAATTGAAACTACCGACAAACTGTATGTAAACAATTGACTGATGCTGAATAATAACCGTTATACAGCAATACTTGAAACCCTTTAACAGTAATCCTAATAACTGTGTGCAAACAAATAAGTTCTGAATCATTTAAAATTGAAACTACCGACAAACTGTATGTAAACAATTGACTGATGCTGAATAATAACCGTTATATAGCAATACTTGAAACCCTTTAACAGTAATCCTAATAACTGTGTGCAAACAAATAAGTTCTGAATCATTTAAAATTGAAACTACCGACAAACTGTATGTAAACAATTGACTGATGCTGAATAATAACCGTTATATAGCAATACTTGAAACCCTTTAACAGTAATCCTAATAACTGTGTGCAAACAAATAAGTTCTGAATCATTTAAAATTGAAACTACCGACAAACTGTATGTAAACAATTGACTGATGCTGAATAATAACCGTTATACAGCAATACTTGAAACCATTTAACTGTGCACAAAACATGAGCTCGGGCTTGTTTAAAAATGTTTTCACAAACCATATATTTAATGTATATATAAACAGGATTTGGCATTAAATAGCCTACAAGAGTTGATTTGCCATAAAACCAAACAAATGAACTCAAAGATTTTGTATTACAATTATACAATTTCTCGAATTGATGATGATTTGATGTTTGTTTGTTTTTTTTCAAATTTCTGACATTTTAAGTCAAATTGATATTTAAAACAAAAAAGAATATAAATGAATAGAAATCTAATTCAAGAGAAGCAAAATGGTTGTCATATTTTTTCTTTAATAAAAATCTTCCTAATCTATAATTATATTTTATAATCTTAATTAAATAAAATAAAAACTTGTGCTTTAATTCCACTGAATTATTTGGTAACGATCAAATGAACTCCCCAAGTAATTTAGCACAATGAATTTGCCTTGAATCTTGGTATTACACTTTGGACTAATGCCCCAGGGAAAGGCATAAAATCCGTCTTTTTTCCCCCCAACAATGGGTAAATAGTAGGACAGACTGGGTTCTTTAACCTTGGCAAGGAATCCACTCTAGAAGACGGAAAACTCTAAATTCAGATCAGCTTTACTCCGTTCAAAAAATTGATCTTCTGTCCCGTCTTGCAAATGTCGGGGAGTAAATACATTCCTCGAATTAATAATGGTGTAATAAGTAAGTTGGCGATAATAGTCGAGGGCTACCCGAAAGCTCCCTTTTCAATAACTACTACACCAAGGTGTAGGGGAGGGCGCTACTCCTTTCACTGGATTACTCCACTTTACCCTTGAAACATACATTAAAATGCTGAGTGTTAAGCAAGGAGGTATCAAGTACCATGTTTTTGAGTCTTTGGTATGACTCGACCTGAGATTGAACCCTAGTCTCCCTGGCCATTAGTGAACACTCTACCACTAGACCAAGGGGCCGGTTAATGGTGTAATATTGTCCACTAAAAACTTGTTGTCTACTAGCTTTTCACTTTTGACTTTGACCACCACCCCTCTCCTCTCCCATGCACACACACTTTTTGACATAAAGCAAAATACGATTCCTTTATGAAAAAAAAAATGCGAAAGAAAGACGGACAAAATGATCTTTTAAAACGGATGTGCCCTGTGCAAGTTTAAGATAAATAGAATAAATATCTCCATAGCACGAACAATACGATATTGAGAGTAAGAAACGTTTGTGACACGGATTTAGTGTTATTGCTGTTAATGGTCTAAAGATAAATCGACGTTTTTCTTTTTCTGGGGGATATAGATACATTAATTCAATTAAGAAAGAAAAAGAAGTGTTCCATAGTTTCTGGGTCCAAAATAAATAAACGCGTCGTCGTGTGGAATTCTAAGAGTCAGCAAGTTTGTTTGTTTGTTGTTTTTTCTTTCTTTCATCTTACCGTCTGGGTCATGGGAACACGTGTCTAAGCACATCTGAATCCTATATATATATATATATATATATATATATATATATATAGTCACTTTTCAACTGCCACAGGTGGAAACTATGGCAAAAAAACTGGCTCAAACTAAACCATATGTTGACTCTATCTGTTCTCATCTATCTATATATCTATCTCTTTCTTTCCTTACCCCCCCTCTCTCTCTCACACACACTCTAATTATTTATCTCTCTCTCTCTGTTTCTTTATTCTGGTCTTTCTCTCATATATATTAGGAAGGAATGTTGGTTTAATGGCATATCAACCTTTCGGGGCTATTTAACGCCAAATCTCGTTTGTTTTTATATAAATATGTGTATTAATATAGTTGTAGACATAATTTTCAGCAATTGTTTCTGTCGACACGACTGACCCTCAGCCCCTGCCATCGAGCACCACAAAGATAAAAAGTGTTGAGTGTTTCTTTGGCACTAGAACAATTTATAAAATAGTCATACAGATCTTGAATTGACCAGCCGATTGATCGGATCGAGCTTCTCCGACCACCGGTCTGTTGTGTTGCCCGAGTAAGATCCAAAATGGAATGTTGCAGGTCACATGGCCACTTGACATACCGGTCACAGATCACTCAGGCGCAAGAATCTCGTTCAACTACTGGCTCCATTGTTAGGAAGGTCTCCTACTCCTTTGTAGAGGTGCAGTCGGTGTACTGTAAAGCCCAAGCCAGGACGAGAAGGTGGAATAACATCATGTGTAGCAGATTATGCTCGACATGTTTTTGAACATTTTCATTTTATTTTATTATTTTTACTTAGAATTGGATCTTAGGTAAATCAATAAGTTTTGTCTCGTTACTTAATGAACAAATTATAAATGAGAAATATAGATATTTTCCCATGCGGAAATGTTGACTTATTTTATTTCTAGAAAAAGTAAATGACATAAGCAATAACAGACTTATATATATATATGTATATATATATATATATACCTTTAAGAAAAAACAAAAACCGGTCACATTAGGATTATAAATTTATTTCCATCCTGTTATGGGTATTGATATGAATCAATAACACCAAAAATAACAGAACTTCTTCAGATCTAATGGATAAAATAATTACAGTCAGGATATACACTGGAGGGAAGGGTGAGAGGGGGTAGAAGAGGGTTGAACATTTAAATATTCATAGTTGAGTGATTTTTTGGTCCTGACGGAATTATTCCCGACTCCGGTTTAACTAGACTGAATAATATATATATATATATATATATATATATATATATATGATTTTGTTTTTTGTGGGGGGGGTGAAGGGGGTCCTAAAATAAAACCTGAGGCTTTCCAAATTAAGAATTATTTCCTTTTTATGATTCATGGCAGACTTTGTACAAGAAGGGGCACCGCTTTTCAAAACCTTTTTAACGAGTCCCTGTGGCCTAGTGGCTAAAGTGCAGGATTGCAATATTGTAATAAGCAAGTTTGAACTCCAGTCTCGCTATTACGTTCACTTTCGAATTTATACCCTTAGGAAAAGGCATGAACACCCTTATCCTCCAAGTTATTACCACTATTGTTCCACATGGATAACTTTGGTATTAAATAACACACGAAGATTTATTTGCCATTAAACAAAGAAATCGAAGCTAATTTAAGTTCTCTTATCTTCATGAATATTTTGCCGTGGAGAAATGTTTCCGGTTTTAATTCCGAAAGAGTGAAAGACAAGGGAGATAATTCTAGTGGTTTGTATAAGTTCTGAAAATTTTCCAAGTTTGGACACCACAAAATTACCCATAATTCTGCTCCCTGTAGCCAAATCGATTCAAAAACTATTTCCCTTTGATCACCGGACAAATCTCAAGGTATCTTATCAGATCACGTGACACCTGATGAGATCACGTGACATATTTTAACACGGTCTAAAGACTTTTGTATTATCATTATACACTTTGCGAGTTTTTCTCACCGGTTTTAACTGATGGTTCCCCCACCCACACCAGGCCTGAGCGACACCAAGTCCCCTTAGGTTTCCAGGACTCTTCTAAGTATCCAAGCTGATTTTAAAAGTGCTGTGGTTCGGATGTTATCGATTCTTCCTCCAATTTTCAGTTTCCCAAGTCTTTTATCCAGGCTTTTGGGAACCGTTCCAAATGCACATAATACTATTGGTATCACCTTTACCTTCCACAACTTCTACAGTTCTCTGGCAAGATCCAAGATTTGTCAATCTTTTCATTTTCTTTTATTTTCACTCTATGGTCGGTTAGAACGACAAAATCCACTTGATGACTAATTCTTCTCTTCTCGTTGATTATCCCAAGGTCTGGTCTTCTGGCCTGGATTAGGTGATCCGTTTCTATCTCAAAGTCACAGTGAATTATATACTTTTTTTTTTCTTTGACAGATCCGGCTTTCTTTATATACCATTTGTCAGCATAGCCAAATTTTAGTCTCTTATTTATCATACGTCAGTCCATTAGTACCATTTTTTTTAGAACCAGATTTCAAGTAAACATTCGGAAATTGTTAGTCTTCCCTGAAAAAGTTTTAAACTATGATCAGTTCAGACTCTTTGATGTTTCTTAATTTTTTTAAATGAAACTCTTCTTACGCCATTAAAAGCAGGGAAACTTTGAGGCAGCTAATTCTCACGAAAAAGTCAAACGAGAAGGAAAAGAAATACATCACAACTAATGTGACATGTTGGTTAGGATTGATTCTAACAGCATGTCAACTTTTCCTGGGCTATTTTATGCCTAGGGGTTAGAGAATCGCTTTCATTGTACATTTATATTAACATTTTTGTGTAGTTATTCCTTAAGGGTTTTTTGCACAACATCAAGTGACAATACCCCTGGCCGGCCGACCCCCACTATATCAGCTTTCTTAAACCAAACTACTCATGGCCAGTGATTCATCTTGTGGCTTCCGAATAGGGGCATTACACATTTCTTTACAGACACACAAAACACAGCCGAGGGGTGGAAGAAAGGAATAAACGAACAAACACGAGCTTGGGTTAGCTCCATGTGCAAGACGAGAGAAGTGATACTTTTTGTGCAGCTCTCCGTGCATTTTTGCTGGCTATTGCGGGCGAATATTTGCACGAAACATCCACCAAGCCACTAGGAGTGCTGACTCATCTCTCGACTGCCCTGCTTCCATCTTCTCACTGCCACCTTCTGCTGACTTTGTCCTTCTCTGGACAACTATCTCAAGCCGACTGTTCTCTTCTGGCCTCCTTTGTCAACTGACTCTCTCGGTCTTCTCAGGTGGCCTTCCTTTCCTCTTCCACTTCCGGTCTCATGCTCTGGCCCTTTGTGTGGGTTTCGCGCCAAAACAGACAAAGAGATCCTCTGTGTGGCGCCAACACAAACGGAAGCGAATACTACCCACACACTCATATGATTTCAAGTATTCCTATCTTATACTAATTATTATATAGTTTCAAGGAATTATTTTTATTCAATAAATCATTTGTTTGTACACGGTTATATAGTTTCAAGTATTCCTAACCATAATAGTTAGTAAACGATTATGACTTCAAGTAACTATTCTTAATACAAATGATATAAAGTATTCCTATCAAATACAAATAATTTTCAAACGAATCTATTTGACTTAGTATTAATAATTTGAACACAATTATGTGGTGTCAAGTAATTAATAATAATAATCCTTAAGAAAAAAATTATTGCTTCAAGTAACTATACCTAATACAAATAAAAAGAAGTTGACGACCGTAATCGAGGGCAACCAATGTTTTCCTTTTCAAAAGCTACTACACCGAGGTGTAGGGGAGGGCGCAACTTCTTCCCCCGTATTGCTCCATTTTACCCTTCATACGTACCTTATAATGCTGAGTGTTAAGCAAGGAAATATCAAGTACCATTTTTTTAAGTCTTTGGTATGACGCGACCAGGGACTGAACCCTGGTCCCCCGGACCATTGGCGAACATTCTACCCACTAATGTACGTTTATATAGCATCAAGAATTCCTATCAAATTCAAATAATTTGTAAACAAATCTATCTGACCCATATATGGGACCCTAGCATGCACTACCACTCTGTGTTAGTCAGCCTGGGAGTAATGGTAATGAAAGGGCATTCCACACTTCAGAGATCTTCACAAACTAGAGCCACGCCATCAAATGCAGTTTAGTACTATACCCAGGACAACCATTTTGGGGAGGTTGCAGGGTCTTACCTCTCTGCAGGGAATACAGTCAGTATATTCTAACCCCCACTTACAGGCCGATGCATAAATAAATCAGCAATTTTAAAGCAAAATGCTCTATGAACACAAGTGACCATATAAAGACCAATATGTAATTTTGGTAATTTCAGCTGGTAAATTCCAGACGAGTCAAAAGTTTCAGAATATTTTGGTACATTCTAATTTGTAGCACGTATAACTGAAGCCGATAAAGCTGTGCAAGCTAGTATCGTGGTAGTTGGTGCGCTAGCACATTGTGCATTGCCTCACTCCGTGTGTGATTTGAAAGCCACTCAGATTATCGTACAATGTAGTCTAATTCAGGAACTTAGGCTTTATGAGTTCAAATTGAGCCATAACACCGAACAACTAACCAAAAACATTTGTTATGAAAAAAGTAAAGGTGCACTTGATTCCAGTTCAGTAATTTTATGGTTCAAGAAATTTTGCTCGGGTTGCAACAACCTCGACGATCAGGCAATGTCAGGTAGGCCTAAAACCGCGGATTCCGGGGCCGCTTTCCAAGCTTTAGAGGCAAATCCAATGAGTAGCACTCGGAGAGTATCAGGTGAGTTTGACATTTCATTGTTCAGTGTGGTTCGTCCTATTCACAACCTTAACAAAAGTACCAGGTGCTGCTTAATTGTGCCTTGTGTTATCAAAATATTGCAAAACTTTTGACTCACCCCAATATATATTCTTCCAAACGCATGTTAAAAATGTGTTAGCGATCAAATTGGAGAAAAGGGAAAAAATGAATCTACCCGACTAAACATAATTCACATGGGACATAATGTTAAGAAAATTCACTTGGTTCTCAACCCACCCACCCAAAATTTAAGAAAAATAACCACAATTTTGCTGCATCGTTTTTTCTTGTTTACACAACATGAAGAAAAAAACAAAAACAAAAAACGTTTACCCAGTTTTTTTCTTGTTTTTCCAACATCAAAACTTTTTGTTCCATGGGGTTTTCAAGCAAAAAGCGTCTGATATTTTCTTTTGCCTATTACACGCTGACTGTTCACCTTCATGGCGTCTCTTTGGGGATCGAAGAAGGTTTACGTGATAGCGCTCATCTCCTCTTCAAGAAACATGCACCAGATTATATTGCGTTACATGGTAGCAACAACAAGGAATGACCCTTCATCTGAAAATAGGATAATCCGCTCGGGCAGGATATGACACAAGGTCAATTTTTAAGCGGAGTTTAACAGGTTTTAATTCAGAGTTTTCCTTCTCCTAGACTAGTTACCTCACCAAGGCTGAAGAACCCAGTCAGCCCTACTATCTACCCATAGCTGGAGGGAGAATAATTGGATTCATATTAGTGCTATGTGAAATGCAATCAGTCTCGTCCAGGATTTGAACTCGTGTCTTCGTGTCCATTTCCCACGACGATAACCATTACACCACGGGCACCTCCACCAATAGGATAATGGAGTATAAAACTCATTCTTTGAACCGTCTTGTATCTCTTCTTGAATAATCTATAGAAATATTTATGAAATGTGAAGATAATTCTTTGTAGGAGCCTAATCTTGGCTCAAGGACGAATACTTTAAAGCTCGAACTCTCTGCTTAAAAGTTTGCAATATTAATACACTAATCTCGTTATTACAGAGTATATCCCCGCCCTATTTATGCGGCTTTGAATATGTCGACTTAATATCCAAAAAGGGGAACTCTGGGTATGACACTAAATTGCATCTGGTCGAGAGGCTACAATTCTGGAGCTCTGACGAGTGCCGAGTATTCCTTCATTGCCATTACTCCCGGGTTCCCTCTGATCTGGACGGGTTGACTTAATTAGGGTTCCATCTATGGATCAAATACATCTGTTTCAAATAATTCGAATGGGAGCGGAATACTTGAATTCATTTATCTGTATACAAAATTATTTTACTCCTTACGAGTTTTTCATACCATCATTAAGTGGTAATCTTTCACTGGAGTCTCCTCACGTCTCCAGGACTCCTCCCGGTATTCTAGCCGATCTCAACAACCCTATAGTCTGGATCGTCTCGATTCTTCCTCTGATTTCCATTTCCTTCAATCTTTCTTCCAAGAGTTTTGGAACCGTTCCAAACGCACAAATTACTATTGCTGCTATCGTCACCCTCATGTTCCACAGCTTTTTTAATTCTCTGGCAAAGTCCATGGATTTGTTAATCTTTTCGCTTTCTTTTATTATTAACCCCTCTGTCTCTACCTCCAATTCAGCTCTTTTCAGCTATCGATCAGTCTTTACTATATCTATATCAGTATTTCTAATTCTTTGTGCGTATCGTCCATGTAGGGTTTTTTTTAATTCCTGGCAATATTTAAGTTGATTTAGTCCGTGTGTTTTTGCTTCTTTCTTTGTTTTGTTTTTTGTTTTTTTCTTCCATCACATTTTCTCTCTTGATGTAGAGACGATCTATACCTGCTATTGGGTGATGCATTCTATTTCAGGTTATTAGTTTCCTAACATTAGTATCCATCTTTTATTTTATTTCAGCTAACGTCCAGTTTATTATATCAAAACTATTTGTCATTACTCATATTGCCAGAATGTTAATTGTTATAACTTAAATTTTTACATTGAGCTCTTCATTTGGCTGTTATAAAAATCCTTTCTGATTTTTTCTTTATAGTATGATTAATACCAAAATATTCATAGGTTTTATGGTCTTCTAACTCTGTCATTTCTATATTTATATCTAGAATGATGTTTTTTTACTTTACAAGTGAACCTTTCTTGAATGTGACTTTCACATATTTGTCCAGATCAAATTGCATCCCTATGTCGTCACTAAATCTTTTTACTGCTCTTTGTTGACCTTCTAAATTGTCATCGTTTTTGTATATAACTTTAAATCGTCCGTAGAGAATAGGTGGTTTATTTTTTAAGCAGTAGTTTTCTACTTACTATAGGCTGTTTTTTTTTTTTTTTTTAGGTTTTATAAAGATCGGTACTCGAAATATAACAAAGTGATGAAAGTGTGTCTCCTTAAAAGATTCCATTGTTAATGTTCAGATTATTAGTTTCGATTCTTCTTCATTGATTAATCTGAGATTAATATGCCACCTTTGTATTTTCGGAATTTTGTTACAACTGGGAATATCTTTGAAATGTTTAAAACTTTTGAAATCCGTTCAAGAAGGTACGCAATCAAAAGGGTTTTTTGTTGTCGTCAATCCGAGCCACATTTAGATTTTCCTGTTTGGATCGACAATTTTCCAAGATCATTTTATTTATGAGAAGTTTGCAGATATATGACTCTTATTTGCATCTCTTTTGTTCTAAAGGGAACATGTCCTTACATTCTATGAATTTGATCATTCTCTATTTTAGAATCTGTTGTATGTTGTTGGAAGACATGTGACTGGTCGGTAGATTTTCGCATTTATTGTCTTTTATTTGGGGGAATAGTTATGTTACTTTTTATGGGCCAATCAGACATTTTTCAGATTCTTTAATGATTTCTTATATCAATTTCGTCATTAGTTGATGAGTAGAGGATAGAACCAAAATTTTGTTATTTCATTAGTTCCAGGTGACTTCTATTTATGTGAGCATTTGAATGTATTTATAATCTATTCGATTGTAATATCTTTTGACATGTGTGGTTCATTATATTTATAAGTATTTTTGCTATTTTCAATCGACCTTGTCTTTTTATGAAATGATTTCTTAGGATGTTACTTCAAAATTATTTCAATTCTTTAATCGCAGGATTTCCTTTACATTGTCTCTTTTCCAAATTCTCGGTTAAATGTTTTGGGGTCCTCTTGAAATATTTTTTGCGTCTAAAGAATTTTGTTCGTTTTTCATATCTTCGGATGCTCACAGCAATTATTATTCTCTTTCGAGAATTCTTCACGCCGGCATTTGCTGATAGTTTCTCACTAGAGTGACAGCAAGTCTCCTCAGGTCTTCAGGACTCTTCTCAGTATTCTGGCCGATCTCAATAATGCTGTAGTTTGGAGGGTCTCCACTCGTCCTCTTATTTCCAAGTCTTCCAATCCCTATACCAATCCTTTGGTGACTGTACCGAGTGCGCCAATTATAATTGGTATCACCGTCACCCTCATGTTCCGCAGTATTTTTAGTACTCTAGCAAGGTATTCGTACTTATCTCTCCTTTCGCTTTTTTCAGTTTTTACTCTGTGGTCAGCAGGAACGACAAAGTCCAGTATTTGGCAGGTTCACTTTTTTGTTGTTGTCGTTATTAGTAGTAATAGTAGTAGTGTCTCTTCCCCTATCCCTTCCACACGAGCAGGATTGGACTGGTTTGAATTCAGAGTTTTCCTTTTCCTAGATTGGTTGCCATACCAAGGCTAAAGAGCCTAGTCTATCCCACTATTTTACCATCGCTGGAGGGAGAACACAAGGATCCATACCTTTTTCAAGGTTATTATTTTACATATGATTACTTTCTTAATAGAATTACTAGTCTTTAAAATAGAAGCACTTGAAACCATTTAACTGTGTGCAAACAAATGATTAATATTTATTAGAATTATAAGCGTTAGATTGGAATACTTGAAACCACTAAACTTTAAATAAACAAATCAGCCCTAACAACACATTTAAAAATAAAGTTACCTCCAAACTATACCATTACAAATCATATATATATATATATATATATATATATATATATATATAAAACAGGAGTTGTCATGAAATAACGCACAATGGTTGATATGTCATACAACTCCAACCAACCAAATTAATATTAAAACATTATATAATATTGATAAATTGGAATCTAATTGACCAAGCTAAGCAGAATGTTTACAATGATTTTATTTTTCAATAATAAATACCATTGATATTGTTTAATCTAATTAATGAACCGCTGGTATTATTTTTCGCTGATAATTTTCAATGTTATAAATATATTCCCTATTTGAAAGAGGACAAAGTTACCCGCTAAATAAGAAAACGTAGGAGATACATTTGACTTTGTAAGAAGTCTAATTTAAGCCGAGTCATTGGCCCAGCGGTTAGAGTGTTCGCCAATGGCCCGGGAGTTCTGGGTTCAATCCCAGGTCGAGTCATACCAAAGACTTTAAAAATGGAACTTGATACCACCTTGCTTAACACTGAGCATTATAAGGTACGGTTCAAGGGTAAAGTGGAGCAATCCAGGGAATGGAGTAGCGCCCTCCCCTACACCTTGGTGTAGTAGCTATCGAAAAGGGAGCCTTCGGGTCACCCTCGACTATGGTCGCTAACTTTACTAGTGCTTAGGACTTCGATCGACAAAATCAGAGAAAATGGCTTCGAGCTGACTAAGAGAAGAAGCAAAAGGTACCCCGCAAAAACAATCACGGACGCCGACTACGCTGATGACTTGGCGTTACTAGCGAATACGCCTAATCAAGCAGAGACTCCATGTCAATGCAAACAAAACTGAATATATGTGTTACAACCAAACGGGCAACATTGCCACACTAGACGGAGCCTCTCTGAAACTAGTCGACAAATTCACCTACCTAGGAAGTAGCATCTCATCAACCGAAAAAGACATCGACACACGACTGACGAAAGCATGGACAGCTATCGATAGGCTCTCGATCATATGGAAGTCGGACCTAACTGATAAAATGAAACGCAGTTTCTTCCAGGCAGCGGTTGTGTCGATACTGCTATATGGATGCACCACATGGACGCTTACGAAGCGGCTGGAGAGGAGGCTGGACGGAAATTACACAAGAATGTTGAGAGCAGTATTAAACAAGTCCTGGCGACAGCACCCCACGAGACTCCAACTATACGGACACTTGCCCCCCATCACGAAAACTATACAAGTTCGACGAACCAGACACGCAGGACACTGCTGGAGAAGCAAGGACGAGCTCATAAGCGATGTACTCCTGTGGACCCCCACTCATGGATGTGCAAGAGTGGGACGACCAGCACGAACATACATACAGCAACTATGTGAGGACACAGGATGTAACCCTGAAGACCTGCCGGAGGCGATGAATGATAGGGAGAAATGGCGAGAGAGGGTCAAGGATATCCGCGCTGGCGGCGCGACATGATGATGATGATGATGATGATGATGAAACATAAATATAGAAAACAGCTTTTTAATCAATTTCTTCGATTAAGGTCTTTCATTGTTCATTACAAAAATCAGATTGGCCATATTGTTTCATTTATACATCTTTACTAATACACACACTTACACGTATATATATATATATATATATATAGATGGTTGGGTTTTATGGGATATCAAATATTGTTAGTTATTTAATGCCAAATCCTATTTATACATATGTGTGTGTGTGTGTGTGTGATTTGGATGGGTTGGGTTTTATGTCATATCAACTATTGCAGGTTATTTAATAGCAAATTCTCTTTATACATATATATTAAATATATATGATTTAGTTTGGTTTGGTGTGTTTTCTGGCATATCAACCCTTGTAGGTTATTTAATGTCAAATAGACTTCCTATATTAAATATAAATGATTCGTACGCACATTTGGTAGATAACATTTATGAATGATCCAGACCTCATTAATTTGTTTTTTCATCCAGTGAAATGGTTTCAAGTATTTCTATCTAACACGAATATTTTCTATCTTCTATTAATCATTTGTTTGTAAACATTTAAATGGATATATATATATATATATATATATATATATATATATATATATAATCCCCTACCCCCGTAGGGTTGAGTTCTCTAGCGAAGAAGTAATAATGTTGCCATTAGCGCTTTTGCAAGTTTCTTCGTATTTGAATTGAGATCTCGGCGGCCTTTAAACGGATGTATGTAAACAATATTAATTGTGATTCATAACCGTTTAAAATGTACTTCGTAGCTAATATCTCCTCGTAGCTAAATGGTTAGAAGCTTTGACTTGGCGTTTGAGTCAACCGGGTTTCGATCCCAGCTACGGGGAGATACTGTCTAGCCACACTGATGAGTTCGTATAGAACGAAACAGATCTGTCTGTAGATTACTATATATATATATATATATATATATATATATATGATTTGTAAGTGAAAAGACTCAATTTTTGCTATCTAACACTTATAATTCTTTTCACTATTAATCATTTGTTTGCACTCAGTGAAGTTGTCACAAGTTTTGCTATTTAACCCTAATTACTCAATTGAACTCTATTAATTTGGTTGCAAACAGTCAAATGGTTTCTAGAATTGCTTTTTAACAGAAATAATACAATTCAACATAACACATTCGTTTGCACACAGATACTTCCAAGTATTGCTATGTATCACAAACAATCAAATTAAACATCAGTCATTTGTTCACACACAGTTAAATGATCCAACAGTTCTATTTCTAACAATTCACTTCAGCATATTTCATTTGTTTGCACACATTTTAAACGTATTTGACCCATAGATAGGACCCTATTAGGTCTTACCGCTCAAGGTTAGAATGGACCTGGGAGCGATGGCAATGAAGGGGTACTTCACGTTCCTCAAAATTCTAAGACTAGAGCCTCACCATCAGATTGTTTAATTCATATACAGGGCACTCGTTAGAGAAGGCGTTTTTACCCTCTGCAGAGATGCAGTCAGTGTATTCTACGGCCCCAGCTGACTGGTCTATGAAATCTATGAAATCCTGGACAAGGCTGTTTGTATTTCGCATATTTTTGTGTATTTGTGTATATATATATATATATATATATATATATATATATATATATACAGAGTAAAAATAAATTCAACTTGTGTTGTATTTGAAACTATTTAAAATCATGGTTGTCGTAAGATCTTCAGCATAACTATCAGTTTCACGAAAATTGATTGTGTGATGCTTGTTTCTGCGTTGCGAATATGGGAAATAAAATTATTTTCAAGCCTTTAGAACATGTCCTTCTTCGTTAGGGCGAGAACTTTTCATTTCCTTTTCTTGCATATACGAATTCTTATTTCAATTCTTTGTGTCCCTTCTTTTTCTTCCTGGGGTAAAAATACCCAAGCGAATGATTCTAATAAAATTCAAGATATCTTTACGATAAATGTATAAAGAAATAGTGTTGCTATATATATATATATATATATATATATAAATCCTTTCTGTTTCTTGTCTTCTTTGACCAAATCAGTGAAATCGCTGTCCATGTCAGAGTGGTTCTCACGAATATGAGACACAAGTTTAGATATTTTCTGGTACCAATTTTTTTAAATCTGTTCTCCCTATTTAATGGTCATAGAATCTGAAAACAACTTTAAACGTTACTGCAAAAAAAACAACAAAGCAATAAAAAAGATAAAAACAAAAGAACTAGTGACAAAATTAATGTTTCGTATAAAAAAAAAATAAAATGTGGATAACTCACAACAAGCCGGAAACTACTTATATATTTTACGGAAACAAATACTTTGTTAAGGGAAAGAACTGCAAGTAATAAAAATATTAGTTACCTCCCTTTGATTTCAAATTTTCCTTTTTTTAAAATATTTTTAGTGTGATTGTTATAATTGTTTACAAACAATCATCTTCGGTACCTGCGAGTTATATATATATATATATATATATATATATATATATATATTTACCTGTCTTGGGCACATTTTAATGTATGTATGTGTATATATATTTATATATGTGTATGCATACGAATATATATATGTTTGTGCATTTGTGTTAATGTGTTTGCCAACCTCACCACACGGGGAGGATGTAACACAAGATCAATTTTTTTAAGCAGTGTTTAACTAGTTTGAATTTAGTATTTTCCTTCTCCTAGACTGGTTGCCTTACCAAGGCTAAAGAACTCGGTCTGCCCTACTATCGACTCATAACGGGAAGGAGAATAATTTGATCCATACTTTTCCCAAGGGTATTAATACAATCAGCTTCGTCCGGATTTGAACTCGTCTTGTCATGTTCATTTCTGACGACGCTAGCCATTAAACTATATATATATATATATATATATATATATATATATATATATATAGATAATGTGTGTGTGTGTGTGTGTGTGTGTGTAAAGGGAACTATGAAAATAAATTCAATGGTATGTAAATACAAACATATGAAAATACAAATTTTCAGGCGATAAACTGAAATCATCTTATTATGGCAAACTTTAATGTATCGGTTTTTGTTAAAACCTCTTCAAGGAGATGTTGGAATACGATATATCAACCGAAAATTTTATATATATATATATATATATATATATATATAGTCATCGACAGACAGACTGTTTCGTTGTATCATAACTCTTCAGTGTGGCTAGACACGCGAGATTCTCGAAGCCGGGATTGAAACCTGGCTGACTCAAACGCCAACCAAAGATTCAACCGCACAGCCACGAGGAAATTAGCGTATGCGAAGGGATTTTAAACGCAAATGAATCACTTTTTCTTTGGTTCACATATATCCGCTTAACCATATTTACCAACCCCTCCGCTCGGGCAGGATATGACACAAGGTCAATTTTTAAGCGGAGTTTAACAGGTCTGAATTCAGAGTTTTCCTTCTCCTAGACTAGTTGCCTCACTAAAGCTGAAGAACCTAGTCTGCCCTACTATTTACCTATATATCTGCTTAACGGCTACCGAGAACTCAATTCATTCGAAGAGCCTTGTCTTGGCAACCGTTAATTCCCTCGCTAGAGAGCTCAACCCCCACCACGGGGCTGGAGGAGCAAATATATATATGCATATATATATAGTCATTTACTGAAGTCTTTGTAATCGTTAGAGAATAAATTATTCCTCTCTGTTTACTTATTTACTCTTTTCTCTTTCAAACATCTTGACATACCAGTGACAAGGCAAGTTTTATTGAAGAATGCAGACTATGTTTGTTTGGGCTTTTTTAATGATTTTTTTATCATTGATTTCCAAGTGTTTCTGCACAAATTTGATTTTAACTTTTTGATGAATTATTCAACATTTTTCTTCGAGAAATTTCCCGGTCATAATCGCTAAAATGCTGAAGTACATGCTCTAAGTCCGTGAATTCGAATAGCAGTCGCGCTATTACGTTCAATTTCGGACTTAGGAAAGGTAGGAACCCCCTTATCTTCCTCAGCTATGGGTTAACTAGTATCACTGCCATTCTTCTAAACGAATAGCTTTGGTATTAAATCCCCCCACGAAGTTAAGACAAAAAAATGAAACCAAACCAACGTGGAAGTGTCTTCATGGTGTAATGGTTAAAGCGATGGACTGCGGAATCGTAGTAAGCGAGTTCGTATTCTAGTCGCGCTATTACGTTCACTTTCGGACAAATACTCTTGGGAAAGGTATGAACCCCCTTATCCTCCCAACTATGGGTTAAATAGTACCACTACTGTTCTTCTAGGCGAATGGCTTTGGTATTAAATAACCTTCAAAGGTTGATATGCCATTAAACAAAGAAACCACACCAAACCAACATTTTTTTCTTTAAATTTCTTCAGTCATCTATTGTCTTTTTCATAGATCAATTAGAGATCTTATAGCTCTTTAAAGCGGAGAAAATTTTATACGTTTTGTTGTGGCTGTTGTTGTTGTTGTTTGGTGGGGATAGGTTAATAAGTGAAATTCAGATTTTTGCGTGTATGTGACCCCTTTTCCTGTAATATGCAGTTTGAGTGCATGTTTTTTAATCACTAAATAGATAAATATGTTGGTACGTAGGTTGATTGCTATTTTATTTATTATAGCTTTTGTTCGTTTTTAATCATTATTGCCACTAGATTTTTTGTAATTACAATTTTATCATCTCCACATATGTATCAAATATTGATAAAAATTGAGACCCTATTTTTTGATTAGTTGCCGCGTAGTTGCAGTGAAAGGGTTGTTTCACTGGATTTGAAAATCGGGTTTTACCCTTTAAAATTGACAATAAAATCCCTCTGTAAGAAAATTTTCGACAAATTTTAATATATGATTGAACTCAACATTCGTAATCTTGTGCGAAGATAGAAAATCCGTGAAAAATTGTTTTGTTTTTAACTAGTCGACGAATGAGAAAACTGCTAAAATATCATATATTTAATTATGTTTTCGACCGTTGAAAAGGGGATTATCTCCCTTTGTTTGTTTAAATGTTTCTCGTAAAAAAACCTGAGAGTCGTATCACACGCTTATGTGATATATTTACACAACCTTAGTGAGAATCATGTTTCAAAAAAACATCTGATAAGGAAATAACCGTGAAAAAAGACGGAATTTGTAATTAAATAAACAGCGACAACTTTTTTATATTATTAATATTTTCTTGAACAAAAAGTGTTTGTTGTTCGGGGTTATTGCCCCTTAACTCTGTAAACTTCAGCAATGATTTTCTTCACGGACTTAAATTTCTCTAAGAAAAATTATTAGAATTATGTTAGAATTTTGATCGTCAATTTTTGTTTCAGTTGCAAATTCTTGATATCAATATGCCAATTTATCTTGGACATCCTAAATACTTTTCCAACAAATTTATAATTTTTGAGTTTTAAAAATCTCGTTTTGGAGATGGATTTATCCTTTTACGGTCATTAGATAACGAAGTTTTTAAAAGTATTTATATGGTTTTTATCTAATGAAAATTATCTGTAAAGAATTATAGCTTCAAATAACTGTTTCTTTTGCAATTGATTTATACACACTTATATCGTTTCAAGAATTCTCCATAATTTACTTTGCCCAGTCGGTTGGGGCTGTAGAATACACCAACTGCTTCTTCAGATGGGGTTCGACTCCCCCAACGAGTGTCCTAGATATGACACTAAACAATCTGATTGTGAGGTTCCAGTAATGCTGGAGCTTTGGGGAATGCGGAGTACCCCTGTATTACCATCGCTCCCAGGTCCACTCTGGCCCGGAGTGGTAGCACTTGATAGGGGTCAAATAGTACTACACTGCGTACTTATGTTAAACTGAATTACTTTAAATAGAACTAATTTGGTAAGTAAACTGCGCATTTATGTATAACTGAATTGTTAGAAATAGAATTGTTTTTGACATTTAACTGTGTTTAAATAAAACCTATACTTATAGTAACTGAATTGTTTGAAGTAGAACTGTTTGACTAAACTGAATAGCTTGAAATAGAAATGTTTTTGACAATTAAACTGTGTACTCTTACTAAACTGAATGGTTTGAAATAGAACTGATTTTCGTATAAAAATGTATTTGGCATTAAACAATCTACTCAGGTTGATATGCCATAAAATCCAAACAACCTACCAATTAATAATTTACAAGCAATTATATAGATTCAAGTAGTTATTCCTATTCAATAATTGTAATAATAATAATAATGATGATGATAATTATCATTATTATTATTACAACTCATCCTTATGAGTTTCTCATATCACCGTTAACACATTGGCTTTCACTAGAATCTGAATCTCCTCAAGTCTCCAGGACTCGTCTCTGTATTCTGGCTGTTATATACCCTACCAATGAACATTAATGGGTATGTCCAATTCTTCATAAATACGTTGGACACTATTATGAGTAAATAAAATACGCTAAGTGGACACCACTTGCAGTGGGTCGTCATCTTCATGCCGCTGGCGAGTATCATATTTTGTTAGGGTTATAGAAATTTCCATTTCATTTCTAACCTCCATTTTGGTTATTTCTCATTCAGTAAACTTTTTTGTTAGGTTACAACACTGGCCGATCTCAACAATATTGTAGTTTGGATGGTCTCGGCTCGTTTTCCGATTTCCAACTTTTCCCACCCCCTTACCAAACCTTTAGGTATCGTTTCAAGGGTACCATTTAATATTGATTTCATTGTATCTTTCTTGTTCCGTAACTTTTTTACTTTTTAAGTAATCTGGCAAAGTCCAAGTTCTGGTCTATCTTTTCGTTTTCTTGGATTTTCATTCCGTGACCTGCAGGGTTGGTAAAGTGGATTATGCAACAAGTTCTTCTTTTTATTCGTTAGCACTAGCTCTGGTCTTCTGAATTGTATTAGATAATCTGTTTGTAACTCAAAATCCCATTGCCCAGTCGGCTGGGGCTGTAGAATACACCGACTGCTTCTCTGCAGAGGGGTAAGACCCCCCCCCCAACGAGTGTCCTGGATATGACACTAAACAATCTGATGGTGAGGTTCCAGCAATGCTGGAGCTTTGGGGAATGCGGAGTACCCCTTCATTGCCATCGCTCCCAGGTTCACTCTGGCCCGGAGGGGTAGCACCTGACAGGGCCCTATCTATGGGTTAAATAGAACTAACAGCATACTTATGCTAAACTGAATTGTTTGAGTAAACTGAATAGCTTGAAATAGAAATGTTTTTGACAATTAAACCGTACTTATGCTAAACTGAATTGTTTTAAATAGAACAGTTTTACATAAAAATGGATTTGACGTTAAATAACCTACAAAGGTTGATATGCCATAAAACCCAACAAACCAAACCAAACCATCAAAATCCCAGAGAATTTTGTGCGTCTCATTCTCCAGGAAGGATTCTAGTTTGTGCATCTACCATTTCGTATTATGGTTAAATTTCACTTTTTTGTACAATTCTAAGTGGATCATTATCCCCACCCAGTCGTGTTTAGTCTTATACCCCACCCCCTACTTTGCGTTAGTTTGCTGCGTTCGCCTACAATATGATTCATCGTTTTATCATTATAATTAAATATTCATTTATTTGTACTTACTTATATGGTTTCATGTATTATAATGTAAAATTTTCAAACTGTGCAATTTGACTAATAGACGAGACGTGAACAGGTACTAAAACTCTGATCATCTGTTTGCGAGGCTTAGAATATGCTAACTCTATCCCCTGCTTTGAGCTAAGACACCCCCCTCTAAAAAAAAGGAATGTGTTTGGGATATGATACTAAACAGCATCTGACAGCGAGCCTCTACTTCTGGTGATTTGTGGAGTTTAGAGTACTTCTTCATTGCCATTACTTCCCAACCAACTCTGACCCGGAGTGGTAGTACCTGAATGGATCCCATCTATGGATTAAAATATGTTTAAAAATTATTTGTATTTGATAGGAATACTTGAAACCTTATAGCTGTGTGCAAAAATCTCTTAAAAGAAACAACTACTCCAAAAAATGTTAATATAAACATACAATGTGTGCGATTCCCTAACCTGTACGTATAAAATAACCTTAGATAGGTTGACATGCCGTTAAAATCACTCGATAAGATGGAATTTTACCCGCTAGTACGCCATCATGGCCAATTCGGTAAGGCACTTGCCAATTATTTTACACAACCCAGGTGGCTGGGGCTATAGAAAGTAGAGAATTATGACTGCCCCCTCCCAACAAGTATCCTGGATATTATATTAAACAATCTGATGGTGAGGTCCCAGTAATGCTGGAGCTTTGGGGAATGCGGAGTACTCTTTCATTGCCATTGCTCCTAGGTCCACTCTGACCTGAAGTGGTAGCATCTGATAGGATTCTATCAAATAGAACTGTTTGACATTTGAACAGAGTGCAATCGAATGATTTATGCTAAATTGAATTGTTTGAAATAGAACTGTTTGATCATTTAAGTGTGTGTAAACAAATGACTGATGTTTAATTGAATTGTAAGTGATATAAGCAATACTTTGAACTTGTTCAACTTTATTGACTTATGCTAAATTGAATTTTTAGAAATAGAACTGTTTGATCATTTAACTATGTGTACGTACAAATCATATTTAATATGTGTGAAAACAGGATTTAGCATTAAATAACCAACAATGGTTGATATGCCATGAAACCAAATCAAACTATTATTATTTTACTGTATTCACCAGCATATAAGATGCAAATTTAGATAAAAACGAAATTGTATGAGAAGCTTCATTTCTGGAACTATAGGGACTGTAATTAGCAGAAGACGTAATTTGCGGACTTAACTGCTCTGTGAGAAAATGAAGTAAGAGTGAATCTGACTCTTCCCTCCACGGCCATGGATAAACAGTGGGCCACACTGAGTCCTCTTGCCTTGTTTATCGGCAAACCGTTCGAAAAGGAAAAACTGAATTTAAAAGCAATAAACATATTGCAAGCCTCTACACGGCATACAAAAAAAACTCTGCTTGTTACGGAAACCGCAGCATTATCACTGATGTGTTGTGACAGCCGTTCGACAGGATCAGCAGCTTTCTTAGAATAAGAAATGCCTATTTACATTAAAACAATTTTATTCGTACGTTTTTTTTCTAAACAAACACTGTCGATGGGGCTGTAGAATATGACGTCAGCATCCTCTTTAGAGGGGGGTTAAGACTCCCACCTCATAAATGGGTGTTTTGTGCATGAAACTAAACTGTACCTGATCGTGAGACACAACGTCTAAAGTTCTAAAGAGATTGGATTGAGTGATTGATAGATTTTAGCAGCATGTCAACGTGTCTGGGGTTATTTTCTGCCGAGGGGTTAGGGAATTGTGTACATTGTACGTTTATATTTACATTTTATCAATGTAATTTCTTGAATGTTTGTATGGGGTTTATTGGCATAATGGTTAGTGTTCACCAATGGCCCGAGAGACCAGGGTTCAATCCCAGGTCGAGTCATACCAAAGACTCAAGAAATGGTACTTGATGTGTCCTTGCTTAACACCCAAGCAGCAAGCATAGGCCTCTATGTTAATGCACACAAAACGGAATATATGTGCTATAACCAAACGGGGGACATCTCCACTCTAGAAGGAACCCCACTTAAACTAGTAGACAAATTCACGTACCTAGGAAGCAGGGTCGAATCAACCCAAAAGGACATCGAAACGAGGTTAACGAAAGCATGGACAGCTATCAATAGGCTATCGATTATATGGAAATCAGACCTAACCGATAAAATGAAACGCAGTTTCTTCCAGGCAGCGGTCACATCGATACTGCTATATGGCTGCACTACATGGACGCTAACAAAACGACTGGAGAAGAAGCCAGATCGCAATTACACAAGAATGCTGCGTGCAATCCTGAACAAGTCCTGGCAGCAACACCCCACAAGACACCAACTGTACGGCCACTTACCCCCTATCACGAAAACTATCCAAGTTAGACGAACCAGACATGCAGGACACTGCTGGAGAAGCAGAGATGAACTCATAAGAGATGTACTCTTATGGATCCCCACACATGGCCGCGCAAAAGCAGGACGACCAGCTCGAACGTACATTCAGCAGCTATGTGAGGATACAGGATGTTGTCCTGAAGACCTACCTAGGGCGATGAACGATAGGGAGGAGTGGCGAGAGAGGGTCAGGGATATCCGTGCTACCAGCGCGATATGATGATGATAATGACTATAAGATACGGGTCAAGAGTAAGTGGAGAAATCCAGGGAAAGGAGTAGCGCCCTCCTCTACAGCTCGGTGTACTAACGACTGAGAAGGGAGCCTTCAGGTCGCTTTCCTTACTATATGATATCAAGTATTCCAATCCAACACAAATAATTTCAAACAGATCTATTTAATCCATAGATAAGAACCTAACAGGTTCTACCACTCCAGGTCGGAGTGGTCCAGAGAGTAATGGCACTGAAGAGATGACTCTATACTCTTCAGATCTCCACGACTGGAACCTCACCATCAGATGCAGTTTAGTGACATACACTCCTTCATTTCTATTACAAGGCCTTATATTTCGATGTATGGACTCACTGTTAAAAGCTTGTGAGATCCACATATTCAGTTATTGCGGTATATACCCCTGCTTTATCGGTAAGGCTTAGGATATGTCATTTGCATGCCCTGCAGGTAATATCTGTTAGGGTCACATCGATGAGTCAAAGAGATCTGTTGAAAAAGTTATATTTGATAGGAATAGTTGAAACCATATAACTTCAAATTATTGGCATTATGAACTCTTACTTGAAGCAGTAATTGCGATTATTAATTGAAAGTAGATAATAACTTACACATTATTTGCATTCATCATCATCACGTCGCGCGGATATTCCTGATCGTCTCTCGCCACTATCGTCCATTGCTTTCGTCCATTGCTTTCGGCAGATCCTCAGAGCTACATCCCGTATCGGCACAGAGCTGCTGTATGTAGGTTCGAGCTGGACGTCCTGCTTTTGCTCGTCCATGTGCAGGGGTCCACAGGAGTACATCACTCACGAGCTCGTCCCTACTTCTCCAGCAGTGTCCCGCGTGTCTGGATCGTCTAATTTTGATAGTTTTCGTGATGGGTGGTAAGTGGCTGTATAACTGCTGCTTTGTGGGGTGTTGTCACCAGGACTTGTTCAATATTGCCCGCAGCATTCTTGTGTAATTGTCGTTAAGCTTTTTCTCCATACGTTAAGTTAGCATCCATGTAGTAGTATCGACACGACTGCTGCTTGGAAGAAACCGCGCTTCATTTTATCGGTCAGGACTGACTTCCATATGACAGAAAGTCTATCGATGGCTGTCCATGCCTTTGCTAGTCGCATGTTGATGTCTGTCTCGGTTGATGAGACACTACTCCTTAGGCAGCACTCTGAAACTAGTGGACAAGTTCACCTTCCAAGTTATTAGTATTAAATAAGGATTTTTGAAACCATATGACAGTGTGCAAACAAATAATCATTATTATTGAATAGGAATAATTAGTTGAAGTCTTTTTTGTATTTAATTGGGATTTTTAAAGTTTAATTTCGAATACTTTGGTGAGCTTCATTTGTCTGATGTTCTTGCCCATCGAGTAGGTATTTAATATAATGCAAACGTTAAGAACAAATAAGACCAAATTTGGGCAATAAAAAGCCGATTTATACGATCTACGTACAGAAATTAAGATTTATCTCAAAACATGAGATTATCTAAAGATTCATCCGTATTAGTAACTTTATATCTCTTCCCTTAAATTCGTAAAAAAAGGCTTTATGGGGATGGCGCTTAACTGTATCCGATGGTGAAGTTCTGGTTCTCTAATAACAAAGCATTAATTCAATTGTGTCTGATTTTAATTACCTTACAAGATAACACACCATTACACCGAACGTGAAGGAGAAAAGAAAATCCGTGATATTCCGTGATGAAACGCCTGAAATAACTGAAAACTGTTCAATGTGGATATGGAATAAAAGAAACGTCCCGTGGAACATTTCAAAATAAACAAGTCTTAGCATCACCTGCTCGCGAGCAAATTTGAAAATTTTTACATTTCGTCGTTAGACATTGATTTGTCAGGATGCTTTAATGGGGCCTCATGTCAGTGAGTGGGGACGTGCAAATAAAACCGTCGAGAGGAAGGCCCCGAAACGGTGCACATTCTCTCCTGATGACCCCAAAACAAACATGGAGTTAAAACTGCTCGGTGGAAATAAGAATGGCTAAAGGAGCGTTTTCTATCCGCTCACTTTTTGCTGAGTTTCTGTTACTTGGTAAGTAACTTTCCTTCTCTAACGAATCATTACTTCAGTGATGTCGAATTGAATTGTATGACGAGTTGATGACGTCATTGAAAAATCGATATGACATTCTATGTAGTTTAAGTTCAATCGGTTAATTTTAAAAGTATTAGGGTCTCATCTCTTGGTCAAATAGATATATTTGGTATAATGAAGACACTATTTATAGGGATTTTGAAAATACATTTTGTAACGTACATAACTTGGGAATCGAAATTGTTTAACTGATTTCGGCATAGAATTATCCAACTAGGGTTGATAGGTCGTTAAAACCAATCAATCAGCCATTGATTGATTAGCGATCAGTGTTAGTCAATTTTTCTGTCTTTTGTTATATATTCCTTTTCTCTTCATACCCAACCATCATTATCGTATCTGTTTGAAACGGTGTATTATTTCTATTTATAAAAGTAATTTGTATAAATCCTTATTTTATTGATATGAGGAATAATTGAAAACACGTATGTATTTACCCACCCCCACACCCACGAGCTGAAGGGGACTCTAAATTAATTTCTTTAGAAAAGTATATTGGTTTGAATTCAATCCTTGACTGGCTGCTTTTCCATGGCTAAAGAATCCAGTCTGCCCTAGTATTTACTCATAGGTATGAAGGAAAAAGATGGGTTCATGCCTTTCCGAAGAACATTAACACGAAGTGAAAGACACTCAGCCTCGTCCAGGTTTTAAAGTGAAGTCGTCGATTTCATTTCCTCTTCGGCGATAACCATAACGCTAAGACTGACTTCGGCATAAAGTAACCCAATTAGGGTTTATATGTCGTAAAATCAACTAAGCAACCAGCTGTGTATGGGTTGATTTTTCTGTCTGTCGTTATATATCCCTTCATTTTTATCTTCTTTTTTTTTTCAACTTCTGCTCAGCCACCATTATGGTAATGGTCTGTTTAAAATTATCTCTATTTATACAAGTGACTCGACTAAGTCGATATTTGAACAGCTGAGACGGATTTGACCCTTAAAAGGTTTTCTTGTGATGCGGTTTTCTTTGCCGTGGTTTTGCAACTGCAGCTTATACACGGGCTCAGCACGTGGATAAGAACCCATATTGCTGTGTTTTGTTTGTACTGGCTGCGGGGGCGTGGAGATGGAACAGTAGGTGGCGGAAGTGGGGAGAAGAGGAGACCCAAAATGGCGATCCTGGAAAACGGGGACAATTTAATTAAACCAGCGACACATAGAGGCATCGTCGCTTGGCAGGCTAAAAATCGTAAACGCGCTTGGGTACAGATTTCTTTATATACCTATTAGGGTTGAAACGTTCTGCCTCCTAAGTCCTTGAAAAGTCTTTCCCCACTCTGTCCGGAAACTTGTTTAGCCTAATTGTTACCTATGTTAAAATAGACACGGCGACCCATGTTCAAATCCACGTTAAAGTTATTTGAGTTTCAAATAGCGCTAATGCCCTTGGAAAAGGAATAGATCTATCTGTTCTCCATTCAGCTGTGGGTAAATAGTTGAGCACGCTGGGTTCTTCCGCCTTGGCAAACCATTCAAGAAGAAGGAAACCTCTGAATTCTACTCAGCTGTACTCCACTTAAAGATTTACTCAATATAGTATACGAGCAGCTTTGAAACGTCTCGGGCTTTGTTTCGAAGGCGTGCAGTTCTTAAACTAATCTGGCAGAATGTGTACTTATCCCCTAAGTAGACATTCTGTCTGATTGGCTCAAGAACTGCATGCCTTCGAAATAAAGCCCGAGACATTTCAAAGAGTTTATCTAGCCATTCTTTACGGCAACACATTTTCAATTCTTTTAGCTACAATCTCTTTATTTTTCTCCAATCCCTCTTCACTAAATTTTGATGTTATTAATTTTGTATTTCTAATTGTGACCACATATAAAAAGCAAAGTAAATGTATACAATTAGATTTTCCAAAATAAATTGCATATCCAATCATATTCCTTTGAACAGATGAGTGGTAAAATACAAATGGAATAGATCCATTATTTTAATCATCATCATCATATCGTGCCGCTAGCACGGATATCCCTGACCCTCTCTCGCCAATTTTCCCTATCGTTCATCGCCTCAGGCAGGTCTTCAGGGCTACATCCTGTATCCTCACATAGCTGCCGTATGTATGTTCTAGCTGGTTGTCCTGCTTTTGCTCGGCCATATACGGGGGTCTATAGGAGTACATCACTTATGAGCTCGTCTCTGCTTCTCCAGCAGTGACCTGCATGTCTGGTTCGTCTAACTTGGATAGTTTTTGTGATGGGAGGCAGGTGACCGTATAGTTGGTGCTTTGTGGGGCGTTGCCGCCAGGACTTATTCAATATTGCTCTCAACATTCTTGTGTAATTTCCGTTTAGCTTCTTCTCCAGCCGTTTAGTTAGCGTCTAAGTGGTGCATCCATACAGCAGTATCGATACGACCGCTGCCTGGAAGAAACTGCGTTTCATTTTATCGGTCAGGTTTGATTTCCATATGATCGATAGCTCATCGATAGCTGTCCATGCCTTCGTTAGCCGCGTGTCGATGTCTTTTTCGGTTGATGACTAGAATCGACTGAAAAAAATTCTTGAAATGTCTTTTAGCCGACACTTTTCAAAGGAAAATAAACGTCAGTAACAAAGAAATTGACGATCAAAACATTGATGGGTGTGATCTCATAGAAGACGAAAAAAAACATCTCGAGATTAGAGACGAGAATTACTCAACATACACCCAGCTGATACGCACAAATAAGTTTACCCAGGCATTAACAGGCCCATGAATCTGCCACTGGCGATCATTTAATGAATATAGATGCTTGTAGTGAACATTATTCAGACGAGTGTTGGTCTATCTTTCACAAGGCCCGGTCAAAAAATTCATCTTAACAACCTTGAAGCTGTTGTAGTCGCTATGTAGCGACAGATTTTCTGTCGACAGAGTGAGTTCACCCATAAATTAAAATTACTAAAGGATTTATCATTCTGGCATCAGAATGTTTTTTCCTCTCCTCTGAGAACACACCTCACAATGATTTAACTATTTCTTACTTACCCACATTTACCAACCCCTCCGCTCGGGCAGGATATGACACATGGTCAGTTCTTAAGTGGAGTTTAACAGGTTTTAATTCAGAGTTTTCCTTCTAGACTAGTTACCTCACCAAGGTTGAAGAACTCAGTCCGCCCTACTTTTTACCCATAGCTGGAGGGAGAATAATTGGATTCATACCTTTCCCAAGGGTATTAGTACTATGTGAAATGCTATCAGTCTCGGCCAGGGTTTGAACTCGTGTCGTTGTGTCCATTTCTTACTACGATAATCGGGCACCTACTATTTCTTACTTACCGACAGTTAATTTCCTTTGAAAAGTGTCAGTCAAAAGACGTTTCAGGGATTTATCTTAGTCGATTTTAATCCATTACTTATTAAAATCTTGACTCCTTTCATTTTGAAATGAATTGTCCCGTCGATCTTAGTTTATAAAGACTCAGCAGTTCTGTTCAAGACTTTAACTATTCGACTACCTACTCAGGTAATTGAGATATTTAAGCTGGTTCTACATAAGACATCCCAACTCTCTCTCTCTCTCTCCCCTCTCTCTCTCTCTCTCTCTATATATATATATATATATAGTGGGAATGCCTTATGTAGAACCAGGTTCCCTTTTTGGATAAGCTGATAAACAAAGAATGGTGCACAAACGTGCCGCTGATTATCTTGAACAACTCTCATTAAGCTTTTAATTAAGAGCTTTTCCTTCTCCTAGACTGGTTGCCCTACCCTTCCTTAAGTTCATTAACCTGAAATGAAATTTAAACTACCTCGTCTATGATTTGAACTCGGCACGAAAGGTTCATTTCCTTACGGTAAAAATAAGTAAATAATGGAAAAGAATCTGACAGTACAGAGAATTTCCTGTATTTTAACAAACATTCATCGTTATTCTTTCAACATTTGATGTCACCTTTTAAAGTCCTGATGATGGTGTATTAATACCGAAACTTCATAACGTCGACTTTCCAGCTTAATGAATTCATTACTTTTGGACTACTCTGTTAATTTTTCTTCATATATATATATATATATATATATATATATATATATATATATATGTGTGTGTGTGTTTGTGTGTGATAGATTAAATTTAATAAAGATATTTTGAATTTTATGGTAAATAATTTTTATTGGGTAAGCAATAATTACATGCCTTTCTTCTTATCAATGCACACTACTGTGTATGTATTGCTAACCCAATAAAGATTATTGCCCTGTCGGCTGGGGCTGTAGAATACACTGACTGCACCTCTGCAGAGGGGTAAGACCCCCCCTCCAACGAGTGTCCTGGATACGACACTAAACAATCTGATGGTGAGGTTCCAGCAGTGCTGGAGCTTTGGGGAATGCGGAGTACCCCTTCATTGCCATTGCTCCCAGGTCCACTCTGTTCCGGAGTGGTAGCACCTGATAGGGCCCTATCTATGGGTTAAATCGAAGTAACGGCATTCTTATGCTAAAATGAATTGAGTAAACTGAATAGGTTGAAATAGAAATGTTTTTGACAATTAAACCGTACTTACATTTGAACTGCGTCCTTGTGCTTAACTGAATTGTTTGAAGAAGAACTGTTTTTTCGACATTAAAACTGTATTTACACTTAACTGAATTGTTACATATAACTGCAACTGTTTTGTTTTTTTTTGACATTGAAACTGTATTTACACTAAACTAAATTCTTTAACATAGAACTGTTCTGACATATAACTGTGTGCAAACAAAATCTGTACTTTTACAAAACTGAATTAGCTGAAGTAGAATTGTTTGACTAAACTGAATAGCTCGAAATAAAAATGTTTTTTTTACAATTAAACTGTACTTCAATTTAAAACTGTGTGTTTTTGGTAAACTGAATTGTTTTAAATTGAACTATTTTTGACACAGAAACTGTACTTACACTAAACTGAAGTGTTATATATAACTGAATCGCTTGAAATAGAAATGTTTTTGACAATTAAAATGTGTACCCATGCTAAACCGAATTGTTTTAAATAGAACTGATTATTTACATAAAAATGGATTTGGCGTTAAATAACCTAGAAAGGTTGATATGCCATAAAACCAAACCAAACCAAACCAATAAAAATTATTCAAAATAAAATTTAAAATATCTTTATTAAATCTAATCTATTATTTACTTCAATTGTATCAGACCAGGATCTTAGGGAGACTCATTAAATTTATTGCAGTGAATACTTGAAACTAATAAAATGACATTCACCTTTGAAATTCTGTATCTCTAACCATATTTACCAACCCCTCCGCTTGGGTAGGATATGACACAAGGTCAATTTTTAAGTGGAGTTTAACAGGTTTTAATTCAGAGTTTTCCTTCTCCTAGACTAGTTGCCTCACCAAGGCTGAATAACCTAGTCTGCCCTATTATTTACCCATAGCTGGAGGGAGAATAATTGGATTCATACCTTTCCCAAGGGTATTAGTGCTATGTGAAATGCAATCAGTTACGTTCAGGATTTGAACTCGTGTCTTCGTGTCCATTTCCTACGACGATAACCATTACACCACGGGCACCTCCAATAGGCAACATTCAATGTGTAGTTATCTCATTCCACAATAAAAGAATATGATGCCTCCTGACGAGCGAATTTTGGTAAAGACCACAGTGAGAAAATATGCAGAGCGTTCATCTGCTGCTGATTTGATGAAAGAGAAAGAGGGCGAAGACTTAAAACGTTTTTCGCAATTGTTTGCCAGCAGTAAACATTTTTTTTTCAATTTGGATTCATTACTTATTATCGTTGTTATGGAAAAATGACATTAACCAAAATAATTTAATAATGTTAATATAAATAATTATAATTCGATGGTATTAACTTTTTGAATCAGTTAAATTTTGCATTGAAAATTAATCATTGGGTAGACAAATACATTTTACTCAAGATACATGACAGCCCAGTTGACTTAGGCTGTAGAATGCACCGACTGCATCTCTGTAAGGGGGTGGTTAGACTCCCCCAAATGAGTATCCTGGATATGATACTAAACAATCTGATGGTGAGGCTCTAGTAATCCTGGAGCTTTGGGTAATGCGGAGTATGCCTTTAGAGCTGTTGCTCCCAGGTCCACTCCGGCCTAGAGCGGTAGCACCTGAAAGGGTCCTATGCATTGGTCATTGTTTTAGTAATAGTGTTCGATATTCAAGATAGTCATATAACAGTAAAATATTGGGCAATAATTAAAAAGGGTTAGGGAAAACCTAAAAAAAAAAAAAAACGTTAAAATCGGCCATCACAAATGAACCCTGATGACGACTTAAGTTGTGGAACTTGCAGTTGAACTAAATACCGATGATGGCTGATTTAAACAGTTTTTAGGTGTTAAATAATCGTTTTTAATCGTCACTCAATATTTTGACTATATATATATATATATATATATATATATATATATGTTGTGTTGTTTCTTTGTTTAATGGCATATCAACTCTTTTTAGGTTATTTAATGCCAAAGCCATTCTCCTTGAATAACAGTAGTGGTACTATTTAACCCATAGCTGTAAGGACAAGGGGGTTCATACCTTTCCCAAGGGTATTTGCCCGAAAGTGAATGTAATAGCGCGACTGGAGTACGAACTCGCGTACAACGATTTCGCTTTAACCATTACGCCACGAGGACACCCTATATATATATATATAGTCATCCACTAACAGTTTCGTTGTATCACAACTCATCAATGTGGCTTGACACGTTAGATTCTGGAAGCTAGGATCGAAACCTTGCTGACTCAAACGCCAACCGAAGATTCTACCGCACAGCCACAAGGAAACTAGCGTAAGCGAAGGGATTTTAAACGCATATTTGTCACTTTTTGTTTTGTTTACATATATCCGCTTAACGGCTCCCGAGTGCTCAGTTCGTTTGCAGAACTTTGCAGAACACGAGTGACATTTACGAGTACGTTTGAATGTGCGTATATACGTGTATACCTGTGTGTCTAAGGGAAAGATGTTGACAGCAAGTCGAACAGAGACTTGGATGCTGTGTTATAGCAATCACGTGACTGATACACGTAAATCTAAAACAAAATAAGAAACAAAAAACGTGTCATTCAATCTGCATTTTTAGTGATATCGCTAAGAGGAAAATGTCTCACTGGATCTACCTTGGGTGACGTTTTCCTCCTCCATCTCTCCCTCGTCCTTTGTCGGGTAGAGGCGAATTTCAATTCAATTCTGATAATGTCTAGAAAAAGAAAAGAATTAAAAGGAAAATAAATATAAAAAAGCAATCTGTAAACCTTTTAGTTACATCCGGGTTCCCAACAAGAGTTTTTGACTGACTCGCTTTTTTTTTCTTTTTTTGGTAACTGAAAGGAAATATTTTGTTTTTGTTTTTTTATTTATCGAGAATGTTCCATTATCATATTTGACCGACATTAGTTAGAAGATTTTTATATAATTCTATTTCAAATGAAACATATCTGAATATCTTCTCTCACGCTCATTCCACATCTCCTAACTCAGTTTTATATATACATATATAAAAGGATATATATATATATATATATATATATATATATATATTTGTGTGTATTTGTATATATATAAATATATGTGTGTGTGTGTGCATATATATATATATATATACATATATATACAAACACACATATATAAACGCAAACACGCACACACACATATATATACATATACACGTGGTGGGTTAAGGCGTCTTTTTTTGTGAATAAACTCTCATTGTTCAGGAATTAATAAGTGTTAATGACAGGGAAAATATAGGCACACACACATACATATACACGGCGTAACGGTTATCGCTTTAGGAAACAGAATCGGCGACCCAAGTTCAAATCAAATCAAATCAAAGACTGTTGACTTTTCTCTTCGATCTAATCCTCTTGAAATATATATATATATATATATATATATATATATATATATAAACAGGTTTTGTTAAAGAACACGGAATATTTCTTTTTTTATGATTTTCAAGTGAAGATGTTCAAAACTTCTTGTTTTTTCTACATCCGGATCAAGATAATAGAGAAAGTGTCCCATATTTTTCCCATCCAGTTTCAACCATGTCACTGGTCATCCTCAAGGGATTTATTGGTTGTGATGATTGTTTCTTTGTTTGGTGTTAGTTTTATTTATTAAAAAGGTTTTTTTTATTCATTCAGTTAGAACGGCTGCTGCTAAGGTTAGTGTGTTAGCTATAAAATATGTTTAAAATATTGGTACAAGTGTTAAAATGCTATTTTGTTTATGGTAGGGTTTTTTTAAAACTTTTGAATGCATATTCCCTCAAAGATTTGTGCGCGATTTTTATTGCCATATTTATTGAGGGTATGTTTTTTTATTGTCAATGAGAATCTTTTGTATTGAGAATGTGAGTTTTTCCGATGTACGGAAAACAAGAAGACTTGAACGTCTACACTAAAAAATCATAAAAAAGAAATATTCTGTGGTCTTTAACAAAGCCTGTTTGAATAATAACTTGCTGCCAAAATACACTATATATATATATATATATATATGGGGTGTTTTCTGTAAACAAATCTATTAAAATAGGGATTTATAGTATTTATATTAGTTGTTAAATTTCTAGTCTGAATAAGAGGTTATATTAAATGCATGAGACATAAACTGAACCCAACAAAACTCTGGTTTTCAGCGATCGTCGTTATTACGTTGTTTTCGCAGATCATATGTCAGTGTGACGAGTCTTGATTTCCTGACGTATCTCTGGGTTTTTTTGCTACAAGAAACGAACCCTTATGATTATTTGATTCATTAGGATCGTTTCCTTAGCTTTGCTGTCTTAATCTTAACGTTTTGACCGCTGTATCTTCCAGTCTTTTTACTGTCAAAAGTTTTGAGACAGTGTTTCTTACTTCGGTACTCTGATATTTTCGAGGCAATTTCCTCCTCATCTTTGTTGCCTTAATCACAACGTCTTAATCGCCGTATCCTCTGGTCATCTGTCTGTCTGGATTTCCGAGTCGAGGGATTGTTATTATTATGCATTTATTCACACAAATCACTTTCTTCATATTGTTGCCTTTATCACGTTTCCCGTCACTAATATATATATATAATCATCATGTCGCGTTGCTAACACGGATCTCCCTGACCCTGACTTTCATATGACCGATAGCCTACCGATTGTTGTCCATACCTTTGCTAGTCACGTGTTGATGTCATTCTTGGTTGGTGAAATGCTGCTTCCGAGGTAGGGGAACTTGTCCACTAGTTTCAAACGATCATCCTTTAGTGTGGAGATGTCGCCTCTTTGATTAAAGCACATGTATTCTGTCTTGTCTGCGTTGACATGGAGGCCTATGCCACCTGCTGCTCGTTTCAGTCTATGTAGCAAGGATTCGGCTTGGGCGGGTGAATTTGCTAGAAGCGCTACGTGATCGGCGTAGTCTGCGTCCGAAATAGTTTGTGTGGCGTATCTTCTGCTTCTTTCTTTTGCCAGCTTGAAACCGTTTTCTTTCATTAAATCTATAGACGTTCAAAGCACGTAGTCTGGGCGGATAATAAACTGGTAGGAGGCTCATGTATCTCCTCGCAGCACACCTGCTACAATGTCGATGTAGTCTGCGTCTCCATCCGGTGAGCAGTCTTTTACTTTATAACATATATATATATATACATGTATATACATATACATAAATGTCTCGGATATTTTATCACCCTGAACCTGTTTGTAATATTTACAGAAGGTTCTGTTTGCTCAAAGCCGGACTTGGTAATCTCATGAGATCACATAACTGCAAACAATGCGGACTTCTTCCACGACTTACAGATAATTCGTGTTAATTTCGTGACAAATTATGAGAGTTTGAGAAGTCATATGAGACGGCAAGGGGTTAATATTAACACAACAGGCACTTCTTTCGCTTGTCACATATACGGCGGTGCTTGCAAGCGTGACGTTATTTAAGGAGTCACATGCATTCCTAAGAATGCTTTTTGCATGATTGTGGAGATAGCCTTCTTCTTTAAAGAAATGGTAGTCACTACAGATGATTTGTGTGTGAGAAAGAGTGTGTGTCAGCACCGATTGTCGATGTTCGAACCCAGGCAAAAGCTGTGATTTGAATGCAAATTTTTTGACCGTTAGGTTGGCCGAATCCATCTTCCCTCCTCCTTTGCAAATTGAAGATAGGCGTAACTAAGATTATCTGAATCCAGCACCCGACAAGAACCTACCTCACTGAAGAAATAATGGTCTCTGAGGCTAATTTCTCATATATATTCCATGTACGCTCGTGGCTGATGAGGCGAAGCGGGACAGGCAGACACAGTCGCCATGGCTTCAGGTGAAGGTTTGGTTAGGGTTTGGTAGCATCGTGGTGAGGTTATTATTCATACATCTTTTGTCCTTGGAAGATGGGCTGCAGTTGTTTTCCAAGGAGGAGACAACATGGTTGATAGTGAGATGCCAGGTGTCACGATTCTCAGGCAGAACTTTCACTATAAAGAAGTGCCAGTCAATATATATGATCTATGTGTGAGATTCAACACTGGAGGTTGACGTTTGAACCCAAATAAAAGCTACAATTTTGACTGCTACCGTTTAGACAGGCTGGCTGACCGAAACACCTCAAGTCGAATATTGGTGCAGTTAAACTTATCTGAATCCAGCATCTGAGGACTATAATCGCTAAAGAAATAATGATCTCAGAAGTTAATTTCGTACATGTACAACAAAACTTAAGTTATTTTTGTAATAGTGCAAATATTACAGATAGTCATATTGCATAAAGGGTTTTCGGACTATTATCTTCATCTTTATTGTTATTTCCACAACGTTTCGGCCGATATGTCCTCCGGTCTTCTTCAGGTGTTTGTCGCACTCGGGAACCTTCCCGGAGGACATATCGGCCGAAACGTTGTGGAAATAACAATAAAGATGAAGACAATAGTCCGAAAACCCTTAATGATAAAAATCAACAAGCTTCGTCTCAGAAATTTAGACAACTAGTCATATTGCAGTAAAAATACAGCGTAATGATTAAAAACGATTATTCAAAACTTAGAAAGATTATAAAATCAGCCATCACAAATATACCCTGATGATCGACTTGGATCGTGAAATTTGCCAAATGGTGGCTTATTTTTACGGTTTTTTAGGTTTTAAATGATTGTTTTTTTATCGTTATCCAATATTTTGACTTTATATATATATATATATATATATATATATATAACGTTTGTGTGTATGTCTGAATGTGCATATGTAGGAGTACACCTGCGTGTCTAGGTGAAGATAATTGAGTGCGAGTCGAACAAAGACTTGTATGCTGTGTAATAGTAATCACGTGACCGAGACATGTAAATCTAAAAGACAGACGTGTCATTCAGTCTGCATTTTTAGTGAAGTCGGTCACTGCATATATCAAAGGTAACGATTTCCTCTCCCTCCTCCTTTGTCGGGTAGAGGAGAATTTTCAATTCAGTTCAGATAATGCATTGAAAAAGAATACACACGCACACACACACATGTGTATATATATATATATATATATATATATATATATATATAAAGAGAGAGGGAGAGAGTCGGAGTATCAGGTCAGTCAATACGGTTATTATCGATTGCAATGTCTGTCCGATCTTTTGTATATCTACTATATATACTTACCTCTCCGGGGGGGGGCGAGATCCTCGTGGTATAATCCCGAAAGCGGTGGACTGCATCATTATAGTAAACGAGTTCGATCTCCGTCGTGCCACTACGTTCACTTTCGGACTAATACCCACGGGGAAGGCATGAACCCTCTTATCCATCCCAGCTATGGGTTAAAAGGACCGCTAAAGTTCTTCTACAAGGATGGCTTTGGCATTCAATAACCCATGAAAACTGATATGCCATTAAATAAACCTCACTCTCAACAATAGCAATGGTATGTTCAGGGTATGATACTAAACTACACTCGGTGGTGAGGCTCCAGTTCTGTAGCTTAGAGAATGTGAACACACCTCTTCATTGCCATTACTCCCAGGTTCACTCTTATCTGGACAGGTTGCAGCTTTTTGGGTCATGCTAATGGGTCAAATGGACCTATTTGAAAATTATTCGTATACGATAGGAATATTTGAAACCATGTAAATAAATGATTATCATTATTAGTTTCTTAAAACCAGATAATTATTTGGACTATAAGTATTAGTCATAGTAATCTTTCGTTGGCTATGTCAGTACTACTGTATACATATTTACCCAACCCCTCCGCTCGGGTAGGATATGACACAAGGTCAATTTTTAAGTGGAGTTTAACAGGTTTGAATTCAGAGTTTTCCTTCTCCTAGACTAGTTGCCTCACCAAGGCTGAAGAACCTAGTCTGCCCTACTATTTACCTATATCTGGAGGGAGAATAATTGGACTCATACCATTAATGCTATGTGAAATGCAATCAGTCTCGTCCAGGATTTGAACTTGTGTCGCCGATTCCATTTCCTACGACGATAACCATTACACCACGAGCACCTCCAGTACTACTGAATAGATGCACTGCATAGACGCTAACAAAGCGTATGGAGAAAAAGCTCGATGGAATCTACACAAGAATGCCATGTACTGTTTTCAACAAATCCTGGAAGCAACACTCCACAAAACTACAGCTGTACGGCCACTTACCCCCCATCTCAAAAAGCATGGAAGACAAATAAGACACGCGGAACACTGCTGGAGAAGGCAGGATAAACTCGTAAGCGACGTTCTTCTATGGACTCCTATACATAGACGCATCAGTGTTGGCCGACAAGCAAGAACTTAAATTAACTCTGTGCGGACACTGGATGGAGTTTGGAGGACCTGCAGGAAGCAATGGATGATAGGGACGGATGTAGAGAGAGTGTGTTAGGGAAATCTGTGTTGTCAGCGAAATTGGATGATGATGATTAATACTAGGAATACTTGAAACCATATAATTATTTATATTTGATAGGAATACCTGATATCATATAACTGTTTATAACAAAAAGAAGCAATTTATAAAAAAAATGCAATGAAGCATTGATAATAACGTTATAATTATTACCAAAAATTTACAAATGAATCAGATTTCAACTTTAAATCGCTCGTTAGGTGTTCATACGCCATAAAAGAAATAAACAAAGTCTATATATCTTAGGCATGTCGAGTCAAGGCATATAATTGATTTGGCTTCTCGACAGGAGAATCGAACTTGGGACTCCTGTATCACAGACAGAGAAAATATTGAAGTAGTAAGTATTCGTTAAAATACTTTAAATTGCTGTTTGAACACCGAACGAAGAGTGTTAAAGTCAGCGAACAGCACGATTTGGTGTAAGAGACCCTTGAATATGTTGTGTTTAAATGTTTCCAGGTAAAAATGCGCCAGGAACTTTTGCACACATTTATAAAAAATTTGCTATCGAATATTGAAAATATAATCATGATTGAGACCAATCATTTACAAACGAATCAGATTTCGGCATTAAATAATCCCAAAAGAGTTGACATGTCGTTAAATAGCAGTGGCTTGCGAGATTAGCTAATTATTGTACTACGCCAGGTGCTCACTCATGCGATAATGAGTACCTTCCTACTTTTCTTTTCTCAACAAAAGATATAACCACAACACAAAATTTGATGATGGTGATAATAATAAACAAACTTAATTGCAGTAGCCTTATAAAAGGAAAAAATATCTGGGCCGTCCTCCTCCTAAAATACTCGGGACCATTCCTGAAGTGGACCAGAGAAGAACTTAGATAAGTGGATCAGAGAACAAGAAAACTAATGACGATGCATAAGGCCTTACATCCCAGAGATGATATTGACAGGCTGTATGTGTCGATACGACTTGAAGACTACATAAGAAAGCTCAGAAGAAGACTAATTACAGCCACCAGAAACAATACTGACAACACGAGGACCAATAGAGCAAAAACAACTAGAAAACAAAGTTGTCGAGGGTGACTGAAGGCTCTCTTTTCAATAGCTACAACACCAAGGTGTAAGGAAGGGTAAAATAGGACGTAAAACAACTGTAGGGACATTTCAGGCGATAAACAAGCGGAATCGCACACGAGAAAATTAGAATGGGGCTAAGAAAGAGAAACCTTAAAAGAGAAACTTATTCCCTTCTAATAGCAACACAAAACAACGCCATAAGGACCAACTAGATAAAAGCAAAAATAGATAAGACACAACAAAACTGGAAATGTTAGTTATGTGGTGATAGACGAAATGATCTATCACATAATAAGCGAATGCAGCAAACTAGCAGTGAAAGAGTATAAGACTTGACATGACTGGGTGGGAAAGGTGATCCACAGGGAATTGTGCAAGAAACTGAAATTTGACCATACGAAAAAGTGATATGAATACAACCCGGAATCCATTCTAGAATATGAAAACCACAAATTCCTCTGGGATTTTGACATACGAACGGATCACCTAATCTCGGCGAGAGCTAATAATAGTCAACAGATAAAGAGAACTTGCCGAAGTGTGGACTTTCCTGTCCCGGCTGACCTCAGAATAAAGTTGAAAGAAAGCAAAAAGAAGGATAAGTACATGGACCTTGCTAGCTGATTGAAAAAACTGAAGAACATGAAAGTGACAGTGATACCAATTGGTGCTCTTTGTACAGTCACTAAAGGATTGATACAGAGACTAGAGGACTTTGAAATAAGAGGATGAGTGGAGACCATACAAAGTACTGCATTATTGAGATCGGCCAGAATACTGAGAAGAGTCTTGGAGACTTGCTTTCACTCAAACTCCTGTGAGAAACCATCGGCTAATGCTGGTATGAAAAACTCTCAAAAAAGTAGTAATGATAATAATAGTAATGACGTTGATACCAATTGTAGATGGTGCACTTGGAACAGCACACAAAGACCTAGCAAAAAACCTGGATGATTTGGGATTCAGAGGAATCGAGAAAATTCCGACCACAGCATTGTTAAGATCAGCTAAAATCTTCAGAAGAGTCTTGGAGACCTGAGGAAACTTGCTTTCTCTCAGAATCCAGTGAAACACTTGCAAGGAGAAAAATAATAATATCTATTGATCAGTGCGCATGCGTAAAGACGCTATCATTCTTGTATTCACGTACGTCTGTTTGATTTAGGTTTATTTATTTATTTACTTATTTATTTATTTGCATTTTACTTCAAGTGTTATTAATATTATCAACACGTTTTGGTCGTTTTATGCTCAAACCTTCTTCAGGTGTCGTTTGTCTCCGAAAGTTACAGGCGATGACGAAAGGCACTTGACGAAAGCTAGAAAGTAGATCGGTCAAAACGTTTAGATTATAGCAACCAAGATGAATATAGCACTCTGCGTGCTGCAAATAATTACAATTCAGAAATATAGACAGATTTTACTTCCCGTATGTATAGATTATTTATTGTATCTATTGAATTGTATGTATATTTTCTCGAATTTGAACCATTTAAAGTGTACACACGTCGGAATATTTGTGCGCTGGTGTGAATTGTATTTGCATATGCAAGTGATAAGGGGGATTGAAAATCAACAAACAATAAAGAATTGTTTTTGCAAAATCAGCAAATTTGCTGAAAATGCAAAATCGGGCCTTTTTCTTATTGGTAAACATTTGTAAGAAAAAAAAAAGGAGGAAGGAGAAAAATTAAATCAGAATGAAAAAAGGTCAAGGAAAAAAGAACAAGTGGAAATATTAGAAGGAAGAAAGAAAAGCTGGTTAAAAGAAAAGAAAGAATAAAAAAAAACAAAGAAAACATTTGAATAATTAAAAGAAAGGAAGTAACGGACTTGAGAAAGATGAAATAAAACTTAAATGTATTGGAAGGAGAGAAAATAGGAACCTCATTGTCTGCTTCAGTTGAAAGAATAATAAAAAGAAAGGAAAATGAAAGCTTTTCGTCTGATTGAATGAATAGAAAGAAACGTGAAAGGAAGGTGATTCAGTGAAAAGAAAGAAAAAAGAAAAAAAATTGAGAAGAAGCTTATTATATGTTTCCATACAAAGAAAGAAAGTTATCGCCTACTCCAATGAGAAGAAAGAAAATTGAAAGGAAGTTTATCGTCTGCTTCAATGGAAAGAAACAGTCAAAGAAAAATAATAAGAAACTGAATTGAAGAAAGATTAAATAAGAGTGGAAAAACAAAAAAGCCGAAAAGAAAAAAAGGGAAGAATAAAATGAAATTTAGAATTTAAAAAAAAACGACAGAAAGGAGGAAGAAAGACAGAATAAAACAAACAAAAATGCTCAAAATAAACCAAGCAAAGGAAGGAAAACCAGGAAAGAGAGAAACCCAAAAGAAAAACCACACACACATATATATTATTCTTTGACGTCCTCTCAAAGAATATTGCCGTCAGGAAAATTTCAGGAAGGCCGGCACTAGTGCAGCATCCCTTGTCCACGTGATTCAGCCCGTCATCTTTGCAATTTATTTCTGCTGAGAATGTCACTCTGGGGCGAATGTTTCAATAATTACAACCTCCTCTACCCAGCTCACCCGACATCAACTGCCACCCACAGCAGCAGCAACAATAACAACGAGTGCAACTGTAACAATGAACTGTTGATATGCACACACATGGCCTTAAAGATATTTCTTCTTTTTTTTTAACTCTCCACTTTACCGGGTCAGATCTCCCCGACGAAAGAGGATTTAAAAATACCAAAATGTAAAAAAAAAAAATAAATAATTAAAATAAATAAATAAAAATTGAAACATTTAAAAAGAAATTTAAAAATGGAAAAAAAAAGAACACAGAAAAATATATTAATTATTGCAGGGTGCAAAAACCTGTGAGTAGATGTCGCCACTTGTGCTGAAAAGAACTTCTGACTGCAATTAGAAAAAGAAAAAAAAAGTCGAGAGCCGTAGATCCTTACTGCAATACGAGGAACACATGTTATTTTTTTTTTAGTTTCTCTTCTAACAAGCCCTCCCTATCTCTTCTTGATTACACTAATAAAAAAAAAATGAAAGTAAGCGCCTCGTGTAATGTGAGGTTGAGCAAACCAAGCTGGGAGACAATTACAAGTGAGTTTGAATCTCACTGGGTGCCCGGTACTTCCGACGATGTACTGTAACTAAGCTGTTTAGTAAATAAGAACTAAAAAGACACTGTGAATGTGTTTCTAGAGTCAGACCTCGATAAACTTAGTGAACACCTATGCAAGATTGATGTAGACATTTCTGGCGCGATCTTGCTCAGAGTTAGAGAAATCTTAGAAATGTCTTTAAAATTTATTTAACCTTCTTTTTTTTCCTTTTTTTTTGCTTGAGAATTCACACTTTTTAAGAATCGTTTATGAAAAAATTCCAAAACTAGTGGAGATGAAAAATGTATACAAAAAATCTTAGCCTTATACATACAACAAATTATATATATTGCCTGATTGGTTTGGTTTCTTTGTTTAATGGCATATTAACCTTTGTAGGTTATTTAATGCCAATGCTATTCTCCTAGAAGGACAGTAGTGGTGCTATTTACCCTATAGCTGGGAGGATAAGGGGGTTCATACATTTCCCAAGAGTATTTGCCCGAAAGTGAACGTAATAGCGCGACTGGAGTACGAACTCGCTTACTACGATTCCGCAGTCCATCGCTGTAACCATTACACCACAAGGACACCCCCCTATATTGCTTGAGTGTGCATATATATATATATATATATATATATATGTATATAACGCAAAGGAAGAAAACTCTACGCACAGTCATCGTGCATTTGCGTAACAAATATATTCACTCTGTATGTGAGTTTTTATATATATATATATATATGTATATATATATATACTGATAGAACTATAAACTAATAGCCATAAATCGAGCACTCCAGGGAGATCATATGAAGTTTCTCAAATATTCTATATTGGAATATTCCAAACTCATAGTCTCTGGACACTAATCGGTTATAACTGATATATAGTTAGTGTGTGCATCTATCTATATATATATATATAATATAATTTGTGTGTGTGTGTGTGTATATATATATATATATATATACACACACACAAAAATTAAAATATTTTTAAAATGAAAAAATTAGAATTTTCATAACTACACAAAAAAACTAATTTTTGAGAAAAACTTCCCTTTTTTTTAAATTTCTTATAGAGTTTCTAATTTTTTTACCATTCATGGCAAATACTTTACCTTTTAAATTAAAATTTCCAACACTAATTAAGTCGCATATATTTGAAACAAAACGCTTGTAATGGTAAGAGAATTCTGAGAATTTTCTCCTGCTTTTTCGTTTCATTTTTAGATTTTTATATTATTCGAAAGATACAACTGTAATATAATGGCCGAGGGATTTCGTTTTATGCCTTTGGGTTTAGTTAGGCTGAGAACCTTTCGGCTCAGTGCATGGGTTACTTAGGTGCAACATTAAAACAGGTGTTCACGCGCGTGCGCGGACGTGTCACTCAGAGATGTCACATTAGCCGAGTTGGGAAACGGGGCTAGCAAGTGCGAATGACGTCACGCACCGGAAGCGCGCGGAGGATTTGGGGATTTTGAAAAAGAAAGTGAGTAGAGTTGAGTCCTGCCTCGGAAGAAGACGGTTGGCTTTCGCTTGCTCGCGGAGGCCTTGGGCAAGTGTCGCACGAGATGGGGTGGGGGCAGATGAAAAACCCAGAATAGAAAGAGTGTGCCTCTCTCTCCTTATGTCGAAGAATCTTTAAACTCAAAGGTAATAAAAAGTTTCGTACCTGAACTGAGAAGTCGTAAGTGTTTTTCGTGTTTCGAGATTTCTATGTTATATATATATATATGAACATTATATGTCCATTTCACACATAGCCGTATCTGGCTATAGTACACAACCACACATGGTTTCATAAAAAACCGAAACAATTTAACGATGGCATAATATTCAATTATGAATTAACAAATCCTCGGAATACTTTGGTTTTTTATATATTTTTTATATATTACACAGACACACACGATTCTAATCAGAAGAGCCCATTCATAGGCAAATAATTTCGTCATTTTTGTTATAATTCGCGTTCTGCATTGTAACTATGATCCATGGTGTTATTGGTTCATCTGTTTAGGAAAGGGGAAGTATTCTAATTAGCATTTCGTAGTTTACTCCATATATCGTGAAAAGGATAATTAAAAATGGCGATTTCCACGAATACCCAACTCACAGTGTCATAATTCAGTTTTAAATTGAACTGGAACTTGCTCATCTCTCTCAAAGCATTTCAAGTGTTTTGCTCGAATAAAAATCCTACTATAATCTGCTATTTTTTTCTGTGTTACGGAGACATATACACCTAATCAGAATTTTAGTAACACACACACACGCATATATATGTATATATATAGAAGAGAGTGGGAGAGAGAGAGAGAGACATGGTGAAATGGTCATTATCATAAGAAATAGATTCGATGAGCTGAATTCAAATTCTGGATGAGGCTTTTTGTGTTTTACTCTCACATAAATACCTTTGTTAATATTTTCTCCTCACAGCCCTGGGAAAATAACAAGTCAGACTGGGCTGTTAGCTAGTCTTGGTAGGATTACAAGTCTACGAAAACTCTGAATCTAAAACCATAAAAACTTAGCCTAAAAAAAGGCATATGGCCCCCTAAAAATCTAGACAAGTACTATGCTATCTCAATTAAATATTGTTAAACCTACTGATATTTTCTTAGTTCTTTCGACATTAACACTATTTTTAATCTTATGTTAAGGGAATATTTTGACTTGTGGAATTAATGTTGAAGGCAATAAACTCTGCAATCGAAATACACGTTTTATTTCACAGCCCAAAACACTGCAGACTGGCCTAACGGAAGTGCCCGACTTCTATACAAACGGAAGTGCAATAATCGAATCAACTCAGTTTCTTTATCAAAACAGGAAGTGTTATCTTTTTAAATATTCTTGAAATTCTCTAAAGAGATTTTCGACAAAAAAACAGGTACATCTGTTTATCCCTTTGTCTCGTTCTGTTAAAGGCAAATTGAGATCTGCAGGCAAAATGCGGTCAGCAAACTTTCTGAATTGTTCGCTTAAGATATTTCTTTTAGAAAAGATCTTTTTATCAAAGAGAAAAAAATCATCTTCACCCGATTTTTAAGGCAGATGTTTACGCGTCTGGTCTTCTGTCGTAAAATTGGTTAAGACACCTTCAACGTAAAATTACCTCGATTTTTTTTGTAGTGAGGTATGCCAGATGAAGAGCCATGTCTCATGCTGTTCACTTATCGTCGAAAATGGTTACCCACACATGGACTAGTTTATTGCAATGGGCCAAACCAAGCCAATCATTTTTAATAAAAATGTTATTTTACACCAAACAGCCCATTCGGCTGGGGCTGCAGAATACACCGACTGCATCTCTGCAGAGTTATAAGACTCCCCTAACGAGTGTCCTAGATATGACATTAAACAATCTGATGGTGAGGCTCTAGTAATACTGGGGTTTTGGAGAATGCAGAGTAGCTCTTCACTGTCATTGCTCCCAGGTCCACTATAGCCTGGAGTAATAGCTCTTGATTGGGTCCTATCTATCGGTCAAATAGAACTGTTTAACATTTAAACTGAGTGCAAAAAATGACTTATGCTAAATTGAATTGTTTGAAATAGAACTGTTTGGTCATTTAACTGTGTGTTAACAAATGACTGATGTTTAATTGAATTGTTATTGATACATAGCAATACATGGAACCATTTGACTCTGTGTAAACAAATGATAAATAGTAAATAGAAATATTTGTGTTATAAAGGAATACTTGAAACCATTTAACAGTGTACAAATGAATGAGCTAAGGCTCATTTAAAAATGTGTCTGCAAAATGAGTTTACATATCATTTTTGTAAAAACAGGATTAAATAACCAACAATGGTTGACATACCATAAAACCCAACCAAACCAAATCATATATATTTAATATATATGTATCGAGAGGATTTGGCATTAAATAATCAACAATGGTTGATATGCCATAAAACCCAACCAAACCAAATCATATATATTTAATATATATGTATCGAGAGGATTTGGTATTAAATAATCAACAATGGTTGATATGCCATAAAACCCAACCAAACCAAATCATATATATCTAATATATATATGTATAAAGAAGATTTAGTATTAAATAACCTACAAGGGTTGATATGCCTTAAAACCCAACCAAACCGAATCATACATATTTAATATATATTTATAAAAAAGATTTGGTATTAACCTACATAGGTTGATATGCCATAAAACCAAATCATAGATATTTAATCTATATATATATATATATAGAGAGAGAGAGAGAGGATTTGACATTAATTAACCTACAAGGGTTGATATGCCATAAAACCCAACCCAGCCAAATCATATATATTTATTCGATATGTATAAAGAGGATTTCGTATTAAATAACCACCAACGCTTGATGTGCCATAAAACCTTCAACACTAAAGATACCAGGACTTTATAACTTGTGGAATATCACCCTGTAACTGGTCTTAGAATACCCCGACTGTCTCCTCTGTAGGGGTAAAATACCCGCAAAAAGGGTTGTCTTGGGTATGACATGAAATAAGCGATGTTTTTCTATGGACTCCTACATATAGACGAATCAATGTTGTTCAACCTGCAAAAACTACATCAGTTCTGTGCAGATACTTGGTATCGTCTAGAGGACCTACGAAGTCAAAGGAATTCGTGCTTTCGGCACGCTTTGATAGTGATGTCTATTTTCTAATAATCACTCGTTTTAACACGATTATATGGTTTCAAGTATTTTTATCTAATACTAATTACAAGACAGACTGTTAATACGGCTGCTTAAGTTATGCTTGTAAATCAAACATTAGGAATATGCCAATAAAAGCTTCTGCAAAAGATGAATGAAATGCTTGTCAAAAATTAAAAATAACTCTCACGGCTTCACCTAAGAAATGTAAATAGAATTATATCTAATAACACTTGTTTTTATTATTTATTAGTATTTTAATTATATACGGGAACTGCAGTGTTTAAATTGAATGAAAGGCCTGTCATATTTGATTTATCTTAACTAATTTTCTCAATGTAAAAGGCCGTATTATTAAAACAAAAAATATTGTTGAAAAGCTTAGTCATCGTGGAGGCCGATCTGCAAATTAAAAAGGTTGTTTACAAAACGTTGTAAAAGATAAACTCTGTGTAATTCACATCGCACTAAAGTCATTCTGTTCATTTTACAATAGTCAAGTCGTAACAACCTTTGAATATAATTACAATACTCTATTCAAAAGAAATTTGTGATTGTATTCATGAGAAACTTGAGTGTAAAAACATTCTATTTGCATATTATATATAGGACTGTGTTTTTTATAAAGTGTTTTTCTTATATATATATATATATATATATATATATATATATATGCACATGAATAAGAAAAACATTTGTGTGTGTGTGTGTGTGTGTGCGTGTGTGTATAAAAAATCCCAAATTATATATGAGTGTGTTTTTCTTATATATATATATATATATATATATATATATATATATTCAAATAGGTTTAAGTGGAACCTCACTAACATATTGTTTAGTGCCATATCGAGGACACTTGTTGGGTTACCTCACCCTTTTGCAGAGATGCAGTCAGCATATTCTATAGCCCCAGCCAATTGGTCTGTATATATATATATATATATAAGAAAAACACTCATAACCTGTGCTACGTACAAAATTTTAGAATAGCTTTAAATAGAGCATGCATCATAAATTCTAAACAAGGACCTTTTTTATCGGTCACGTCTCGTCAGAGAACACGATGCAAATGCAAGCAATAAACAAGAATAAACCTAATGGTTGTTAACGACTGAAAAAAGAAACACACTAAAAAGAAAAGAAAAATGTTTACTTGTAAATATTCGGATAGGTTGCTTTCTTTGTTTTTTTTTTATTCTTGGACTTAATCGAGTTTAGTTGCAATGTAATCTGCAGTGTTGAGCAAAGAGAAGATTGTTTGCAGAGAACCAGTTGATATGATATAAAGCGACTGTAGCCTCTGTGCAAGAAGGGCTTTATATCACTAAATATCAACCGGCTCAAGGAGGTGTCTGTGTGGTGTAATGGTTAAAGCGATGGACTGCGGAATCGTAGTAAACGAGTTCGATCTTCAGTTACTCTGTTACGTTCACTTTCAGACAAATACCCTTGGGAAAGGTGTAAACCCCCTTACCCTCCCATCTATGGGTTCAATAGTACTACTACTATTCTTCTAAAAGGATGGTTTTGGCATTAAATAACCTAAGAAGGTTAATATGCCATTAAACAAAAGAAAACAAACCAAACCATCAACCGGCTCAAGAAGAACAAAACAAAACCTGACTGGGTTTTCTCTTTTTTTTCTCTCGGTCGTTAACTATTCCTCTTTATCACTTGCTTTTGTCACAGAATTCTCTGACGAGACGTGACCGAAAAAAGTCCTTTTTTAGAACTTATCATATATCCAGTACTAAAAGTTATCCTAAAATTTTGTACTTAGCACAGGATATATATATATATATATATATATATATATATATATATATATATATATATAGCGCAGTTGGCTGCGACTGTAGAATATGCTGACTGCATTTCTGCAGAGGGATAAGACCCCACCCAAGTGTTCTGGATATGGCACTAAGCAATCTGATAGTGAGTTTCCAATTCTGGAGCTTTGGGGAAGGTAAAGTACCCTTTCATTCCTATTACTCTCAGTTCCACTCTGACACGGAGCGATAGTACCTGTTATGGTCCCATCTGTGGGTCAAACAGAAATATTTAATCATTGACTAGATACCATTTAATTGAGTACAAGCGAATGAGCTCAATCTCGTTTAGAAATAGGGTTACCTACAAACTATTTGTTTACAAATCGTATATATGTGGTGTGTGTGTGTAAACAGGATTTGCCATTAAATAACCTATACGAGTTGATTTGCTATAAAACTTAACCAGCCAACCTTATATATATATATATAAATATCAGTGGTGACTCTAGCGTATTTTTGCTACTCGTGCCCCCCCTCGCCCTCTGTCAACTTCAGTTCCCAACCCGTGGTCCGTGGACCCAAAGTAAGTCATCATAGTTGCTATTGCGTGATTCTCCATTGTATAGCACAGATTGACAAACGTACCTTGCATGATTTTTTTTTTTGTAAACAATCAAGATACTATATAATTTGTAGTCTTGTTAATACAGTAGATAAGATAATTTTTTTTCCTTTCAAAAGTATAGAAGAAAAGAGAAGATGTTCATTACTATGACGAGAAAAATATGTTTATTAGAATAAAGAAACTGATGACAATATACACAGACACAGCTAGTAGTTTCAATTTCGCTTAAAATAAAGATTATTTGTTGAAAATGTATTCAAATAAACAAATTTTAGTTACAGAATGTAATATATGCAACATTCATTAAAGAAATAGAGATCTGTTAGTGAAAAAACGAATTAAAACGCGCCATTTAACCAACATTTACCATAGCGATGATGACGTCGGGACGGCTATAATCTGCTATCCCCCCTCCCTCTCTCTCTCTTTCTCGGTCCCTCTCCCTCTTCCCAAGACAGCTGTAAGCAGTCAGCAGTCAGAATGTGCTGAAGTTTTTGAGCACAATGTTTGGGTTGCTCTTGCTATTGGCTACAGCCAAAAGCGGATTTCTCTAACATTACTGTTATTATAAGGGTCTAGTGCTCGGCACGGATTTGCGCTTGTTCAACATTATAGCCGATTTTATGGGATGTTCAGTGAATCTGACGGTGGCCGGACAAAGACCATCCGTTCAAAACAGCATCGTTGTATTATTCCCAGATATATTTATGAACTTTTGGCTACTTAGTTATCGAAACTTGAATAGATACGTAATTTAATTGAGATCAGACTAAGTATGTTTGCTTGAAATTAATGAATGATTTTTAATCCATTTTGAATAACATTGACCGAGTTATTGGTCGTGCCGGGCACGAGTAGCACTAGTCCCGTCTCCGCCCCTGATATATATATATATATATATATAGTATTATTCGGTCCAGTTAAACCAGAGTTGGGAGTAATTCCTTCAGGACAAGAAAATCATTCAAAAACTGAACATTTAAATTTTCCTGGTAGAGAGCTCAATGTAATTAATATTACAGAGCAATACTTTCTTAAAGAAAAAAACAAAGACCGGTTATTTTAGGATTATAAATTTATTTCCATCTTGTTATGTGTTTCTGATGTAAACCAAAAACACGAAGAAAAATATAACAGAACTTCTTCAGATCATATGGATAAAATAAATCAGAATAGACACGGGGAGGGGGATGAAAGAGGGGTGATCCATAAGATCTGAAGAAGTCCTGTTATATTTTTCTTCGTGTTTTTGGTTTACAGCAGAAACACATAACAGGATGGAAATAAATTTATAATCCTAAAGTAACTGGTCTTTGTATTTTTTTCTTAAAGAAAGTATATATATATATATGTGTGTGTGTGTGTGTGTGTTTACAGTCTCCACTCAGCCATTTTTGTAATCTGATTATTTTAATGTTATATCTAATAGAAATTTAAATGAAATCTGTTAAAAATTATAAGCATTGGACAGGAATACTTGATACAATAAAAAAAGTAAATCATATTTATCAAGACTAGTTACTTGAAATTATAATTGTTTATTAAAAATTACTATTAGTTACTTGAAACCATATAATTGTGTGCAAAGAAATGATTATTATTGAATAGAAATAATCACTTAAAACCATATAATTATTAGTATTAGATAGAAATACTTGAAACCATACAACTGTGTACAAATTATTTTTGCCCAGTCGACTAGGGCAGTAGAATACACTGAGTGCACCTCTGCAGAGGAGTAATCCCCCCTCCCAATGAGTGTCCCGGATAGGACACTAAACAATCTGATGGTGAGGTTCCAGTAATGCTGGAGCTTTGGGGGATGCGGAGCACCCTTTCATTGCCATTGCTCCCAGGTTCACTCTGGCCCGAAGTGGTAGCACCTGATAGGATCAAATAGAACTGTTTGACATTTAAACTGACACCAAACAAATGACTTATGCTAAATTGAAGTGTTAGAAATAGAACTGTTTTTAACATTTAACTGTGTGTGAACAAAATCTATACTCATACTAAACTGAATTTTTAAAGTTAAAACTGTTTGACTAAACTGAATAGCTTGAAATAGAAATGTTTTTGACAATTATTGGCCGAGTGGGTAGAGTGTTTGTCAATGGTCCGGGAAACCTGGGTTCAATCTCAGGTCTCGTCATACCAAAGACTTTAAAATGGTATTTAATGCCTCCTTGCTTAACACTCCGCAATATAAGGTATGTATCAAGAGTAAAGTGGAGGAATCCAGGGTAAGGAGTAGCACACCCACTACACCTTGGTGTGGTAGCTATTGAAAAAGGAGGCTTCTGATCGCCCTCGACTATGGCCGTCAACTAAAAAACTGTACTCATGCAAAAATGAATTGTTTGAAATAAAACTGTCCAATTGTATAAAAATGGATTTGGCATCAAATAACCAACAAGGGTTGATATGCCATGAAACCCAAACAAACAAATAAATTGTTTGTATTATATACGAGTACTTTATATAATATCGATCATTTAATTTGAGAACTTTTTAAGTTAATTTTTAAGATTTTATTTCAGCTTTGTTTTAATTTCAGTTAATTGAGACAATTTTTAGGGATCAATTGTTGGTTTTACCTAACAAATTCTAGTTATATAGTAAGTAAGTTAGTGACCTTAGTCGAGGGTAACCCGAAGGCTCCCTTTTCAATAGCTACAACACCGAGGTGTAGGGGGGTGCCACTCCATTCCCTGGATTGCTCCACTTTACCTTTGATACGTACCTAATATTGCTGAGTGCTAAGCAAGGAAGCATCAAGTACCATTTTTAAAGTTTTTGATATGACTCGACCTGGGATTGAACTCAGGTCTCCCATTGGCGAACACTCTACCCACTAAGCCAATGAACCAGTTATGTATATAAGTTGAATTAAAGAGTTTTCAAATACTTTCAAGAGCTTTTACTTCAAATATTATTTAATTAGAATCCTATCATCATCAGAGATCTAAATTTTGGCAGTCTGATGATTGTCATGTTATGACAGCATAAAACTTCAAATAACAGCACTTGATTACATTTGAAAACCTTTTTATCGTGTATATTTTAAATTTTAATGCTTCAGTCATAATTCACAATTATATATATATATATATATATATATATATATATATATATATATATGAAAGTAAAGAAAGGATTGTAATCCGATAATATGTAGAAAAATTGATTACAAGGTAATCCAAGTAGAAGGACAGATTAATGGATTTGTTATCAATTTTTCTACAATTGTCGGATTACAATCCTTTATTTACTTTCGTTCAGTCCAAATTGACTAACAAGATTCAAATCCATTAATATCTTCTTCCACTTGGATTACCTTGTTATCAATTTTTCTACATATATATCTAATTTAAATGATTTATTTTGTAATTTAATTTTTTTCTCTGTATGAATTAAATTTTGATTTGTAGGCATTTGGTCAACTTTTCTTTTTTATTATTTCATTTTGAAATATCAGTATGAGGGTGATCTTCTAGTCATTATGCTGACTGGTGGTTGTGGCTTTATAACACTACGTGAAACTATGAGTAATAGCTTTGAATTCTTATAAGCTCAAGATTTTCGTTTTTTCTTCCGATTTCGGTCTTTTATATTATTACTGTTTCTCTGTTTTTGAATGGCAGAAATTTGCCTTCGTTATATATCTGCGTGTGAGTGCATGTGAGCAATATATATATATAATATATATATATATATATAAGACGGGTGGATACCAGGTCACTTGAAGATCAGATATGTGAAAGTCATTCTTGAGTGATTTTACTGTTTTAGTTTATTCTATAGTTGACATAATGATGATATTGGTTTGAATGCATGGAGCACAATATTTTACTAATTTAGACCGTTTTAGTGGTAAATTCTAGAAATAATTCTAGTTATAATCCTACATACATACATACAGACACACACACACACACACACACACACACATATATATATATATATATATATATATATATGATAGAAATAAGTGGACGAGCCAAGCCCCAACAATGGGTTTAGGAGTGATATTTCATTCTTTATTTACAGGAAAACATCTTCTGACTAAACATTCTTTGCGTTTTTCTACATTTTAGCAAATGAGTAAAAAATGGAGAACATAAAAAGGTGTAAAGGTGAAAGACCAGAGATAGATAAGGGAAATAACAAGGAGGTAAATAGATATAGGTTTGAGTGGTAGGGATTATTTGGTTCTGACTGTGACCGTCTTGGTCGATGGTCAAGGCTAGGTGGCACCAAGTGTATCAGGTTTGATCAGAGATTTGACCTGATAGAGGTGGATTAATTTTAGTGAGAAAGAGGAAAATATGAGAGGGGAGAGTTTTTTTAGAGAAAAAGAAAGAGGAAAAGAAGGAGGCAGGAGTTCAGGCGTATCCCCTTATCATCAAAGACATTGACTATAATGGAGTATCTAAATGGAAAAGAACAAAGAAAAAAAAAGAGACAAAAGAAAAAAATCAAGAAAAACAGTCGACCATAGTATGGTAGACAACCTGTGGCAATACTGTTTCACTATGATTTTCATGCTTCTATTTAGAAAAAAGTGAAATATTCTAGTTCATATTTCATAGTTAATTCGTTATTTCGAGAATTTGGATCACAGCCAAATGACGTTTAGCATAAATATACTCACAACAAACACGTACACAAATTTTTCATTGAATTGACAGCTGAACTGGAACTTGCTTTGTTTCCTCTAAAGGTAGTCTAAGTGAATTACTCTAAGAAACATTTCGCTATGGTGTGCTATTTTTATTGCTTATGGTTGCATACAAACATAATGTTATGTTTACGTATGTGCAATAATAAAAACAAAACAATAAAAAAGACGAGTGTTTGTGTGTGAGTATATATATATATATATATATATACTTCTTTTACTGTTTTATTATTTTTGGTGCTCAGTATAAACTAGGGTTATAGTAGTAAAAATAATTAATAATCAATGCTTTTTATTTAATAGTCAATGACAGCTGTTTCCTATTCAACACATTTAAATGAAATTATTCTTCTGTTTCGTCAAACTCTTCTTTCTCTTCTTATGTAATTTTATCTGATGTCATATTGTCTCGTTTTCAGGCCTTTCATCTATTGTTCTTTTCTTTGTACAAAACTTTGCTTTTTTAATTATTTCAAATGTTTTCTTTTTAACTTATAATTATCTTCTTTTTCTTAACTTATATATATCCTTCAATGAAACAAATTGAGCACTATTTTTGCTATAACACACATACATTATACATATATATTTACGACGACAAACATATGTGGTTTAAAATTCCTACTACCGGTATTTGTCTTGCCTTCCACCAGACAGAATTTGACACAAGGCCATTTTATAGTGAGGTTAGGTGAGTATGAGGTCGCACACAAGACAAGACTCATATACAGCTGGACAATGCAAGTCATTGAACCACAAAATACAATGTGAACTATGCTCGTCTTTGCCATGTCTCCCGGCACGAATGCCAGGTGACCTTGCTGGTCATAGTTTCACTAGACTCAAAGGTCCAGTAATATGCTTGTCATTAAATTTCGTCCACCCAGAGCCGGGGGCCAAAAAATTAATACTAACAGTTAAAATCTCAAAGAGCATTCCATGTCTCGAAACTGCAACAGAATTTGTATAAGCCTGTATCGTTAAGTCCATAAGCCGTTACTCAAAGTTTCACGCAGTGTTCAAGCTATCATGATCAGTCAGAATAAGGACAAGGGGGAAAAATCATGCTCATATTTATATTAAAAAAAAAATAAAAATAACCTACTAAATGCTCACCAATCAGAATTCAAGGGGGAAAAAATAAAAATGTATATAACAAATTGATATATCTAGTTTTAGCTTCGCAAACCAAGATTTGTAAAGGCGTTCTCCGATTGGCACGGACATGCTGGTGGCGGATAAGCCCTATACGATATAGGCAGGACCTGCAACAGTGGCAGTAGGGGAATGTCGGAAAAGTAGTTAGGTTGCAGCATGGCTGTTGTTTTGAGGTGCTACATAATTTCCCTTCTCTTCGACTCCACGACTCTTTACAGAGAGCGCAGTAGCTTCCGTCATGCTTTGTTGACGGTGTTGTCTGTTGATAGCTTCGACTGTTCCCTCTTGTCGGTTACTTGGACTGTCCTTTGTTGTTGGTCAATTCCACCGAGTGACTCTTTTTAACGGTGTCTTTGTATCTCTTTTAGGATCTTTCTCTAACATGGTAGCCGCTGAACAGCTCAATGAAAATTGTAAGGGGAGTCCCCCTGGCATAATGGTTAAAGTGCTCCCCTGCGACATAGTAAGTAAGTTCGAATCCCAGTCGCGCAATTAAATTTACTTTCGGGTTAATACTCTTGGGGAAAGGTATGAACCCTCTTATCTTCCCAGTTATGAGTTAAATAGTACCACTTCAGATCTTCTACAAGGATGGCTTTGGCATTGAATAACCCACGAAAGTTGATATGCCATAAAACAAAGAAACCAGAAACCAGTAATCGTTGAGGTTGTAGTCTTCCACTCCGCCAAAGTGGCCTGCTAAGCGTTGCTGTATTTTGAGTGGTATTATTTCAATACCTGACATTTTGACAATTTCGAAGACTTCGACGTTTCTGATAATGATGATATATCCGTTTGTATCTCAAAACCCAAAGAGAATTATGTATGTCTCATTTTCTTGGACAGATTCTGGTTTGTGCCTATCCCATTTGTCAAGGGCTCTAAACAGTTATGATTGTAGAAAATGGATTCAAAATCCTGAACGAGTCTGTTTGCATTATATATAAGGCCAATACCCATAGAAAATGTATGGATCTTACTATTCTCCCTCCAACTAAGGGTAGAGTCGACTGTGTTCTTTAACTTTTGTATGGTAACCAGTATTGGAGAAGGAAAATTCTGAAAATTTCCAGTTCCTGTATGTTTTTTTTTTTGTAGCCAGTTTTCTTCCTCAGTCTCCAGTCATGTTAGAATAACCCGTCATTAAGGTATAATTAATTTTTGACATATGTCCGAAAATCACGATTGTTGTTTTATTACGTATTGATTTGAACACGAGTGACGTTGAAAAACTATCAAACAGTTTTATCTTTGTGAAACGAAAGGACTCATCATTGTTTTTATAAGCTTCCAACTGGTGGAATATTTCTAAACAAAATTATATTTACATTCTGTCTAAATCAAAGATCATAAAATCGCTAAACATTTATAGTGAATATCCCCTTGCAGGACAGAAAATATTGTTTTCTTTAAGTTAGAACATCGCACATGAATAAAAACACAAAGGTTAACATGCTATTAAACAAAGAATCAAAACCAAATACACTCAGCCAACGTTTTTTTTAAATAAAAAGCCATTTTTTTCTTATTCAAAGATGTCGACATTGTATTATTTCTAAGGAATATTATACAATCAAAATGGATATTATTAGGTATTACTTATGACCATACTCTCTAGCACTTCACTCCAACACTATACCATCTTTCATTTCTGTCTTGCTCGATGGTAATTGTTCTTCTACTTTCTGTTTACGTATTTTCCAAAAATGCTTCGACTATCACGTGTTCATATTTTTAGTTACGGAGCCTCAGTGCACAAGAGTTTGGTTATAAATAATACCTAACAATATCTGTTTTGATTTTATGATATTCTACAAGATATAAAAACTTTGGCTTTGAAAAAATTAACTTCCTGAAAATGGAACTTATTTATGACCGAATGACCCAAACAAACACACACACACACACACACACACACATATATATATATATATATATCTCATAAATTAAGGACGTTGAAATGTCAAACCATAAAAATATTGTAAACAAACTTTGATAAATCATCTTAAGAAATTTTCAATTAAAAAAGAAATTACCGACCATTTTTGACACCAACAGAATTTAACATTTATTTAATAGATAATAAATATAATTTAGGAAAAGTAGTACAGGGTACTTACCAATTTGGTCCACCAGAGACGCCACAGCTTGAAAGGAGACGAGTGGGAAGAATTCGAACGTCGTGGTGGTGGTAATGGTGACGGCGACCATGTCTCGGTTCCTGTGGATACCGATAGAAGGCGCTGTTAGCTGTCTCGTAATTCGCATCGTTCCTGACGTCAGGGAATTTTTCCCTTTTCAAAAAGGACAATAAAAAGTTAATGACTAAAAAAAAACAAACAGTTTCATATTGTTTGTATCCATTTTGTTTTCATTATCTTAATCTCAAAAGATGAACAGCGTTCGCGTTTTCTTTGCCGGTTTGTTTCGAAACCAATCTGCGTAGAAACTAATCAATTGATACAACTACTTAAACCTTAACACACTCACACCAGCACAAACTTATATATGTATATCTATACACAAGGGATGGGGCTGTAGAATACACTGACGGTATTTCTACAGAGGGGTAAGATCCCCTCCCCAACGAGTATCTTGGATATAACACTAAATCATATTATGTTGAGGCTCCAACCCTGGAGCTTTGGAAAATGTGGAGTACCCCTTCATTACCATTACTCACAGTTCCACTCAGACCTGAAGTTGTCGTATCTGATAGGGTCTCATCGATGGGGCAAAAAGAAATATTTAATCATTCGCTTGTGTGCAAACACATCACTGATGTTCAATTGAATAGTTACTTTTACAAAACAATGCTTAGAACCATTTAACTGCGTGCAAAAGAATAAGGAATATTGAATAGAATTATAAGTGTTGAATAATAATATTTGTAACCCTTAACTAATAGCAAAAATCGAATTATTAATATTACATAGCAATATTTTGAATCCTTTTTGTGCAAATAAATGAATAGTGTTGAATAGAATTATTAGTGTTAGATAGTATCACTTGAAACCATTCAACTATGTGCAAACAATAGAAATACTTTATTATGTGTAAACAAATTAGCTCTAACATTTTAAAAATGAAATTACCTATTAATTATTCACTTACAAATCATGTGTATATGCATTTAACAGTGTGAAAACAAATGAATGATGTTAAACTGTTACTGTTAAATAGCAATACTTGAAACCATTTAACCGCACAAGCAAACAATAAACATTAGATTTATTAGTGTAAGATAGAAATACTTGAAACCATTTAACTGTGTGCCAAGTAATGAGCTCTGGTTCGTTTAAAAATTTACCTACAAATTATACGTTTACAAATCATATTTACAATATATAAGCAGGATTTGATATTAAATAACCTACTGTAGTTGATGTGCCATAAAACCCAACCAACAACCCTATACACAAATATAAGTGTGTGTTTGTGTGTGTATCGTCTTTCTCTAAATGTATATGTATACATTTTTCAAGAATATAGTGCGTCAGCCATCTGGAAGAGACAGAGGTGTCTATAAGATGAAGCGATTCTCTATTTTTATAGTAATGTTAAGTCTTAACGAAACGATTTTAGGGAGACGGTTCGAAAACCAAATATTCCTTACCATATTCCTAAGATTTAATACATCTCTTATAAAGGAGCGTCCTGTCAATGGGGGTCAGAATACGTTGACTGTATCCCCCACAGAGGGATAAGTACCCACCCTCACCAAAGAATGACATCCTGGGAATGGCACGAAACTGCATCTGATAGTGAGGCTCCACTTTTAAAGAACTGGGGAGGGTGCCGTACCCCTTCATTACCATTACTCCTCAATCTACTCTGACCCGGAGTGGTTGTACCTGTAAGATTCCCATCAATTGATCTAATAGATGTGTTTTAAAATGTTTCATATTTGATAGGAGTACCTGAAACCGTATTACTGTGTGCCAAAAATCTTAAAAGAAACAGTTAATACAATAAATGTGAGCGTAAACGTACAATATACGCAATTCCTTAACCTCTAGGTATAAGATAGCCCGAAACAAGTTGACATGGCATTAAAATCAATGAATCAATAACTTTAAATTTTACCTGTCGATAGACCTTCATGGTTTATTCGGTAAGGCACTGCCGATAGCCATAATACCGTATTGACCGATTTAAGTAGATTTAAATAAAACAAAAATGGATACAAATATTACACTACGTCCAAAGTGTTGATATTATGATGAGAAGGCTGACAGCCGAAGTTCTAATTGAACATCCAGTCATCCAGAATAATTAAAAGTTGGGTTTATTCGTTCAAAAACCCACCTGTTGGCTGGGGCTGTAGAATGTACACACTGCACCCCTGCAGGAGGGAAAGAACACCACCTCTCGAAGGGAACACCTGATGACTCTTAATTGTGACTGAGGACAGGACACTGGTGGTCGAACGGTCCGTGAGCAACAGCACTCAATTTCAACCCTTACTTGGGCAAGACAGACGATCGGAGAGGCCTGATTCGGACAATCGGCTGATCATGTCAAGCCCAAGCGCTTGAATGATTGTCCCGCCGGTATTCTTCAAATTGCTCTTATGGCAAACAAACACCCAACCCTTTTTATCTTGAAGGTGCTTGAAGGCAATCGCTGTGGATCAACGGCGTCGAGAGAAACTGTTTATTAATACACATGAAATCATATACAAAAACCATTTGGCATTAAACAGTTCACAAGGGTTGATATGCCATTAAAAAGAACCAACCAACCAACATCGTTCAAAACCTTTACATTCAATGCATTTTACATTTCAACAAAAACTTTATTTATACCATTCGGACTATTGTTCTCCGATTCACGGATATATTGACAACGTTTCGGTCGCTGTACCCTCCAACCTTCTTCAGCTGTCTTTTGGATTAGGTTCATTTGTTTAACAGCATATCAACTCTTTATGGGTTATTTAATGCCGAAATTTTTAAATGCTTGATTACAATCATTATATTTACAGTGTTTCGTTGCAGTTTTCTTTGAAATTGTAGTTTATTAATTGTCTAACATTTCTATGAAATAAAGCATTCCAACCAAATGCAAATAATCTATAAGCAGTTATATGGTTTTAAGTAACTAATAATAATGTTAATAATCCTTAGTAAAAAAAATGATAGCTTCATTGACTATTCTTGATACAAACAATTTACATTCTGTTATTTAGTATCGAGTATTCCTATTTAATATAAATTATTTTTATACAATCTATTTGACCAGGGTTTTCAAACAAATACAACCGCTCCAGGTCAGAGTAGAACAAGGAGTAATAAAACTGCACACTCTCTACAGCTTTGGAAATTGAGCCTCACCTCAGGATACAGTCATACTTGATATCAGGTGTCCTTTGTTGTAATCGGTAGACGAAATTGTTAGAATACTTCACAGATTCTCGTAATATATATATATATATATATATAACTAGTCATCGATTTAATGAATTAACATTATTTTATTTGTAAAAAAAAAGGAGAAACTCACAGAATGTGAAATGGTAATTATTCGGGAAGACTAATTCTTTCAGATTTTGGATTCTGTTTTATCTCACTATCTTCCTTCTCCCCCTCTGTCTCTTCTTTTCATCTGCCTCCTCCTCCCTCTTTACTTTATTTTCCGCGTTTCTTTTTCCTTTCTTTCTTCTCATTCCACTTCCCCTTTTTCCATTTTTCATCTTCTCCTCATTCTCTTTCTCTTTCCATCATTCCCCTTTCTTCCTCATCTGCTTCAAGTAGTATAATACTTCCCCTAGCAAAAATTATGGAATTAGTACACTTAGAGGATGTTTATTTAGCAGTAAATAAACTAATAACAGACAAGATGCAAAACATTCAGGGTTTTCGGATTATTGTCTTCAACTTTATTGTTATATTCACAACGTTTCGTCCACCCGATTTGTCCTCCGGCCTTCTTAAGGTGTTTCTTGTCAATATTTGGGAACCTACACGGAACTTCAAACCCCGTCCTTTATTTAATCCACCGGGGTCACTTGTTCTGATTCCGTTAACCATGACCGGGTCTAAGTGTTAAGTATTCCTGTATTGTTACTTACCAGCAGTTAGGATTGAAACTGCAATATCCAGATGATTGTCACTTCGAAGCTTAGAGAACCAACGCCTATAACCGTTACGCTATGTGTCCTGCCGGAAGTTGCAGGTACAATCCTGACTACAGGCAAGTAACAATCCAGGAATACTTAACACTTATATCCGATTATGGTTATCGGAATCAGAGCAAGCAACCCCCACCCGTGGATTAAATAAAGGACGTGGTTCGACAAGAAGCACCTGAAAATGGCCGGAGGACACATCGGCCGAAACGTTGTGAATATAACAATAAAGATGAAGACAATAGTCCGAAAATCCTGAATGATAAAAATCAACTTTCGTCTCAGAAATTCAGACGACTAAGATGCAAAACATTTTTTTATTTAATAGCTGAACATTTTGCCTTCATAAAGTTGGCGATCTTTGTCGAGGTTGACCCGAAGGCTCCTTTTTCAATAGCTACTACACTGCAGTATTGGGGTGGGTACTACACCATTGCCAGAATTGCTCCACTTTACCCTTGATACGTACCTTATAGTGCTGAGTGCTCAGCAAGGCGGCATCAAGTACCATTTTTTGAGTTTTTGGTATGACTCGACCTGGGATTGAACCCCTGTCTCCCGGACCATTGGCGAACACTCTACTCATTAGGCCAATGGCCCGTTTATTAGGCCAATGGATTAAATTATCTGAATTAATGCTATATTTTTTCGAAGGAAAATATTATGGAATAATCCAATATCGAGGGGGAAAATTATAGAATGACCTCGTAATTTGCATATCTAAAACAAGTACCAACAGAAGGGATCGATTATCATCATTTTTGTTTACTCTCTGCGAGTTGTTCCCGCCAGTTTTAACGAGTGGGTTTTTTTTTTATCAGAGTCTTTGTAACAGCAAGTCTTCTCGTGTCTCCAGGACTCTTCACCGTATTCTAAATACTTTTTACAGTGCTGTGGTTTTGATGGTCCCTATTCTTCCTCTGATCTCCAGTTCCCCCAATCCCTTTTCCAGACCTCTCCAAGGGCACCTACTACAATTGTTATCATCAACATGTTCTTGTTCCACAATTTTTACAGCTCTCAGGCAAGATCTCAGTATTTGTTTATCTCTATAGTTTGTTTAATTTTCCCTCTATGATCGGCTGGAGAGCAAATTCCCCGAGTTTACAAGTTATTTTCTTGTTATTTAACACTTGGTCTTCCAGGCGGGATTGGGTAATCCTTCTTTATCTCAAAGTTGAAGAGAATATTCTGTGTCTTATTTTCTCGTATTGAGTCTGGTTTGTGTATTTACCTTTTTCTTGGTGATCGAATTATACCATCTTGCACAATTCCCACTCGTGCCCAATCTTGTATTCCTTTTATGTTAGTTTGCACAATTCACTTATAATATGCGATGAACTGTTTCATCTCTCTCTCTCTCTCTCTCTCTCTCTCTCACCTACACTTGCTGTTCTACTGCTTATTATCAGGGGGCTGTCTTCGTGGTGTAATGGTTAAAGCGGTAGACTGCGGAATCGTAGTACGCGCTGTTACGTTCACTTTCGGGCAAATACCCCTGGGAAAGGTATGAACCCCCTTATCCTCCCAGCTATGGGTTAAATAGTACCACTACTGTTCTTCTAGGAGAACGGCTTTGGCATTAAATAACCTACAAAGGTTAATATGCCATTAAACAAAGAAACCTAAACCTGCTTATAATCAATTTTT
>OY757917.1:11138421-11160921 GCA_963585895.1 Sepioteuthis lessoniana | reverse complement strand
GAAGATACTTTGACAACATTTTGGTCGTAACAAGACTTGAGCTAAGTGACTGGGTAGAAGCATTTCTTTACTCTAGTTGAAATAAACCCTTTTTAAATTCCTAGCACCCCGGGTTCGTGTTTTCATTCAGTGTTCTGAAATTATTTGTACGTAAAAACGTAACAATTTGTAAACACATTTTGTATATACACACAGTTGAATGATCAAACCGTTCTATTTCTAACAATTTAGTATAAGTCAACAAAGTTAAATGGTTCCAGGTATTGCAATGTATCACTAACACTTCAATTAAACATCAGTCCTTTGTTTACGCACAGTTAAATAATCAAACAGTTCTATATCAAACAATTCGATTTAGCATAAGTAAATTGTTTGCACTCAGTTTAAATGTCAAACAGCTCTATTTGATCCATAAATACGACCCTATCAGATGTTACCACTCCGTGCCAAAGTGGACCTAGGAGCAATGGCAATGAAGAAGTACTCCGCATCCCCCAAAGCTCTAGCATTACTGGACCCTCACAATCAGATTGTTTAATGTCCTATCGGGACACTCGTTGTTAGGGTCTTACCTCTCTGCTGAGACGCAGTCGGTGTACTCTACAACCCCAGCCGACTTGGCTCCAAATTATTTGTATTAGATAGGAATACTTGAAACTATACAATTGTGGGAATTATCTGTATTAGATAAGAATATTTGATGTCATATAACCGTGCGCAAACTTTATCAAGTCTATTAAATATTGAAAGAATAGTTATGTTTATAATCATTTGTAAATCAAATAAATGCCGGCATTAAATAACCCATAAGTAGTTGATATGCCACTAAATGTGCCATATGATGCTGAACGTCCAATCCTGGAGCTTTGTTGAGTGTGGAGTAGCACTTTATTACCATCATTGCCAGGTCTACTCTGACCCAAAATGGTAATACTTGTTAGGCTCCTATTGATGGCTCAAGTAGATCTTTGAAAATTATTAGTATTAGATAGAAATACTTGAAACCATACAACTGCGGGCAAATAATTATAGAAAAATTTAGATTTTTATAAAATGAAATGAAATTTTGAAAATATGCTCATGATTACAATCAATCATTTACAAATAAATCCAATTTCGACATTAAATGATGACCCATCAATAGTTGTTTTGCCGTTTCGAAAAAAACTAGCAAATGGCGAGTCAGATTAGATAACTCAATGTTATACGACATCATTCATGTGGTAATGTGTGTCTTTTCTGAAAAATAAGTGCGATTTTGGCCAAAATATAATGGAATTTGATCTATGAATTTATGATTACTATTTTCAACATTAAATAACCCATAAAGATGTTGATATGCCGTTAAACAAACAAAACCAACGATTAACGTGTGTCCAGGGTATGACGCTAAACTGTATCTGATAGAAAAGCTCCAGCCCAAGAGCTACGTTGAGTGTGGTGTACGTCTTCATTGCCAATACTCCTAGGTCCACTCTGACCAGGATTGGTTGTTCCTGTTAAGTCCCATCTATGGGTTAAATAGATCTGTTTAAAAATCATTTGTATTCAAAAGGAACATGTGTAAAAAAAAAAAAGGTTCGCATTCAATAGGGACGGGTGCAAAAAATGATTCGCATTTAGTAGGGACGTGTGCAAAAAATGATTCGCGTTCAATAGGGACGTGTGCAAAAAATGATTCGCGTTCAATAGGGACGTGTGCAAAAAATGATTCGCGTTCAATAGGGACGTGTGCAAAAAATGATTCGCATTTAGTAGGGACGTGTGCAAAAAATGATTCGCGTTCAATAGGGACGTGTGCAAAAAATGATTCGCATTTAGTAGGGACGTGTGCAAAAAATGATTCGCGTTCAATAGGGTCGTGTGCAAAAAGAAAAGTCTTTAGAAATAACTACACCAACTCCGTTCATGAGTTAACGAGATAGTATTTCACATTGCACTAATACTTTTGAGAAAGGTATATATCCAACTATTGTCCCTCCAGCTACTAGTAAATAGTAGGGTAGACTTGGCTCCTGTTAAACTCCACTAAAAATTGACTATGTGTCACACTCTTCTCGTTGTGAAGAGGTTGGGTAAATATATATACAATGAATGTATACATGAACGTACTATAAACACGATTTGCTATCATAAAATTACCCCAAACTGGTTGACATGCCGTTATAAACAATCAATCAACCAATCTTTAATGTACTTCTAAAATCGTGCTAAAATCTATTTGGTCGAGCGAGTGTTTGACCATTTTCCAAGTGGGTAGCGGGTTCACCAATGGTCTGGTAGACCGGGGTTCAATCCCAGGTCGAGACATACCAAAGACTTTAAAGAAGGTACTTAACACTCAGCATTATAAGGTATGTATCAAGGGTAAAGTGGACCAATCCAGGGAAAGGAGTAGCGCCCCCCTACACCTTGGTGTAGTAGCTATGGAAAAGGGAGCCTTCGGTTCGCCCTCGTCTACAGTCGCCAACTAAAACTACTTTAATTATTTTTATTCATAAAACGTGACGAACGTCTGAGGTTTAGGGAGTAAATCGTATATTGAGAGGGTAACAAAAAATCTTATGGTTGAAACGATGAAATCGCTAGAATTTGCCATCGTAAGCTGAAAAATCAAAGTATCTCCTAGTTTGTTATGCAAACAAAAACTGGGAAACGCTTTCTTCGAAAATATTGACGAGAGGTGAGAGGATGTTCGGTTGGGCTTTACAACATTTCAAGTGTGTGTATCCGTTTAATCAACAGATGTGTCTCCAATATCAAATCCGGGACATGTTTGATGGAAACGGTGAGACGCAAAGTAAACATACCATCTTTCTTTGCAATTAGCTTTTCCAGCATTTGCAGGATCGGAACAAATATGCATTTTAAGATCTGAATGTTTTTTTTTTTTTTATGGGGTGCAAGATGGTGGGGGTGAATATAAACGAAAGTAAAAATAGAACCAAGTGGTTGGACATATACACGTGTCAAATAAAAAAACTTACATGACATTTTTAACGAGTCCTGATATGCATGTATGAGCAAAGGCGTGGAATAATTATATATATATATATATATATATATATATATATATATATATATATATATATATATATATAGTTATAACCTTTGCTGTACAATATATATATATATATATATATATATATAATTATTATCTGTGTTATGCAATATATATATATATATATATATAGGTTTTACAAGGTATATGCTGTTAGAAGTAGTTGTGTTATACAATATGTATATATATATATATATATATAATGTGTTATGCAATGTGTAATTTCTTCAAATATTTCTTTTTCTGCTCGATGAATGTCGTATAAAGACAGTACGAAGCCAGTAGTCGCGGATAAGCAACCATGCAATTAGATATATATAAAAACTAATATATATTTATCTATTATTATATTATATATACATATATATAATTTGTTTGTTATATGTTAAAAGAAAGTTTTAATCAGTTACTGAATATGGCTTTTATATATATATATATATATATATATATATATATATATATATATAATCTAAACTAAAACTGCGTGACAACTGTTTCACCTTTTTACGATCATCAGGCAAAACTGCGTTCTGAAAAAATGCAAGTGGTATATGGAAAGCACAGAATATAAAACAAATAAAATAGAATATAAATGATCCTAAAAGTTTTTACAACAAAAATTTAACAAAAGTATCTTGCGGTGTAATATACTATAACCTTATTAGTTATGTGTATGTGTGAGCCGAAAAAAAACGAAATAGAAATTTATTATTAAGTGTCAGCGTTTCGTTTCGTTAATCTCATTTTTATGTGTCAGTATTTCGTTCCGTTCGGCTTTCGTTGTTGATGTTTAAATTTTTCTAAATTTGGAAATTTCTTATATTTTGCTCAGTTTTTTCCGACATTTGAGTCATGGTGTACAACGTGCTAGTTTATTTTTGTGTTTTTTTACCGCACGTTTTCTGAACAAGTAGAATTAACTTTTTTAAGTGTTTCGATGGAATATCTAATGGGACTTATCTAATTGCGAAAAATCTTTGTAAATCAGTTTGAGATTATCTAAAATTGTTCTAACATTTTTGAAAGCTCAAAGTTAGAATTCAATAACATAAAGGAGAAAGCAATTTTCTATCAAATTGCAACTGAATATTGTGAGGTCTGCTTTTAGGTTCACTGAAATCTTATTTTTCATTGGTGTTTATTATTAGTTTTAATGTAGGAAGGAAAGAGACGTAGATATCTTTTAATTACAACTTTATTTTAGAGTTTTAATGACTATTCTGTGGCAAGTAAAATCCTCCGGAACCAGTAGAAATATGTCACATTCCCCAAACAAAACACGGAAATGTATTTATCATTTTCAGTAGTAAAAGTTTGAAGTTTATTGTTATGTCCGGAAAGTGTGTTTAGTGAGTTATGTTAACAGAGATAGCAACTAACAGGAGAGTCATTTTGGTGAGTTGGGAAGGTCTCCCAATCAGCACATTATTTCGCTGCTAGCAGACAAGTGAAAGAGGGACCTTTCAATACTACAGTATGGGAACGGATTTCTCGTTGATGCCAGTAAGTCTCTTTCAAGCATGCGCGGATTTCGATTCCGCTCAGAGGCTTCTGGGAACCGGTACACTTTTTGAATTTGATTTTCTTTTTATTAATCTCCACAAATTGTTGCTGTATCATTTTCATGTTTCCTAGTTTCACCAGCTCTCGGGCGAGTTCCAGGGATTTGTCTAGTTTTTCGCTTTCTTTTTATTTATTATTTAAAGGAGTAGCGCCTTCCCTTACACCACGGTGTAGTAGCTATTGAAAAGGGAGCCTTCTGGTCACCCTCGACTATGGCCGCCAACTTTACTTTTATTTCTTGTAGACATTTCTATATAGAGGAAGTATAACCATATTATAACAAAAAGGAAAGAAATAAACACTTAAAATGAAACATTGAAGATTTGATTTTGTTAAACAAAAAAGTTCATTTGTAACAAAGTTTATTTACCTCTATTTTTTTTTTTTTTTTTTTTTTTTTTTTGAGGAAAAACTTAGTTAAGTTAGAGAGTCGATTGTTGATAAGGCTAACGTTGCTGCTTCTCTAGAAGTTGCAGGTTAATATCAACATAATTGCAGCGAAGTATGATTTTTTTTCTAAGAAAGACATCAAACAACTTCGAGGGAAAAAGAATCACAAAATATTTCTAAAAATCTGTTTGCTTTTCTTGATAAGTGATTTTCAAAACAAAATAGGTAATTTAGCTTACATTATTAGTAAAAATTGATTGCTTTGTAAATTTTTGTAGCAGGCCGCTTAGAAATTTGAGACGGGAAGAAGCAGTTGTTTTGGCGATACAGTTTTATGTAGAACCCGACATACAGACACACACAATATCTATCTATCTATATATATATATATATATATTGTGTGTGTGTTTGTGTGTGCGGGCGTTGAGGCAATCTGAAAATAATGACTTAAATTTATATCCACAGAAACTACAAGTGATATAGAGAGCACAATAACACCGTTGGATAGAGCGAGTTTTCAGCTACAAAATAGTATTTCACACTGAGTGACTACCACAGAAGATAGATTTTTGTTTGTGATGAACAAGATCCTGCATGTTGCACTTACAAGTGGCTCACACCGAAAATAATGCCTCCTAATTCATTTTCCACTGAAACAGAAAACACGTATAACACCGTTGGATAGAGCAAGTTTTCAGCTATGAAATAGTAATCTTAAAATCCCAGTGCTTTTTCGTGCGTCTCATTTTCCTTAGATTCTGGTTTATATATACTGCGTATGTCAGGATGCTCAAACTTAGGTTTCTTGCACAATTGATAACTGCGTGACCTTCATCTTTCTCCAGTTTTCCTTTTGTGAGAGTTTGCTGTGTTTAATTATTAGATTCCGCTGTTTTATTTCTCTCTCTCTCTCTCTCTCTCTCTCTCTAGTCTTCACTTTCCAGTCTCCTACAGGTAATCGATTTTAACCTCTTGTTCGAGCGAGTTTTTTTTTTTTTTTTTCATGTCAGTTTTAACTGGTGGTTTTTCACTGGATTCTGTGCAGCAACAAGTCTCGAAGACTCTTCTAACTATCCAAGTTAAATTTGGCAGTGCTGTGGTCTGGATAATTTCAATTCTTCCTATAATCTCTAGTTCTTCTTTCCCAGGTTCTTGGGGATTGTTCTAAGGGCCCAAATACGATTGATATCACTGTTACTTTCATATTCTACAACGTTTTCAGTTCTCAAGCAAGGTCTAGGTATTTGTCCAGCTTTTCACTTTCTTTTAATTTCACTCTCGAGTTTGTTTTTTTTAATTAAAACTAGTTCTTGTCTTCCGACCTTGATCGGGTGAATTGTCTGAATCTCAAAAATCCCATAGAATTTTGTGCGTCTCATTTCTTGGCAGCCCAGTCGGCTGTGGATGTAGAATAAACCGACTGCATCTATGCAGAGGGGTAAGACTCCCCTAACGAGTGTCCTAGATATGACATTAAACAATCTGATGGTGAGGCTCCAGTAATGTTGGAGCTTTGGAGAATGCAGAGTAGCTCCTCACTGTCATCGATCACAGGTCCACTATAACCTGGAGTAATAGCACCTGATTGGGTCCTATCTATGGGTAAGAACACCACCCAACGAGAGTCTAAAATATGACACTAAACAATCCGATGGTGACGCTCCAGTCTTGGAGTTTTGGGAAATGTACAGTACCCCTTCAGTTCCATTCTTTCCAGGTCCACTCTGACGCGAATTTGTAGCACTTGATAGGCTCCTATCTTTGGGTCAAATAGAACTATTTGGTATTTAAACTGAATGCAAATAACAGAGGTACATTGACTCAAATTGTTAAAAATAGACCTTTTTGGCCATTTAACGGTATGTAAAGAAATGACTGATGTTAAATTGGATTGTTGGGGATACAACGCAGTACTTGGAACAATTTAACCGTGTGCAAACAAATGAGTAATGTTGAATTATTTGAGTTAAATAGCAACACTTGAAACTCTTTTACAGTGTGCCTAAATTGAATTGTATTAAATTGCAATACGTGGTGGAAGCATTTGAATGTGTGTAAATGAATGGTGCCGAATTGAAAACTTAGTGTGAAAAAGCAATGCTTGTAACAGCTTCATTGTATGCAAACAAATGATTAATATTGAATAGAATTATATGTGTTAGATAGCAATAAGTGAAACCATTTAACTGTGTAGAAACAATCGCACTACTAGTGAGCAAAAAAATTAGTATTAACTTATTTAAAAATGAAAATACCAACAAATTATTCACTACATTACATATGAAAATCTATTTTTATGTGTGCAAGCAAATGACTGATGAATTGTTGTCATATAGCAATACTTGGAACCATTTAACTGTGTGCAAATAAATGAGCCCAGTTTTGTTTAAAAATATTATTAGCAAATGTAGCATACATATTTAATATATATTAATAAAAAGGATTTAACCCAACCAAACCAAATCATATATATATACATAAAGAAGATTTGGCATTAAATAACCTACAATAGTTGATATGCCATAAAACCCAACCAAACCAAATCATTTTCTGGGACAAATTCTGGTTTGTGTATATACCATTTGTTCGTTTGGTGAAATTACAATTTATTATCGCTGTTAAAATATATTGTATAATATTTTTGGCATGCCGGTTAAACGAGTATATATCATAAAAATATAAGAATAAAGTGGAGTCTTATGTCGTTGAAAATTGAAAATTGCAAATCAGGCAAAATATTTAAGACTGTAAATACTTATCTTATTATCTTTTCTATTTTCCATATTTGGGAATAAAAATGTCCTTCACCCACAGCAACCCCTGTCTTGACTACCCAACTTCCGACAACCATTCACACACACACACACACACACACACACACACACACACACACACACACACTATATATATATATATAAAATGTGTGTGTGTGTTTGTATATGTATGCATATAATTCGTGTGTGTGTGTTTATATATATATATATATATAGTGTTTGTACGTGTATATTTATATATATACAATTGTTGTGTATGTGTAGGCATATATATATATATATAGAGAGAGAGAGAGAGAGTTTGTGGGTGTTTTTGTGTGTGTATACGCTTATATATTGTGTGCTTGTATATAAATATATGTTTTTTGCATATATATATATATATATGTGTGTGTGTATAGTGTTTGTATCTGTGTGTATATATATATATATATAATTTTTGTTGATACCTTTCTTAATTTTTTTTCATCTGTTTTCTTTTCTTTATTTAAACTTTCCATTTTCTCTTCGTTCGCATATTCTGCTGACGCTAATAATAAGTTTAATTGACTTTGCCACAGCCGCCTACTTGATTTTTTTTTTTTTTTTTTTTGTCCAGCTTCCTGGTTCCCTGACCCTAAGAGCCCACCCATCAACCCCACCGCCACCCGCAAAAAAAAAGAAAGAAAGAAAAGATTCCAGTCCCATACCTCGAGGACACGCACGTGCAAAGAGTGACATTCACACCAGTCCATTCTTTGTTTTGCATTTTTCATCTAACTGAATAGAGAGTTACCTCCCCTCTCTCGGTTCATCTTACCTTGTCTTCGTGTCTGTACGAAAACGCGCCCTGTTACACAAGTTACAAACTTCGGTTCAATCTCCTCCTAGACTCGTTCTCTGTCACCTCCTCCTTCTCCTCTTGTCATCATCATAATCATCTGCAGCATTATCATTTAAATGTTGTTCTTGTTTTAATTTCGGATTATCGTTCTAGTTTTTTCCTCTTTTTTTTTTCTTTTTTCGTCTCTCAGCGGTTATTTTGTTCCTCCTTCTCAACCACCTTTCACTTCTCTATCATCTTCTTCATGAATAATAATAATAATTATTATTATTATTATTATTATTATTATTATTAGCAGCCTTAATTTAGAACTTTTTTCTTTCTTTCTTCATTCTCTTTCTTTCATTATCATTCTTGGTTTTAGTTTTTGTTCATTTTTTTTTCTCCTGGTGAGTTTTAACTGAAGTCTGTGTGACAGCAAGTCTCTTGTACACTTCTAAGTGTTTTAGCTGATTTTAACAGTGCTGTGGTCTGGATGGACTTAATTCATCTTCTACTCTCTGGTTCCCTGAGTCTCTTTTCCGGGTTTTTAAGGATCGTTCCGTGTGTACCAACAACAATTGGTATTCTCGTTACTTTCATTTCCCACTGCTTTCTCAGTTCTTCGGTAAGGACGAAGTATTTGTCAATCTTTTTACTGTCTTTTATTTTCACTCCACCAGAACGGTAAACCCCACTAGATAACAAGCTCTTTTTTTTTTTTTTTAAATCAACATTAGGTCTGGTCTTCTAGCCGGGATTGGGTGATCTGTTTGTATTTCCAAATCCTCGAGAATTTGATGAGTCTCATTTTCTCGGACAGATTCTGGTTTGTGCATTATTATTATTATTATTATCATATTCCTTGCAAGCTTCTCACACCAGCGTTTGGAGATAGTCTTTCACTGGAGTCTAAGTAACAAAAAGTCTCCTCAGGACTCCAATGATGTAATTTGGATTCGAGTTCCGATTTCCAACTCTTCTAGCCTCCTTTCATAGCCTTTAGGGACCGTTCCAAGTGCCCCACTTACCACTGGTATCACCGTTACTCTAATGTTCAACAAATGTTTTAGTTCTCAGGCAATATCCAAGTACTTGTCTCTCTCTTTCCTTGATTTTCACTGAATGGTCCGCCGGAATGGCAAAGTCCACATTTGAGCAGGTTTTGTTGTTTTGGGTTTGTTTGTTTTTTGGTTCACTTACGAGTTTTTCACACCAGCGTTAGCTGATGGTCTTTCATAGGCGTTTGAGTGAGAGTAAGTCTCTTAAAGTTTTCAGGACTCTTCTTTGTATTCTGGCCGATCTGAATAATGCAGTAGTGAGGTTCTGTTTATTATTATTATTATTATTAACGATATGATTTTTTACGCCGGTACTAATTGGTAGCCTTCACCGAAATCCAATTGACCGCAAGTTTCCTCAGATCTCCAGGACTCTTCTCAGTATTCTGGCCGATTTCAGCAGTACTCAGCGAACCTTTCCCGGCACTTCAGCTATTCCAATAACTTTTCCAGCTTCTTTGGAATTGTTCAGTATGGCACAACCATCATTATTACTATTAAAGTTCCAGTTAAAATAACAGGATATTTATGTATTGACCTGTACTTCTTCCTTAGATCAAAGTGTAATATCTGTGCATATGCTCTCTGTTGAGGATCAGAATGTACGCGCATAAGACCTTCATACCGCCCACACTAAAACAAGAGAAGTAACTATGTCTTTTCCAAAGTCACTAAGGGGAAGTGAAACGCAGTCTCGTCCAAGATTCGAACCCAGCTAGTTGAATCCATTTTATACCACCATAACCGTTACGCCTGGTACACTTCCTTATTGCCAAACTTTTCGTTTTCTATAAACGACAGGCAGATATATCATTGTATTTTACCTATAAATAGATTACTATGTACCTCGGATTTTTCCCGCCCGGAAACCTTCTAAAATCAACTTGTTTAAATAATCAGTTGACAATCAATTAGTTTATGAGGTTACAGTTAAGAAGGTTGTCCATGATGATATTGGTGCTTCTATTTAGGATGGACTAAAGGATTTTATTAAGCATTCAAGGTTGCCTTCATTATATTAATCATCTGGATGAGTAAAAAATTCATTTGAAAATAGGCTAGAAAATTGCTAATTTTAGCCATGAAGCAAAACATTCAGTGGAAAATCCCCGTGGGGTAATGGTTAACGTGCTAGACTGTAAGCGAGTTCGATCTCTAGTCGCGCTATTACGTTAACTTTCGGACTAATACCCTTGGGAAAAGTATGTGTTATATACCCTACCTATGAACCATTAATGGGTATTTCCCATTTCCCATAAATACGTTTGTGACACTGTTGTGAGGGGTGGATGAATATTTAGCAAATAAATATATGTGTACGTTTTGTTACGTTGTTATTTCCTCGCTAAATGTTGTTGGAAAATAAAGGAGAGAGAAGAACGAAGATGCCGTAAGATTTTTATATGATGGTTTTAATGGCAGCGTGGAATAAAGGGTTTATGTTTATGCTGCAAGTCTCGTAGGAAGGAAGAAGGAAATAATTATGGAGTTGAGAAGGAATTTTAGCAGCTATTTGCCTGAGTGAAATGTGCAGCGTTACGGTTAAGGCATTGTTGAATGTGTGAGTGAGATATGGTCGCCATAGGTGTAGCAAAAGTCGTGTTTGCTGGTTGAGGACAGGAACGTTGTCGTCGTCCATGAATGTGTGGTCCTGGTCGTTTGGGGAGAGAAGCGTGAATGTATCCAGGAAATGTTGCCCTGGGATGAAGTAGCTGGAAGTCGGAGCGGAATTTTGCGTCGCAGTCGACATAGCCAAAGTTGGAGGCGACGTAAAGTTGTTCCTGTGTGAGGCAGATTGAATTCATCTAATTCATATTCAACTGGGAACCCTTGGTCTTTGAGAATAGACTCAAGAGGTCCATAGATTAGATGGCTTTCCTCATGGTGTCGAGACGCTGCCGCTAAAAAGAAAGCGGACAGTAATTACGTCAGTCCTTTTCGAAAAGTTCTGAGGAAGAGGGTGTTTGGCAGGCCTTCCCCAATTTGGTGCTACCCGGAGAAATGGTCCAGGATGAATTGGATAAGTCATCCTCATTGAATGAAAACATGCGTCGACCATAACGGTCAAATTAATTTATGCGCCAAACAAAAATACGAAGTTCTTTCTGCTACAAATATACTGATTAAGTAGTACCCCACGAGCAGTGGTTTACCTTCTTCACGCCGCTGGGTGGGGGAGTATTGTATTTTGTTAATGTTATAAAGATTTGCATTTCTTTTCTAATTTCCGTTTTTGTTATTTCTCATTCAGTAAACTTTTGTTAGGTTACAACAGTATAGAACCCCCTTTTACCCCTCAGCTATGGATTAAATAGTACCTCTGCTGTTGTTCTACAAGGATGGCTTTGGCATTAAATAACCCACAAAGTTTGATGTGCAATTTAACAAAGAAACCTAACCAAACAATGCAGAGTTTACAGTTAAGGAAAAAAATTTGAGAAAAACCTGAATTTTGCTTTGTTTTTTGTTTTTTTTATTTCTCTTGTGTATTGAATGACCCTCTTATATCCACCTCTGAATTTAATAATCTACATGAATTCCAAAGTCCCATTTATTTTAATTTTTTTTAGTCGTGACACCAACAAGTGGTTAGATTTTACCCGTTTGCGCAATTCTCACTGAATTATAGTTCCTACCCACTCGTGTCTATATTTGCATCCTTGCTAAGCTAACTTACTTCAAGTTATTGACGGTTTATTTTCTGTCTACGCACGTGCTGCATTTATTACTATGCTGTATCCTTTCAATCTTTGCTTTTGTTTATTCTAATTCACTAGAATAATGATAATAGGGCTTCCCTTTCATGCTTCAAATGTCCTCTGCATAACCATGTACACGTCATTTAATCTGCATTTTTTATCATTTGGCTCTTAAAACCTGTATCTGAAGAGATAACAAAGGGATTGTTTGGGGGCATATATGTTTTCCTGTATGTCACGCATGTAAGAGAGCTGCTCAAAAAATAATGAGCACAGAAAAATACGTGGATAATTCAATAAGTTTCCAGACTTTTTTCGCATGGGCACTTCTGTTGATAGTACACGCATGAAACTCTAGTCCCCTTCGAAGTAATCTCCTCCAGCTGCAATGCACTTGTTGTACCGTTCCAACAACTTCTGGAAGTCCTCTTGTGTGAGCGTGTCAATGACCTTCGTCACAGCCTCTTTCATCTTCTCAATTTCTCATAACGACAGCCTCTGAGCTTAGGGAATAAGTAAAAGTCACAGGGAGCAAGGTCTGGACTATAGGGAGGGTGAGGAACTGTGTTGATGCCCATCTTGGTCAAATAGTCTGTGACAAGGATGGAGTTGTGGAATGGTGCATTGTCCTGTTGGAAATGCCACTGACCCGATTTGAAGAGTGCTGGCCTCTTCCGATGGAATCTCTTCCTGAACTCCCTTAAAACCTCAACATAGTAACCCTAACCCTAACCCTTTGGCCGATCAACTGTGGTGTATTGACTTCCTTACTCCTCCCACACCTCTCATCCTCCCTCACAGACTTGAATCTCTTATGCCACTCAAAAACTCATGCTCGATTCATACAAGATGGTCGAAAAGCAGTCTGAAGCATTCCATGGGTTTCTGTGGCATTTTTTCCAATTTCAAAACAGAGTTTTATTGCATATCGTCCTTCTAAAGTGTCCTCACGTCCAGATTGCATTTTTGAAATTCACCAGCTGTGACAATCAGGCTTTAGTGGGGTGTATTCCAATTGCTGCTGTAGCTGTTGATTTGAACTTGAAATCATAAAAATTGGTCAGTCGTCTCATAAGATGTATAGCAATAACATATTGAATTTTCAAGAGTCTACGACAATTCTAAATGCCCGTACAAAAAAGTCTGGAAACTTATTGAATGCTCTACGTACATCGGGACAAAGAGGGGTGATGTAAGATAGAAAAAGTGGCTGTAAAAGAAATAGGGAGAGGATGTAAGAGAGATAGAGAGTAAGAAATTTAACAGGGAGTGAAAGAGATTTTGGTGGGAGAAGAAATGAGAGGGAAGTGAATGGGGAGAAAGATGAAATATGAGAGAGATCGAATAAACATAAGAGTGGGAAGGAAAGAGAATTTAAGTGTAATAGAAAATGGCAATGTGTAAGAGAAAAGGTGAGCGAATAAGTTAGAGAAATGAGGAGTAAAATAGAAAGAGAGATAGTAGGAGGAAGTAAGAGAGAATGCAAAAGGGAATGAGAGAGAGAGAGAAGGTAATAGAAAATGGCTGAGTGTAAGAGAGAAGGCGAATAAATAAGGAAAAGTCGTGGTTAAGTTAAATACAGCTGTCAAACCACAAAACGAGAATAACCACGATCAACTCATTTGTGGCCAGTGAAAGATGGACCACGTGGAAAACTTTTTCCCGTCAGCCACACTGTCATCGCAGTCGTGAAATATTGAGACACTCGTTCTGGTGTATATTTTTACAAGTCTGGCATTTTATTGGTTTGATTGGGGGGGGTATTTATTTATTTATTTTATTTTATTTTATTTATTTATCTTTTTTTTTTTTGCATATCAACCATTGTAGGTTATTTAATGCCGAATTCTGTAAACACATATATATCAAATATATATATGATTTGTAAACAAATTTTGTCGTTAACATTCTTAAACGAGCCTGAGGTCTTTTTTGCACGTAGTACAATGGTTTCAAGTACTGCGATATGACAGCTACAATTTAACATTAGTCATTTGTGTGCACGCAATTTATTCTATTTGACCCATAGATAGGACCCTATCATGTTCTGCCACTCCAGGTAAGTGGACCTAGGAGTAACGACAATGAAGGGGTACTTCACATTCCCCAAACCTCGCCATCAGATGGTCTAATGTAATTTCCAGGACACTCGTTAGCTAGGTCTTACCCCTCTGCAGAGATACAGTCTGCGTATTCTATAGCCCCAGCCGAAAGGGCTTGGCATTTTGTTGATCAGTGGCAAAATACATGGCCTGTTATAGGGAAAATAGTATTTTGTCGCTGAAAATATGCCATATCCAAACTGATAAAGTAATCGTTGTGTCTATTGTAGTTTCCTTACAAATAGGTGGGAGGCATAACTTTCAGAGCGTTTCTCGCCCATTTTATACTTTGGTTTTTATATTTTTTAGTTATTATTTCACAGCCCTGATGGCTGATGCTGTAGAATACGCTTACCTATACAGAGGGGTAAGACCTCCCAAGGTGTGTCCTGCGTATGACACTAAACCCCAACTGATGTCTCTAAGAGTACCCCTTCATTAATATAAGTCCAAGGTTTACTTTGACTCGGACTGATCGTACCTGTCAGGGTTCCATGTATGGGTCAAATAGAATTGTTAGTGTTAAATAGCAATACTTGAAACCATTTAACTGTGTGCAAACAAATGAGCTCGGGCTCGTCTAGAAATGTTACTCACTAAGTATTCGCTTACAAATTATATATATATATATATATATATATATAGTAAAAGTAAAGTTGGCGACCATAGTCGAGGGTGACCTGAAGGCTCCCTTTTCAATAGGTACTACACCGAAATGTAGGAGAGGGCGCTACTCTATTCCTTGGATTGCTCCACTTTACCCTTGATACGTACCCTATAATACTGAGTGCTAAGCAAGGCGGTATCGAGTTCCAGTTTTTGAGTCTTTCGTATGACTTGACCCGGGATTGAACCCAAGTCTCCCGATGCAACGCCGAGGAGTTATAATTCGACTTCCGCCAGACCTGCGCATGCATATACAGTCCCACTATGTTTACCATCCTGGAACATCAACAGATGAATTGCAACAATCCATTCTTGAAGAATTATTCATTTTTTAAAAATACAAACCAGAATTGTGTATCCAAGAATCAATCCTATACTTCATTACATTTTGATAAACTTCTTGGTCCATCAGAAGAAAACACCATTACCAGTACCAACTCTGGCTTACAGTAATTTTTTTCTATGTGTTTTTCTTCACCCTTCTTGAATTTTCCTTTTATTACGAACCCATGCTTACTTCCTCCAGTACAAAGTCGATTGTCACTGACAATTCTCTGAAGAGAAGTGACCGAAAGAAAGGTTCCTTTTTAAGGATTTTAATTCGGTTTTAAGATTTTAAAACATTCTTAACTCAACACACCCGCTTTTTAAAGCAACACACACACATTATATATATATATATATATATATATATATATATATATAGGATTTGTCATCAAATAATCAACAAGGGTTGACAGGCTGTATAACACAACCAAAACAACCTATTCAACTTGAAACCATTTAACTGTGTGCAAAGAAATATTGAATAGAATTATTAGTGTTTGATACCAATATTTGAAACTATTCAATTTCCTTGATATGACATAAAACTGAACTGCATCTGATTGGTAAGGCTCCAATCATGGAGTTTTAGGAACGTGGAGTACCTCTTTATTACCATTACTCCGAGGTCTACTCTGACCCGGAGTGGTAGTGCCTATTAGGGTCTCATCAATTGTTCAAATTGAACTATTTTATCCTTTACTATACTTGAAACCATTTAACTGTGAGCAAACAAATAAATAGGGTTGAATAGAATTATTATATGGTAGATGGAAATACTTGAAACCATTTAACTGTGTGTAAACAAATAATTGATATTATTGACAATGTGCAAACAAATAATTATTATTGAATTAGATAAGAATATTTAATAAGTAGAATTACTCATGTTAAATAGGAATACTTGAACTCATTTAACTGTGTGCAAACAAATGAACTCTAACTGGTTAAAAAATAAAGTTGCTAACAAACTATTCGCTTACAAATATGTGTGTAAACAGGATTTGGCATTAAATAGCCCATCAAGGGTTAATATGCCATTAAAACAAATGATCAAATCTAACCTTTATTTCAGTTTTTTTATTTACCTTTTTTCTTCATAAGTTTCTTCTTCTTCCCTACCCACCCTTTCTCTCTCTCTCTCTCAAATTATTATCTATTATATCTGTATTATTATGTTTGTTTCATGTCCCTCTCACAATATCAAAAATCCTTAAAAACAATCCCTTTTCAAACTACTCTCTTCATGTCTTCTTTCCCTCACTAAAAATACTGCCAAATCTCCCCCACCCATACAATGTCTAACCCGAAATGCCAAAGAAAATCTTGCTGACGCAAAATAAATCTGCCCTTAACTGTTTCTAAAGCCAGGACAATCGCTTTGGTACAATATCATAAAATGTTTCACTGCCTTTCGTTCGGTGAACTTGGTTGATATTTTGTTTTGTTGTCTTTCTCTCATTTATACTTCGCCGATTCTCGAGTGCGAATAGTATATCATCATCATCATCGTTGTCAATTGGTGCTAACTCTTTCTGATCCTGTCAACTAGAGCTGTAGAATACACTGACTGCATCTCTATAGAGAGGTAAGACCTCCCAACAAGTGTCCTAATATGACATTAAACCATTTGGTGAGACTCCAGTGCTGGTGAATATGAAGTACCCTTTCATTACCATTACTCCCAGGTCTACTCTAACCCGGATTGGTAGCACCTCATAGGGTCTTATTTATGGGTCAAATATTAAATTGAATTGTTTGAAATAGAACTGTTTGATCATTTGACGATGTGTAACCCAACAGCGAATGTTTAATTGAATTGTTAGCGATTCATAGCAGTATTTGGAACAGTTTAACTATATGGTAACGAATGAGTAATGTTAAATAGAATTGTTAGAGTTGATTAACAATACTTGAATTTCTTTAAAGGTGTGCTTGAATTGAAGAATTCATGTTTCATAGCGATGCACGAAAACACTTAATAGTACTATTTACCAACCCCTCCGCTCGGGCAGGATATGACACAAGGTCAATTTTTAAGCGGAGTTTAACAGGTTTGAATTCAGAGTTTTCCTTCTCCTAGACTAGTTGCCTCACCAAGGCTGAAGAACCTAGTCCGTCCTACTATTTACCCATAGCTGGAGGGAGAATAAGGGGGTTCATACCTTTCCCAAAACACTTAATAGTGAGCAAATAGAATTGATGTTAGATAGCAATATTTGCAAACATTTAAATGAATGCAAGCAAATGATAGACTCTAAATAGAACTATTTAACTGTGTGCAAACAATAGTAATACTTGTATGCAAACAAATTAGCTCTGACGCATTAAAAAATAAGATTACCTAATTACGAATAACAACAATGGTTGACATGCCACATGCAATAAAACCCAACCAAACCAAATCCTATATATTTGATATATGTGTATAAAGAGGATTTGGCATTAAATAACCTATAAGTCCAACCAAACCAAATCCTATATATTTAATAAATATTCATAAAGAAGATTTGGCATTAAATAACCTACAAGGGTTCATTTGTCATGAAGCCCAACCAAACTAAATCCTCTATAATTGATATACATGTATAAAGAGGATTTGGCATTAAATAACCTACAATGATTGATATACCATAAAAGCCAACCAAACATTATCGTCCATTATCCTTGGTTGACCCTCATTTAGTGCCTACACTGAGTTTATGTAAGTCTTAGCGTTGTCATTGTCAGTTTCTGACAAGACCAAGAGCTTGGTCTGATAATCGCATTAACGAGAAACTGATAGTCACCTAGCACCGTTGATTTTGTACCAAAGCTATTCTAACTTATTTATAATGTTTGCTCTTCAACATTTCATGAACGTTCATCTCAGATTTGGTTAAGAATGAGGACAATAAGAAATAGTAATTTACGAAGCTCTTTGCTTCGATATAGCACAAGGCCAAATGAATGGGGCTCCCAATGAGGCTCAAACTCACTCGTTTAGGTTTGCTTGACTAGCTTGCTAACCATGACACCACCAGAGGAGCCCTTGGACAATAAGATGTAAACAAAGTTAAAATTGGTAAATCAATAAATCCGAACATAACAATGAAAAAAAAGCTTTTGTTTTACACCGCAGATACTACACAACATAATTTAGTTCTTAGTTAATGCACGTAATTCGCTGAGAAATTATCATCGTAGAAATTGAATGTGCAAAAACTTAATAAGACATTTGTACATTGTACACATACACCTACACTTAGAATATCTCACTCTTTTTATGTATATATATATATAACTTTAAACTTGTATGATTAACATTCCCCCCTCCGAATTAAGTACATTGAAAAGAAAAGAGATTATTTTGAAAAATAGATATTAGTCGTGTAAAATAAGCACTTATTACACTTGTGCACACAGACATGAAATATCTATTTTCCCTCCTCTCTCTCTCTCTCAGTCTCTTTCTCACTAATATATATATGTGTGTGTGTGTGTGTGTGTAATATTGTGTACGTGTTGGGTATAGATGCTCTTGGCATAAAAAAAACGATGTATATATTAAGTCATATTCATTATGGTGACACTTTCTCACAAGCCTCCCCCCCTCCTCGCACCGTCGTATATTCATTCACTTTCTTCATTTCCCACTGGCTGTTCATTTTTATCTTTCTTTACCCTTTAAACTTCTCAAAAGCTAGGACTCTTTCCTCGACCTCTCCCACCTCAACACCCCAATAGAAAATGCAAATTCGGCAACTTCGCAAACATTTCCTGGTCAATCAACAAAACAATTTTTTTTTACGTTTAATGAATGCTAAGCAAAGCTAGGGTAAGGACGGCGCGTGTGTGAATTCAGACAAGAAGAGTCAAGGAGTTAAACCGTTCGAATACTACTACAAGATAGCTGTTTGTTCCTCTTCCAAACGAATATATTCTTAGAAACAACTGCTGGGTATGCTTTGAGTATATATATATATATATATATATATATATGCTATTGTGAACGGGTAATTGTATGATTGACTTTAAGAGTCCAAAAATAGTTTCTTAAAAGAATGATTCGCACTTGTCAAGGTTCGCTATGAATGTATAAGATTTGCTGTTGCCGGTCAAGTAGTTAGGGTAAAATGGTTCATAAAAACATTCGCCCATTTGTTCTCATCTCCATTAGCGAGAAGATACTTTATCAAGATATCAGGTGATGGGTCAGACTTATGGAGAAATAGACTCATGACTTCGCCATATATCATCATCATCATATCGTGCTGGCAGCACGGATATCCCTGACCCTCTCTCGCCACTCCTCCCTATCGTTCATCGCCCTAGGCAGGTCTTCAGGACAACAACCTGTATCCTCACATAGCTGCTGAATGTACGTTCGTGCTGGTCGTCCTGCTTTTGCGCGGCCATGTGTGGGGATCCATAAGAGTACATCTCTTATGAGCTCATCTCTGCTTCTCCAGCAATGTCCTGCATGTCTGGTTCGCCTAACTTGAATAGTTTTCGTGATAGGGGGCAGGTGGCCGTACAGTTGGTGTCTTGTGGGGTGTTGCTGCCAGGACTTGTTGAGGATTGCACGCAGCATTCTTGTGTAATTGCCATCTAGTTTCTTCTCCAGCCGTTTTGTTAGCGTCCATGTAGTGCATCCATATAGCAGTATCGATGTGACCTCTGCCTGGAAGAAACTGCGTTTCATTTTATCGGTTAGGTCTGATTTCCATATAGTCGATAGCCTATTGATAGCTGTCCATGCTTTCGTTAACCTTGTTTCGATGTCCTTTTCGGTTGATTCGACGCTGCTTCCTAGGTACGTGAATTTGTCTACTAGTTTAAGAGGGGTTCCTTTTAGAGTGGAGATGTCCCCCGTTTGGTTATAGCACGTATATTCCGTTTTGTGTGCATTAACATGGAGGCCTATGCTTGCTGCTGCTCGTTCCAAACTATGCAGAAGTGTTTCGGCTTGGTCAGGTGTATTTGCCAGTATCGCTATGTCATCGGCGTAGTCGGCGTCGGTAATTGTTGTTGCGGGGTATCTTCTGCTTCTTTTCTTCGTCAGTTCGAAGCCATTCTCTTTGATTTTGTCAATCGATGTTCTAAGTACGTAGTCTAGACAAATGATAAAGAGATACGGAGCCAGCGTGTCCCCTTGTAGTACTCCTGCTACAATGTCGAAGTATTCTGTGTCTCCATCTGGTGATCGTACTTTTACTTTAGTGTTTCTATAGAGAATCGTTATTGCCGCTACGGTTTCTTTAGGTATGCCGTACGCTAGTAGGATTTGTTCCATCTTTCCTCTGTGAATGGAGTCGAAAGCCTTGGTAAAGTCGACAAATATTAATGTCGCTTGTAGGTTCTTTGCCCGTACACCTTCAAGGATTCTGCGGATGGTTAATATTTGTGAGGTCGTAGATCTATTTCTTCGGAAGCCATTTTGGTTTTTTCTAAGTATGTTGTCGATTTTGGGTTCTATTCGGTTTCGTAGTAGGGCATTGTAGATTTTGGCAGCTATGGATGTAAGTGTTATGCCTCGGTAGTTTTTGGCTAATCCGAGGTCTCCCTTTTTAGGGAAGGGGAGTATGCATCCCTTCGTCCATCTATCTATCGGATTTTGATTGTATACTGCGTTGCAGTGTCGGAGCAGTATGTCGTCGAATTGTCTGGTCTTCCATACTTCCTGTGGAATTTCGTCCAGCCCTGCAGCTTTCCTATTTTTAATTTTTCTGAGAACCGAGTCGAGTTCTTCTTGTGTGAACGGTCCACGTTTAATGTCTAATTGTTTGCTAATTATTCTGGTGATTGGTTCATGTGTTATTTTTGGTGGGTTTCCAAGTAAGTTTTCGAAGTGCTGTTTCCACAGTTTTATTCTTTCTTGTTGGTTTGCTGCTTTAAGTTTTGCTTTGGCTGTGTTCTTTCTTCTGCTCACTTCGTTTATTGTTTGCCAGGCAATTCTAGATTGTCTATCTTCCACCGAGTCTCTAATCTTATCTATCTGATTTTGAATGTATTCTGTCTGTTCCTTTATATATATGCCTGCTAATTGATATTGTGCCGTTTTTAGTTTTAAGGCATTTGTGTTTGTTGGGTTTTTTCGATAGTTTTTGGAGGCTGTTTTCACTAGTGCACGTTTTTCTCTCACCGCTAAAGTTTCCCATGGGACTCTATATTTAGTTTTAATTTTTGTTGGAATGTATTTTGCTGCTGCCTCGAGGTGTGCATTGACGAAATTTTCGTATTCGTCGTTTGGTGTACTTTTTTCCGTCTTTTCTTGTAGTGTTTCGAATCTGTTTCTTTATTCTAATACGTATTTATCTCTTACATCTTTGTTGTTTAATAGGGCCCAGTCATAGTGTTTGGTGGTCGCTGTTCGTTTGTCGTTTTTTCGTAGGCTTAACCGTATTTTCGCTGTGACTATTCGGTGATCGGTGGACACACCCTCAAAAGAGGAGTATGCCTCGCAATTCAATGCACTATTCTTCCATTTCTTGTTTATAAGGACGTAGTCTATCTGAGCTTTAGTATTGTTTGCGTACGTGTATGTCCATAGTTTGCCCTCTCTTTTTTGGTAGTTTGTATTGAGGCATGCTAATCTATTTTCTATCATGAAATCTGTTAGATGTTGCCCATTTCTATTTGACGTGTTGTGGAGGCTGTATTTGTTGTTTCCGTTTTTCCCGATTTGTGCGTTCATGTCTCCGCCAATGACTAACATGTTGTGTTTCGGGATGCTACGCACTAATGAGGATAACTCATCGTAGAAGGTGACTATTTCATTTTCTTCACTAACATTGGTGGGGCTGGGCTTGATAAACATAAAGATATATATATATATATATATATAAGGATGTATAGTTCTCACACAAGGCCACAAGCGCATGAATACGGAGAATTCTAAACGATAATGTGTTTTATAAACTCCCAAAATTATATATTATTGTCAGAAGCATATGTACATATCCCAATATCGTATATTATTGTGAGAAACATATATATGTATAAAATCTTCCAATATGGTAATTTATTGGGAATAGCATGTGTGTGTGTATATATGTATATATATATATATATATGTT
>OY757917.1:11123421-11130921 GCA_963585895.1 Sepioteuthis lessoniana | reverse complement strand
TACAATATTTAACTCTGTGTGTTTATATATATATATATATATATATATATATATATATATATATATATTTATAATACTATTTACACTGAATAATGATAAATTAAAAAACTCAACTTACCATAGCATGATATAATTATTTCATCACCGGTCAGTCAAATCTCTTTTTGGTCTCCATTCTGGATTTTTTTTTTTTTTATCGGAAGTGACAATAAGGTTGAGGAAAGAAGAAAATGACTTATGTCATTTTGTTGTTTTCTATTTTTAGGGAATGCAAAATATATCTTCGTTTTAATTTGATAACTGTCAACTTCCTTTGACTGTTACTCTGTCATTTTTTTTTTTATTTCTCTTCCTCTCTCTCTCTCTTTCTTCCATGACTATCAAAATAAGGATAACGCCATTTCCATTTCAAAACCCTTAGGAAACCTCAGAAAACTAATTCTTTCAAAGTAATAAAAAACGGCAGGTGTCTTTCATAAATGTGATAGATGCCCCAATGTGTAATGCTTATCTCGGAAATACCTACTTGTATATATACTCATCTTCATGCGCACGCGTGTGTCAGCACGATACTTTTCCACATACAGACACACACACACACACATATATATATATATATATATATATATATATATATATATATGTGTGTGTGTATAAGTAAAACGGGTCATTTAAAAAAATTACAAACATTCCTAACTGATAGTGTCACTCTTTTGCTTGCGATCCCCAGACAACGGTTAACGAATATGAAACTGGTTTTCCTTTTATTCTCATACTATCGTCAGAGGGTTGCGTGAAACTATAAGTTATTGCAGTATGCAATTTAAAGAACTACCTATTTTTCCTGTTATCGTAGTTCTATCTTATTATATTGAGAATTTTTTAAAACTTTGTTCTACACATCAAAACCTTTTCTTCCGTTGACAATAACTAGTATTAATCAGTCCATAGTTAGATAGATAGATACAAACAACCTACTTTCTTTAATTCATACTTTATTACTATGCACATACACATACATACACGATGATTTAAAAAAATGTTAACGCCCTTATGGAAGTACCCTTTATGACATAATTCCAAAGTCTCTACTTGTTCCCCATCCCTGTCAACACATTCTTGGTATCTCCCACATGGGATTAAAAATAATATTTCTATCTTTATGGGTGTATCTTTATTAGAAAAGCTGAACTGATATTACAGAGACCACCTGGGGAAGATTTCCAATAATGCGTTGGGAGGGATACTGAACCGGTGGAGGCTTGAAAATCATATCATCATCAAGAAACTCTTATAGAAGTGTTAACACTTTTTATACACACACACACACACACACATATATATATATATATATATAGGAGTAGGTGAATGGGTTTGGATCTGTTAGTCAATGGGACAGAATGGAGGAAAATAATGGATTGTAATCCGACAGTTTATAAAGAAAAATTGCTAACTATGTATCCGAATAGAAGAAGAGAATTATTGAGAAACAAAGTCGACACTATAGCATTTCGGTTCTGCTGAATCATCGTTAACTTAACATCAATAATGTTAGTCCTGATGATGGTTCAGCAGAACCGAAACGTTGTAGTGTCGACTTTGTTTTTCAATAATTCTCTCCTATTTGGATACATTGTTAGCAATCTTTCTTTACAAACTGTCGGACTACAATCCATTATTTTCTTCCATATATATATATATATATATATATATATATATATATATATATATATATAAAGAGAGAAAGAAGATTAGATTTAAAAAAAACTGTGTGTATCTATAAAATGTGTTTACATATAGTTCTCATGTTAAATATCTATATATAAAAACAGGATTTGGTATTAAATAACCAACAATGGTTGATATGCCGTAAAATCAAACCAAAACACACCAAACAAAACTGCAACTGTGCAGCCACTTACTTCCCATCACAAAAACCATCCGAGTAAGATGTACAAGGTATGTGAGGCACTCTTCAATGACGTTCTCCTTATTCACATCAGCTCTGTACGGACACTGGATATAGTTTGGAAGACTGTCCGGGAACGATAGACGATACGGACGGATGAAGAGCGACTTCATGAGGATGATATACAGGGATATATACCTGTTAAATATTATATGTCAAATAAATATAAATAGATAGATGTTTTACATTATATACGTATATTTACATAAATATAGATATATATGTTTAAAGAGAGAGAGAGTGGTGTGTTTTATTTAATATATATATATATATATATATATATATATATATATATATATATATATATATATTGAGAGAGAGAGATGCCATATATTATACCTAGATATATAGGTAGATGTTGTGTGTGTGTATATATACATATATATACACATTTTTATATACGTATATATAAATATATAAGGGGAGGGCGTTTCTCCATTCCCTGGATGGATTTCCTTTTAATTCTGAGTGTTAAGCAAGGCGGCATCAAATACCATTTTTTGAGTCTTTGGTGTGACTTGACCTGGGATTGAACCCCGGTCTCCCGGTTCATAGGCAAACACTTTACTCATTTGGCCAATGGCCCTAATATATATATATATATATACACACACTCTCTCTCTCTCTCTCTCTATCACTTCTAATAGGTCTTCAAGACTACATCCTGTGTCTGTACAGAGCGCTCATCGGTAAGTTCTTGTTAGTCGGCAACACTTGCACGTCAGTGTGAAGGGGTCCATCAGAGTACGTCGTTTATGAGTTCATCCTTACTTCCATACTAATGTCCCGTATGTCTTGTTCGTATTATTTGTTTAGTTTCAGAGATGGGAGGCAGGAGGCCATACAGCTGTTGTCTCGTGGGGTTCTGCCTCCAGGATCTGTTCAATATGGCTCGTAGCATTCCCGAGCAGTTCCCGTTAAGCTTTTTCGCTATACGTTTTGTCAGCGTCCATGTGGTGCATCCCTATAGTAGTGTTGATACAATCGCTGCTTTGAAGAAATTACGTTTTAATTTATCGGAGGGATCAGATTTTCATATGATCCATGCCTTCGCTAGGCACGTATTGAAATCAATTTCTCTGGATGAGATGCTGCTACCGAGGTACGTGAACCAAATTCAGAGAACCGACATTAAGAGAGGAGATGTCTTCTTCTTGATTAAAACATATGTTCTTCATTTTGTTCGCATTCACGTGGAGGCAAATGCCTCTGCTGGCTGCTCCAAGCTATGCAGCAGGGATTCAGCTTGGGTAGATGTATTTGCGAGAAGCGCTATGTCATCTGCGTAGTCTGCGTCCGTTATAGTTTTTTGGGATATCGTCAGTTCCTTTCCTTTTTTTAGTGGAAAGCCATTTTTTTCATTAGATCTACCGACGTTCTAAGTACAAGTTTAGGCTTTTTATGAACAGATGTGGGACTAATGTATCTCCTTGCAGAACACCAACGACAATGTCCTAAGAATCTTTGTCTCTATCAGGTGAGCGAACCATTGCTTTCGTATTTTTTACAAAGCATCTACTATAGCGTTAATAGTTATTTTGGGGAGACCACATACTAGTAGTATTTGCTCCATCTTTCCTTTTTGTAAGGAATCAAACAATCGTGTCGCCTCAAGGATTTTGGCACAAACTAATATGATTCAACGGATCATTGGAATCGATTTCTCAGAAAACTGTTTAAATTTTTTCTAAGAATTTCTTCGATTTCTAGTTAGATGCGATTGACAAGCAGAGCATTATAAACCTTAGCTGTTATATAAGAGAGAATTTTGCGCCTGTAGTTCTTGAGGATTCCGAGGCCACCTTTCTTAGAGGAAGGATGTAGCCTTTCTCTCTCTCTCTCTCTCTCGTTATGGTTATATATACCGATGTATATATACGCATGAATACATATGCCTGTGTATATATATATATAAGTAAAGTAAAGTTGGCGACCATAGTCGAGGGTGACCCAAAGGCTCTCTTTTCGATAGCAGCTACACCAAGGCGTAGGGGAGAGCGCCACTCCTTTCCTTGGATTGCTCCACTTTACCCTTGATCCTTACCTTATAATGCTGTGTTAAGCAAAGCGGCATCAAGTACCATTTTTTGAGTCTTTGGTATGACTCGCCCTGGGATTGAACCCCAGTCTCCGGGCCCATTGACGAACACTCTAACCATTATACCAGTGTGTGGTTATATATATATATATATATATATATATATCCTTATTCTAGCAACACTCGTTTCACCAACTTAAAGTCCTGATGAACTTTTTCTAAAACCGAAGCGTTTTAACGATGACTTCCCTTTATAATAAATTCATAACTTTTGGATTACTTTGTTTTTCTATTTTCTTCATATATATGTGTGTGTGTGTGTGCCTATATATATATATATATATATATATAGAGAGAGAGAGAGAGAGAGAGAAAAAGTTGGCTGACCGTAGTTGAAGGCAACCCGAAGGCTCTCTTTTCAATAGCTATTAGACCGAGGTGTAGGGTAAGGCGCCACTCCTTTCCCTGGATTTCTCTACTTACCCTTGATCCATATCTTATAAAGCTGAGTGTTAAGCAAAGAGGCATCAAGTACCATTTTTTTTTAATCTTTGGTATGACTTGACCTGGGATTGAAACCCGTTCACCCGGACCATTGGTGAACACTAACAATTATGCCATATATATATATATAACAGCAAAAAGATATGATAAATATGTAAACCTTTACGTTTGTTTGTAAACAAATAACTTAGTTTTTATTCATATGAACGGTTTTCTATTTTAAACTAGCTCTAGGTTCGTCCGGCGATTAAATTGCAATTGTTTTTGAGTCGATTTGACTGTCGAAAGCCGTGTCATGGATAATTTGGGGGACATCTCAATTGGTAATTTATTCATATCATATATACGCTCCTAAAACTTTTTTCTGTTATCTTTCGCTCTTTTGTAATCAAATCAGACCGTAATAAGTAAGTAGTAAATTAAAATTAGATAACTAAAATGATAATATATCAAGTGGAATTGCACAGAACGAAATTACGTTCTCCGTTCTTGTTTTTTTTAAATTTTTTTTTATTTTTGCTTTTTAATGATTAAATATTATTTAGGGAGAAAAGAAATTACTTCAAAATAATGACAATCATTTGATGGTTGTTTTTTGGATTTTATATTCAAAGTAGAAAAAAAAAATTTAAATCACTTGATGGAAAATTAGAAGAACGTTTTTAAGTTTTTAAGTTTTGAAAACTACCAATAATATTCTGAAAATGTATTTCGTTTCTTATTAGGTTCATTTTTTTAAATAACTGCATCAATTTTAATTAATTTCGTTTTCAGAGTTTATTCAGTGACGAGACGAGACTCTATTTTCGATTTTATTAAGATCCACTTGTAAGTTAAAATAAATTAATAAAATGAATTTATTTGTTAATAATATATTATAGAGCACATTTCGTACAATACTGTTATGTTATTTCATTCCCTCTACTCGGGCAAACGCTTGGTTACACTTCTTGTGAGTAGAATATATATATATATATATATATATATAATCGTCGTTTGAAGTTACTAGAATACCTGAAAATAATTGGCTATCAAAGAATAGATATACAGCGTTACCTGTTCATATTTCGTCGCTTCTTTTATTGCATATCAATTATTCTAAACACTATTTTAAAAACTTTCTGGATAAGCATTTCATTACAAAAAAAAATTTCTTCGGGCCAGGATCGTAGGTCGAAACTGGTTGAGAACAATCAAAACATTAATAGGTATGAAAAAATATTCCTACTTGATTTCTCAACTTTCTTTATATATATATATATATATATATATATATATATATATATATATATATATATAGTGTAATTTGATGGAAACTCAAACTTAGCTAAGTCGTCATTATAAATTTATTTCGGCGGAGAATATTACTGTACTCTCCGTCTCGTCAGATGACCATTTACATGCTTTTCTCGAAGTTGCAGAACAGCAAAAAATTAAATAAATAGATAAATGAATATATATATATAAAGAATTATCATGACTAGAAAATCCGGCAAACACCTACGCGCGAAAGGTGTTTGCTGGATGATGATTCTAATATATCATTAATTCCGCCGTTTATATATATATATATATATATATATATATATATATAATGTATCCCTCTAACTGGACATTTTCATGACTTACACGTTGTTATGTGTCCGTATAGATGAAATTGTGTATATTAATTTATTTGTTAAAAAATATGAAACCCTTCCTCGTTTGTCTCCCTTTTCAACTTGCATTCGTTGGACAATTCTTAACTTATTACTTTGTTAATTCATTATTTTTTGACTAGAAAAAGAATCTTCTCTCTTATTCTCTGTTCTGATTTTTCTTATTAAAAGTTACATTTTTTTAAAATATCTTAAGCTTCCTTTTTCCCCCTTTCTTTCTTCTTTTATATATCCTTTCATTTTTTCATTCATTCCTTCGTTTCTTTCTTCCTTTTTTCCTTTTTCTTCTTTTCTTGTTGCTTTCCTTTCTCTCTAGATTTGTTTTTTGCCCACCCATCTTTCTTTTCTTTCATCCTTCTTTTTCTTCATTCTTCATTACGGTTTTCCTTATCTTTTTTTTTACTTCCTTTCTCTCTTTTTCCTCCTCTTCTTCTTTCTTTTTACTTCTTTTCTCTCTCTTTTTCCTCCTCTCCTTCTTTCTCCTTTTCTTACTTCCTTTTTCTCTTTTTCTTTCTCCTTTTCTTACTTCCTTTCTCTCTCTTTTTTATCCTCTCATTCTTTCTCCTTTTCTTTTTCTGCATTCCCTCCTTCTTTTCATCCATCTTTTTATCTTCCCTTGTTTTTCCTCTCTTCTCTTCTTTTTGCCTCTCTCTGTCTTTACTTCCTCCCTTTCTTCAATTCTTTCTGTTTTTGTCTCGTCATTCCTATTTTCCGTTTTTTTTTATCCACTGACATGATATGATAAATAACAAAATAAGTGTTTTTATTTTTAAATAATATTTTTGGATTTGTTTTTCATACATTTTTCCCGCCCTTTTACCTTAAATAAATCCGTAGACAAAGCATTTTCTTTATACCAATGCCGACTTAGTGGTTGTTGTTGTTATTACTATCGTTGACGAGTGCTTGATTATTTGCCTTTAACTTATTGCAACTAAAGTACATAAACACAGACAATTACGTGTGTGTACGTGTACGTATGCCAACAAAACTCTAGCGTCAGCTGATTTGGACTAAAATTCCCATTGTCATATTTTCTAAGTAGAGACACGTGTGACAGACTTAATAAAAATAATTTTGCGTATCAACATACTTGCACGTCTCCCTGTGTGTCTGTCAGTCTGTATGTGTGTGTGTGTGTGTCAGTCTATATATCTCAACATGTGCGTGATATGCGTTTGTTTGTCTCTGTTTACGACCGTTAATTCATAGCATCATATTTTTAAACTTTTCCAGACGCATCATCAATCATCTTTGGATGCTGGCTAGTAGCACTTCTTCGAGCATAATTTTTCCGCAGCATCGCCCTCACACACGCCCCCCCCCCCACG
>OY757917.1:11115921-11118421 GCA_963585895.1 Sepioteuthis lessoniana | reverse complement strand
TCTACTAAAATTGCTGTTCCTGCCGATTTCAATAACAGAAAATAAGTCTTAGAAAGAGAAAGACTAAATACAGAGCCCTTGATCTAGGTTCTGAAAAATTAAAGATGAGAGTTCAAATCTCGCTCTAGACTTATTATTTATCCATATATATATATTTATATATATATATATATCCAAATGATGATCGAGAAAATGAGACGCATCACATTTCGTTAAATTTTAAGATACAGGCGGATCACCCAATCCCGAGCTGACTACGTATCAATTAACAAGAAAAAAATAATTTTTCAATTAGTGGATTTTGCTGTCCCAGCTGACGATTGAGTGAAAAAAAAGAAAAAAAAAAAAGATAAATATCTTGAACTTACAAAAGAGTTAAAAAGTTGCAGAGTATGAAGATGACGGTGATACCAAGTATAGTTGGTGCACTTGGAACGGTCTCGAAAGGCTTGGAAAAGAAACTGGGGAAACTGGAGAATAAAGGAAAAACAGTTCATCCAGACCACAGCACCGTTTTCTGTCTCTGAGGCTTCAATGAAAAACTACCTGTTAAAATTAGTGTGAAAAACTCACGTAAAATAATAACAATACATTTTCTTTAGGTGTCTCAACGAAATAATCTTTCGAGTGTTTGTCCAAAGAAAGAAAAATACTTTCGATATCCTCTAATGTAGATATAAATAATATAGTGGATTTTTAGTTTTTGCACGTCTACACGAAATTTTCTTTTGAGTAACTATCTGACGAAATAAAAATACTTTCGATCACCCTATTATATAGATATGATAATATCAATTATACTGCGTGTTTTTAGTTTTTTAATGTTTTAAGTAGATTGTTCGCCAATGATCTGGAAGACCGAGGTTCTATCCCAGGTCGAGTCATACCAAAGACTAAAAAAATGCTACTTGATGCTGCCTTGCTTAACTCAGCATTATAAGGTAAGGATCCAATTGAATAGCGCCCTCCCCTATACCTCGGTGTAGAAGCTATTGAAAAGGGAGCTTTCGGGTCACCCTCCACTGCGATCGCGATCTTTACTTACTTAATGTATTCATAAAAAGCTTTCGGATAAAGATTTGAAAAAATCGAAAAAAAACTTTGGATACACCCGAATATGATATAGATATATTAAAATCATAGTCCTGATAATAAAGCCGTTGTCTTTAGATTTGTACAAGAAATAAAAGTCTACGAAAAATGAGAATACTTTTGTTACACCTTATATGCATCGCTTAAATATTTTCGCGATCTCTCACGGTCGCAGAAATATGCAGGCAATTCATTATGGACAAACGTGCTCTTCGAATTCGAACGTATGATTTTAGCAGCTGTGTGAACAGAAAATGAGGCCAGCCACCTGGTGGACATTTCTTGACACCAAAAAATGAAAAATGTCAGCCATGATTTTGCTAAGTTAGCATCTTCTATTGTCAATTTTTTTTTCTTTATTGTTTTTGTTTTGCAAGAATTTTTTTGTTCTTCTCTCTTTTTAATCATAAGCAACTGCAGTAAATGGTGGCGGAGGTAGGATATTATCGTCTGCTACAGATTCACACAAACGCTTGTTTAAAAAAATGAGCTCGTTTTGGGGTTTTGGGTGTTTGTTTGTTTTTTTATTATTTTGTTTTTGGTTTTATTTTGTAATATTCTTAATTTATTTTATTCAAATATTCTTTCATTTTCTTGTTTATTCATCTTTTTTAATTATTGCAACTTAAGTTTTCTACTATTCGTGCCATTGTTCGGACAATGAATAATATGAAGCTATTTAGGTCTTCGTTCTTGTACCCATTTTTTCTTTTCAAACATTTCTTCATCCTTTTTTACCGTAATATTTTTGTTTTGTAAGATATAGCAGGTGTGGAAAAAAAGATGACGAGAATGAAGGAAAATATATAATGCAGTCATATTAATAATTTCTGCTTTGTTGGGTATTTTCCTCTTGTCGACGACTGGGCCATCTATGTAGGACACATATTCGTGACCAAGATTTTTTTTTTACCGACACTAAAAATGCCATTACGTTAAGTTGCCTCGCTTTGAGTTTTACCGCCAAAGTCAATGTTATTACCACCAACAGTTTTATTATCAGTAAAGATATAGTCGTCTTTACATAGAATAAAATTATAATTATTCAAACTAAATTTTCTTTCCTGAGCCGTAATTAAACAGAGGAAAAGGAAATAATTGATTGGCATAACTATGTTAGCCATGTGTTGTCAATAATTGTAGTAAAGATTGGGAATCAAGCGACAACAAGTCCGAAAGAATCTCTTACGTTTTCTTCCATAATCTCACCAATGTCAACGGTGATATAAATTCCTCCAAATATCTTTTTTATTTTTAATGCCAGTATATAACTTCTACCCCCACGGAAGAATGTATTTACCCAATGCCTTCGTCACAGGATGCGATGCAAGGTCAATTTTTGAGAGGAGTACAGCTGGTTGGAAGCGCTCGGTGCATAACGGTTATCGTTGTAGTAAATGGATTCAAG
>OY757917.1:11088421-11110921 GCA_963585895.1 Sepioteuthis lessoniana | reverse complement strand
TTTACTGCTATTGGCCATTGCTGCATTTGCGTTGTGTTGTCTGCTTTTGAGTGAGTTGCATTGATTGTGTTCGCTGAATTGTGAAAACTGAGGGATATGGTGGCTGCGTTTGTGCGTCAACTTAATCAAACATAGAATAAATTAGAAGAATAATGATTCATTAAAAAGAAAACTAAAATTTCAGATAAATTTACTATTGTTAAAACAGAAAATCTTTAGATTATTAAAAAAATAATCCAAAGATTTTGTTTGTATCAATGTTTTCCTGTCTTGCCTTATTTCAATCTGATTATATCTATCTCAATCTTTACAAATGTTTATCAAACGCTCTGTTTCAGTTTAATGATATTTGTCAATGTTGTATCTATGTATATAAATCCCTTTATATATAATACATTGTTTAAAAATCTCTAAGCCTCACCTGGAAAGAAGAGCCAAGGCTGAACATTTTTGTCATGGCAACATACTAACATTTCTGCTAAAAGTCGAAAAACTAATTCAGATTTCTGTGTTGGTGAGGCCCATACAAAGGTGAGAGGTATGCGACAAATTTAAAGTGTGGTGAGGCTTAGAACTTTTTCAACAAATATTTCGTGTACATATTATACCATAAGTGTGTGTATGTTTATATATATGTATATGTGTGTGTTTTTATATGTGTATATGTTTATAAATATACCTATATGTGCGGGTGGGTGAACGTGTGTGTATATATATATATATATATATATATATATATATATATATATTATCATGCATGATGTGATAGTTATTTTTGTAAGGAAATGGACTCTACATGACGAACTCAAATACTCAACTTGGCTGTTCACATTTCCTTTTATGCTAATGCCCTCGGTTGAAGGTATAAAACCTCCATTCTCCCTTCATCTATGGGTAAATGGTAGGGCTCTTTAGTTTTGGTAAGGCAAACCGTCCTGGAGCAGGAAAGTTCTAAATTTAAAATCCACAAGAGTTTTGAACAAAGAATTCGTGGCGCAGCAGTGCTGCAATCTTCTGTTGTCTACTCATCTTAAGAGTGTGGTTTTTACCCAAGCGTTTTCTATTATTGAAAAATCGGCGGGAGAACACGTAGAAAGTTAAGAGCCCTCCTACACTAACGAGTGATATGACAGTAAACACTATCTAATGATAAGGATCGAATCCTGGCGCTTTAAGGAATGTAAAAAACCTCTACCATTACTCCCAGGTTCACTCTGATTCGGACTAGTCGTACCTGCTAGCATCCCATCTTTGGCTTAGCTCTAACTGTTTAATCATTATTATACTTAAAACAAATTAACTGTGTGCAAACAAATGATTAGAATTAAATTGAATTATAAGTGTGAGATGGGAATACTTGCAACCATTTAACTGAGTGCAAACAAATAAGCTCTGACTTGTTTAAAAATTGTTACCTATAATCGATTCGTTTACAAATAATATATATTTTATATATTTGTATAAGCAGAGTTTGAGATTATATAACCTACAAGGGTTGACGTGTGATAAAACCGAACCAAACCAAATCATATATATTCAATATATATGTATAAAGAGGATTTGGCATTAAATAACCTACAAGAGTTGATATGCCATAAAACCGAACCAATCTCAGGTAATTTACATCTTTAACGAAACTGTTTGGCTCTCATACATCATCGGGCACACCGGAATATATATATATATATATATATATACCCACACACACATACGAGGAGGTTGTAAAAAATGGTCCACATTGTCAAATATTGTATGCATATGCATCTCTGTAGAGGCGGGCAAGATTCCCCCAACGAGTGTCCTGCATATGACACTAAACAATCTGATGGTGAGGTTCCAGTAATCCTAGAGCTTTGGGGAATGCCGAGTAGCCCTTCATTGCCATCGCTCCCAGGTCCACTGTGGCCTGGAGTGGTAGCACCTGATAGGGCCCTATCAAAGGGTCAAATAAAACTAAAATGCGTACTTATACTAAACTGAATTACTTGAAACAGAATTGTTTTGACATTTAAATTGCGTACTTATACTGGCTCATTGGTCTAGTGGATAGAGTGTTCGCCAATGGCCCGGGAGATCTGGGTTCAATCACAGGTCGTGTCATACCAAAGACTTTAAAAATGGTACTTGATACCTCTTTGCTTAACACTCAGCCATATAAGGTACGTACCAAGGGTAAAGTGGAGAACTCCTTGGAAAGGAGTAGCGCCCTCCCCTACATCCCGGTGTAGTAGCTATTGAAAAGGGAGCCTTCTGGTGGCCCTCGACTACGGTCACCAACTTTACTTACTTACGCTAAACTGAATTGCTTGAAAGTCAACAATTTTGACATTTAGTAGTGTGTAAACAAAAAATTATACTTATACTAAACTGAATTGTTTGAATTAGAACTGTTTGACTAAACTGAATAGCTTGAATTAGAAATGTTTTTGATAATCAAACTGTACTTATGCTAAACTGTATTGTTTGAAATAGAACTGTTTATTTGTATAAAAATGGATTTGGCATTAAATAACCATCAAAAGCTGATAAGTCTTAAAACGCAAACAAACAAACAAACAAGCAATTAACTGCATATGATGGTGAGGCTCCAGTTCTGAAGAGTATGGAATACTCCTTCATGGCCATTACTCTCAGGTTCACCCTGACTCAATATGGTAGCACCTGTTGGGGGGGTCATCAATGGGTCAAATAGATCTGCTGGAAAGTTAGTGACTTTGGATAGGAATTCTTGAGACCATAAAACTCTCTGCCGAGATTAATGAGAATAAATCGCTTCAAACGATAAAGTTGCTTTTAGATTATTAAGTAAAAGCAACGAAGAGTCACCATTTTTTGGGGGGTGGGGAGGAAAAGTTCGGAATTACATGAAAAATATTTAAGAACAATTTATTTGTGAATAAAGAATTCGTTCGTGAAGTTTTAGGGAATCTAAATGTTACATATTGACCTTTGACCGAGCTGTCAATCAGAGACGCACCTGTGTAAATAAGCGGAAGAACATCATGTGATCTAATCGGAAGTAAGTGAGCGTTATGAAATAATATATGCAGGTGCCCGCAGCAGTTGAGTCAGTTCGAGTCGGTGAGGGCCGATTCAGAGCCAACTTGCAGTCATTGAGAGCACCCCGCTGGGGCCTGTGGCCCATGCAAGGCCTGCGGTTGAGCAACCCCGACTGAGACGCAGAAATGCTAAGTGGGGTCTTAAAGATAACCTAGCGTGCTATGGTCAAGAGAAGAAGAAGTTATGGGTCACATAGCACTAATACCCTTGGGAACGGTATGAATCCAATTATTCTCCCTCCAGCTATGGGTAAATAGTAAGAAAGACTGGGTTCTTCAGCCTTGGTGAGGCAACTAGTCTAGGAGAAGGAAAACTCTGAATTCAAACCTGTTAAACTCTGCTTAAAAATTGACCTTGTATCATATCCTGTCCGAGCGGAGGGGTTGGGTAAATAGGAAGAAGAAGTTATGGGTCAATACAGTAATTTGTCTAAATCTGTCCATACGCCTCTCACCCACCACAGAAACTTCAAACCCTTTCGAGAATAAAGTGCGAGACTTATATTCTTATAAAATAGTGTTATGATCAGTCTTCGTCCATGTATCCTCCCTTATTTTGGCTATACAACATTAACAGAACATAAAGAAAATTTTATTTTAAATAACACTCTACCAAAATCTTTACCTTTTGGTCATTTTCTTTAGCGGGGGGATGGGGGCTATTTTTTCTCGAAGTAGATAACAAAACACATCATCATCATCATGTCTTGCCGCCCGCACGGATATCCCTGACCCTCTCTCGCCACTTTTCCCTATCGTTCATCGCCTCTGGCAGGTCTTCAGGGCTACATCCCGTATTTTCACATAGCTGCTGTACGTATGTTCGAGCTGGTTGTCCTGCTTTTGCTCGGCCATAAGTGGGCGTCCATAGGAGTACATCACTTATGAGCTCGTCTCTGCTCCTCCAGCGGTGTCCTGCGTGCCTAGTTCGTCTAACTTGGATAATTTTCGTGATGGGAGGCAGGTGGCCGTATAGTTGGTGCTTTGTGGGGTGTTGTCGCCAGGACATGTTTAATATTGCTCGCAACATCCTTGTGTAGTTGCCGTCTAGCTTCTTTTCGAGCCGTTTTGTTACCGTCCAAGTGGTGCATCCATACAGCAGTATCGACACGACCGCTGCTTGGAAGAAACTGCGTTTCATTTTATCGGTCTAAAGGGACATAACTTTTATCACTGAAATTTCTTAAAACCTTTTAAAAAGTTTTTTCTTGTTATTATATTTAATCTTCTTTTTTTATTATTTAATATTTTTGCAATCAACTTTTTAACCCCTTGAAAACAAAATTTCTTTCTCAAAATCTAATTTAAACAAATTCCTTTAAAAAATCTTTTGATGCTGAGGAACATTAAAAATATAGTTTAAAAATGAATTAAATTTTGCCATTAGATAATCCCCAAAGAGTTGATATGCTATTAAACAAATAAACCAAACACTAGACACATTATCTGTTTAACAATTTAAAAAAAAAACTTCTATAAAATAAATAAGAAAAGTTTGAATGAAGAACATTTTAGTTCTCTCTCATTTATAAGTAAATCGGCGACCGTACTCGTGGGCGACCAGAAGGCTCCCTTCTCAATAGATGTAGTGGGGACGCAATTCCTTTCCCTGAGTTGCTCCATTTTACCCTTGATACGTACCTTTTATTGCTGAGTGTTAAGCAAAGTGGTGTCAAGTACCATTTTAAAAGTCTTTGGTATGACACGACCTGGGATTGAATCAAGGTCTTCCGGATTATTGGCCAAAACTCTACCCACAAGGCCAATGAGCAAAAAACTATGATGTGAAAAACAAAATTTGACGGAGTATTTATTGAATATAACATTTTGCTCATATTCCCCCCTCTCTCTCTCTCTCTCTCTTTCTCACACACTCGTTCATTTTTACAATATATATATATATATATATACTTCATGGAATTTCATTTTCTTAACTGCCTGACGATTGTTGTTTTGCAAAAAACTCCATAAAACCCAGGGGTCGCAGTCTAAATTCCAATTATCTAATATATATTTATTTATTATTATTATATAATAGTTCTATCCTAGATATTGAGCACTCTCCATATTATATTGCACTTGGTTCGACACAAACCCACAAAGTGGTTTACTGACAATCAACACTGTTATAATATATATATATATATATATATATATATATATATATATATATATATATATATAGTATTTGTTATATATTGTTTTTGTATTGAACACTATTATTCGTTATTGTTGGCACAGTCATTTTAACTTTTAAACTAACCTGTTTTGCCTTTTAAGCGAACGGTATTCATTTTAAAGTTATCAATATATTAATTAAATGATGAAATTTAACCATGTGATAAAGAAATGACTGTAAAAAAGTGAAAATCAAGATGTTGAAAGTGACAATTTACGAGATTCGAATGATATGTTTCGCATTTAATAGATTGATCTGATACTGTAAATGACAACCGAATTGAAGACGTAGTCGTCATGCAAATAAACCCCCAACGTTAGTTATTGAAGAGTTTTTGAAAACCCGTCAAGATTTTAAATGAATCTTCGAAGCTCTAAAGCAACAAACACTCAGCGTCTTTTTCCATGATGATTATCATAACAAGTCTGGTTTTTTTTGTTTTGTCTTGTTGTTTTTTGTTTGTTTGTTTGTTTTTTATGGAGAGGGTAACTTTTTAATAATTCAATGTAGCTGTGAAACGCGAAATGTGTTATGAATAAATGTTCATACGTAGTTGTTGTTTTTTTAATTCGTTCGTTTTATTGACGATGTTTCGGTCGTCAACTCTTCGGTCTGTTCAGATGATAATGGATTTATGAAGAAAGACGCATCGTATATGGCTGAAACGGGAATAAAAAAAGAGAACATAAACCAGGAAAACAGTGGAAATGCTAGGAAAATATATGACTAAAAAAAAAAACGTGTCAAACGAAATACTGACAAGAACTATATAAAATTAATTAATGATATCTGCAGGGTATCACCCTCTTGCTGAATAAACTGTTCCTGTAAGATTAATGGGAAGTGGTTAAGAGTAAAATGTATGTGGGAATCTGAGAGCCCGTAACAGGACAGATATTTTAAGATGGTTCCCAGGAGAGTCAATTACTGAGAGTAAATCACGACGATCATCATTATTACTCCTTCTCTTCCTCAGAACTTCCACACTGTCGGCTGAGGCAGTAGAATAAACCGACTGCACCTCTGCAGAAGGATGAGACGCTTCCCTCTCTAACGAGGCAACTTATGCTTCAGGACAGGACCCTGTTGGCTGAGCAATCCGTGGTCACATGAGCTGAAACACTCCATTTACGCCCTTACTCGACTAGACGGACAGTCGGAGAGGCTCGATCCGATCAATCGGCTGGTCGTGTCATGCCCTAGCTTGTCCCGAACGTATTCTTCGAATTGCTCTTGTGGCAAACAAGTACCCAACTCTTTTTATTTTAAATTACTAGAACGCAGTGGCTTAGGGTCAATCACATTGCAAAAAAAAAGGCTCTGAGTGTCCTAGGCATAACGCTAAACTACATCCGTTAGTAAGGTTCTAGTCTTAAAGTTTCGGAATGTGGAGTCCCCTGTCATTACCCTTACTCTCCGGTCCATTTTGACACAGAGTGATAGTACCTGTTAGGGTCCCATCTATGAATCAAATGCAACTGTTAAATCATTTGAGGATTATTATTAGTTATTTAAAAGTCTACAACTGTGAGCAAGTTTCTTTCTCATTAAGAATCATTGGTTTTGTTTGGTTTGATGTCCTATCAACCCTTGTAAGTTATTTTATACCAAACCCTTGTTATATATGTATATTAAATATGTAGGATTTGGTTTGGTTGGGTTTTATGGCATATCAACCATTGTAGGTTATTTATTGCTAAATGCACTTTATTCATATGTATTAAATATATCGGATTTGGTTTGCTTGGGTTTTATGGCACAAAAGAAAGAAAGAGTGGGAGAGAGACATGAAAAAAGAAAAAAGTTTTTATATAAATAGCATTTGGAAAACATTTAAATCTGATATGGATGACAACTTATAAAGGGAAAATGGACACGGACACTTATAGGATGAGGTCTAAATAATAGATGAGGTGAAAGAGATTTATGAAACAAAATACAGACAAAAATTATTTATTTTCAACAACTTTGATTTTCATTTTTCTGCAGTCATATTTCTGGATTTGGTTTGGTTGGGTTTCATGACATATACATCTATATTAAATATATATAATTTAGTTGAGTTTAGTTTTATGTCATATCAACTCTTGTAGGTTATCTAATGCCTTATCCTCTCTATACATATCATATATGATTTGTAAATGCATAGTTTGTAGATAACATTTTTAAATGAATCAGAGCTCATTTTTTAATACATTTAAATGGTTATACATATAATTTGTAAGTGAATAGTTTGTAATAATCTTATTAAATTAGTGAAATCTAATTTGTTTGCACATAAGAATTAATATTGTTTGCTCACTGTTAAATGATTTCAAATACGAATAGTTCTATTTACAATTGCGAAGTAAAGTTCGCTATCGCAGTCGAGAGTGATCCAAATGCTCCCTTTTCAATAGCTACAACATCGACATGTAGGGGAGTGCACAACTCCATTCCTCAGATTGCTCCACTTTACTCTTGATCCATACCTTATAATGCTGAATATTAAGCAAGGTGGCATCAAGTATCATTTTTTGAGTCTTTGGTATGATTCGACCTTGGATTGAACCCCGGTCTCCCGGACCATTGGCGTAGTCTACTCTCACTTAAATAGTTTCAGATATTGCTATCTAATATAAATAGTTTTATTTGTACACAGTTAAATAATTTCAAGCATCACTATTATTAATTCAATTTAGACAGTTAAAGGGTTTCAAGTATTGCTAATCAACGCTAATAATGGTATTCAACATTACTTATTCATTTGCACACAATTAAATGGTTCCAAGTATTGCTATGTATCACTAACAATTCAATTAAACGTCAGTCATTTATTTACACACATTCAACTGGTAAAACAGTTCCATTTCTAACAATTCTGTTTAACAGAAGTCATTTGTTTGCACTCAGTTTAAATGTCAAACAGTTCTATTCACCCTATAGATAAGAACCAATCAAGTGGTACCATTCCTGGTCAGAGTGGACCAGGGAGCAATGAAGGGGTATCACATATTCCCCAAACTTGCTGCTTCGCCATCCGATGATTTAATGTCATATCCAGGACACTCGTTAGGGGAGGGTCTTACCCCCTCTCCAGATATGCTGTTGGTGTATTCTACAGCCCCAGCCGACTGGGCGGCATATATCTTGAGGATGATGATAATAATGATCATAATATGTATGTATGTAATTATAAACACCTAATCTACAACGATAAGACTTAATCCATTTAATGAGGAAACGAATAACCCTGAACTGATAACCATGTCCTGAGGAGGTAATTCTTTGATTCGTTGAAATGAAACCAATTTCTGATAATTTTATAACGTTATTATACTTGAGCGGTCGGCTCAAGATAAGACCATATACATAAATTTTAACATATGTTGCAAAATTCTAATTTCCTCAACCTGCACTCGACTTTAATACACATACACACACACACACATTATATATATATATATATATAAAATGAGTGTGTGTTTGTATTTGGTTAGCAGTTTCTCTTGCAAGCATGTTTTATTGAAAAGGATTTGTTGTTTAGCTTTTAATTCAGTTTTTTCTGTTGACGAACAAGTTGTAGTAACTGTGGTTGTAGGCAGTTTAAAAACAGTCCAAAATCTGTTAGTGTTTTCTGAGCACGGTTACTTTCGACCATCTTTGATCAACGACGAAGACGTGGCTACTTCTGGAGTGCTGGATTTACTTTGGGCTCAAGGATTTTTTTTTCTTTCTGTTAGCGTGTTTATCACATTCTGGTGACGTTATATGTGAATCTGTAGACCATTGGTGCTGATTTGAAAGTGTTGAAATAGCATCAAAAGATCACATGACCGTGAATCCACCGAGGCCGTAGGACTGTGTACATGTGTCAGACGCATTTTACAACTAGTTCAAAGCTAAAAAAAAAGATTTTGTTTTGTCTGAGATGTCTTTTCTTTATTAGTATCATTTCTAATAGTTAAAGTCTTTTGATTTGGTTTGGTTTGGTTTTATGGCATATCAACCATTGCAGGTTATTTAATGCCAAATCTTCTTTATACATATATATTAAATATATATGATTTGGTTTGGTTTGTTTTTATGGCATATCAACAATTGTACTTTATTTAATACCAAATCCTCTTTATACATATTAAATGTACTGGATTTGGTGTAATTTGTTTTTATGCCATATCAACTATTTTAGGTTATTTAATGCCAAATCTTTTTTATACATATTTTAGATATATAGGATTTGGTTTGGTTTGTTTTTATGGCATATCAACCATTGCAGTTTATTTAATGCCAAATGCTGTTTACACACACACACACACACACACACACACACACACACACATATATATATATATATATATATAATTTGTAAACACATTTTGTTAATAACATTTTAAAGGAGCCAGAGCTCTTTTTTGCGCACAGTTAAATGGTTTCATATATAACAGTCTCAATTTAACATCAGTCATTTGCTTGGACACATAATTCGTTCTAGGTGACCTATGGATAGGACCCTATCTGGTGCTACCACTCCGGGAAAAAGTGGACCTGGGAGTAATGGCAATGAAGGTTTATTCCATATTCCCCAAAGCTCCAAAGCTGTAGTCTTACCATCACATGGTTTAATGTTATTATCAGGACACTCATTTCAGGTGTCCTACCCCTCTGCATAGATGCAGTCTGAATGAAACTGACTAAATAGCCAACTCCATCAAATCAACAAAAATATTCTCCGGAAGAGTAAGAGGTCTTTAAGGGGCTTCGATATAAATAATCTGCACTAATTTCAGTCTTTCCGTCTAAGTGTATATTAGTAAACACAAATACAAATATGAAAAACGCAACATATTCCGTCGCTACAGAAAGTGTCTTCTCGTCACTTTTACGATTCCTTTTTTATGATCTCATCTCTTCAATTCCTTTTAAGTAAAAATAATACCAATGCTTTACTTTTGAAAATATGTCGACCAAAAGTTACCTCAATTTATATTTTAGTCGATTTTTATCATTATTATTAAAATCATAATCCCCTATCAAGACTTGTTTTAAATATATATATATAATTCCCTTTTTAAACACATTTGATTAAATAGGACTGACTCATTTTGTGTCGGCTTATTTTATCTTTGATCCGTTCAAGTCTTCGTATGGAATAAATTCAGAAGTTTGCCGTATTTTTCCCGACTACTTTTGTAGGTATACATAAAAAGAAGTTATCATAATTCACTAAATGTGTGTTGGAATTAATTCAACAAGTGTTGAAATAAAAATGATTAATCGCAAAATGTTATCTATTCATTAAATCCGTGTAATTTTTATTCCTTAAAATTTCATCCGATACTGCTTATATATATATGAGAATGTTGGGGAGTTCCCATGGCTAAAGTAAGCGAGTTCGAAATCTAGTCACGTTATTACGTTCATTTTCAGATTAATATATTTGGAAAAGATATTGAACCCCATTATCACCCCACCAGCTATGTGTTAGTATTCCTGGTCTTTTACAAAGAGGCTTTTGGCATTAAATAACGGACATGAATATGATATGCCATGAAAACGACGGAGAAATTTGTGAACCCCCTTATCACCCACGACCGATGTGTTAAATAGAATTCTCGCTCTTTTACAAGGAATCTTTTGGCATTAAATAAACTACAATGGTTGATATGCCATGAAAACGAAGAAAAAATTTGTGTATATGTATATATAAAGAATATGTATATATATATATGTGTGTGTGCGTATATATATATATATGTGTGTGTGTGTGCGTATATATATATAATGAGGCGTGTGTGTGTTTATATTCATAAACGAATATAAAGAATGTGATTGTATATATATATATTGTTATGTGCATGCGTATATATAAAGAATGTGTGTATATATATATATATATATATATATATATAAAGGATGAGTGAATATATTTATACATATATATGTTGTGTTTAGTGTATATATATATATATATATAAGACAGTATTTAATTCAGTAGATTCGAACTTTGGATTAATTCCAAGCAGGACCAATAAAATATTCAAAAACAGAATATTAAATTTAAGAAATCCTGGTCAAGAGCTCAATGTAAATAAAATCTGCGGAGCAAATTATTTTCTTTTCCCCAAAAAATATCTATAAAGAATGTGTATAATTATATATAACTAATGTGAGTCAGTATAAGTACGTAAAGTATATATATATATATATATATATATATATATATAATGTGTTATATACCAAGTGTTATAACACCGATGCAATGAATGTGGACCGAAAGGGGACCAATAAAAAAATAATCCTCATTTGGTCACATTCTATGAGAGTATCTTGGTCATCGTATGAACTTAAAGCCAACCTTAGCATATATAAGATCTTCTATCTATCATTTACATATGAGAAAGTAAAAATCCCTGCTTTTTTTAGTTAAAGATTTTCCCGTGAAGTAAATACTACGTAAATCTTTCTCTACCAGACATAGTCGAGTCACTAGTGCAGGATTTAATCTATGTGTTGTATTTCTCAAGAACTACGCAGAGACATATCCAACCTAAATGTCATGTTATTTATTTTCGTTAGATTTTCTAATGCAATTTACCAATTTATCAAATGTTTACGCTTCATATCCCATGAGACTTTGCACGTTAGAGAAGTCTGTTTGGCTCTATTGCGCATGCTCACATTGCATCAAACTGTTTGTATTTAACTTTTGCAAATAAAATCTGTAAATGCACGGAAATGCATGAAAAATTGAACGAAGGTGATTTATTGGTGGGAGTTCGTGTAAATGTCGATTTATTTACCAATATCTGTAGAATAAAAATAGGTGTCGAGCATTACTGAGTCACTGATTTTAAAAGTAGAATTTAAACGTGAATTTAAATCATTACAAGTACAAAGTAATAATCTACCCTTATATTTCAAATGCCAAACTGGGCTTTTTATTTATTTTTGGGGGCGTTGGCGGAGAAATATATCTACTTCATCGCCTCTTTGAATTTAGTTCTAAAATGTTCTTGATAAAACTAAATCCAAAGCGTTTCAAGAAAACGTCTACATGTATTATGAACCAATGAATAAATCGAGATAATTCTATTTGTAGAACGAAAATTAAGAGGTCGACCATTAAATAGATACTTATTTGGTGGGGAGGCGTCCTTAGCGTAACGGTTATCGTCGTGCGAAATGAAATCGGTGACCCGAGTTCAAAACCTGGGCGAGGCTGTTTGTTTTTCCCCTAGTACTGTCTCTTAGCCCCACCCACTTGGCAATGAGTAAATAGTAGGATAGATAGGGTTCTTTAACCTTGATTAGGCAACCACTCTAGGGGAAGGAAAACTCTGAATTTAAACCAACTTCACCCCGCTTTAAAAAAAATGGACCTTGTGTCATATCCTGCTCGTTGCGGAAGGGTTGAGTAAATACAGAGATTTGGGTTATTTGGTTTTACTACATGTAAACCCTTATTGGATTTCTTAATGCCAACGACACACTTTTTTGCTGGTAAATAATAATCATTTCAAGAAATTTATACTTCAAAGTAACTTTCAATACTAATAATAAGTACACAATTAGTTGATAGAAAGTATTCTTAATCAATACTAACAATTTGCAATGTCTGATATGATTCTAAGTAACTATATATAAAGTAAGTCAAGTTGGCCGACCTTAGTCGAAGGTAACCCGAGGGCTCCTTTTTCAATAGCTACTACACCGAGATGTACAGAAGGGCGCAACTCCTTTCTCTGGATTGCTCCATTTTACCCTTGACCCGTACCTTATAATGCTGAGTGTTAAGCAAGGTGGCATTAAGTACCATTTTTTAAGTCTTTGGTATGACTCGACCTGGGATTGAACCCCGGTATCCCGGACCATTGGCGAACATTAGGCCAATGGTCCGGTTAATAATGATGATTATGAAAACTTGTCTAAGCGAACCACACTGTGAAAATCAAAGAAAGAAAAAAGTACTTAGACCTTGCCAGAGAACTGAGAAAGCTATGGAACATGAGGGTGACGATGATACCATTTGTAATTAGGATATTTTGAACGGTCTCCAGGGGCTGGGAAAAAACTGGAAGAGTTAGAAATCGGAAGACGAATTGAGACTATCCAAACTACAGCATTAATAAGATCAGCTTGAATACTCAGAAGAGTCCTGGAGATTTGAGGAGATTTGCTGTCTTTCGGACCCTAGTGAAATACTTCCAGCTAACGCTGGTGCGAAGAACTAGCAAAGAGTGAAATAATGATAATAAATTGTTTGCCCACAATTGTAGAGATACCTATTTAATATTAATAATTTTCAAATAGATCTAAATAGGACCCTAACAGAGATTATAAATCCTGGTCAAATTCGACCTGGGAGTAATGCCAGCACTCCGTACTCCTCAGAGCCCAAGAACTGGAGCTTCACTACCTAATACAATTTAGTGCGATACCCAGAACACATTTTTGGAGGGGTCTTACTCTTCTGTTAGGGATGCAGAATTTCGGATGTTAATTTTAATGTTTAAGTAGACAATCAATACTTGGTTGACTCTCGTTACACAGTTTTCCTATTTAGTTTTGTTCTGTATTTACTGAATAATGAATTGTTATTGCTATTTAGCTATGCTTAGATTGGCTTCATTTTGTTTACAGTAGTCGCTGTTACTCAGTGATTATCTATCGGTGTGGTTAGGAGACCCTGTGAGTGACGGCTTAAGTGCTGAACTGCAGCCTTGAAGTGAGTGAGTTCGAACTCCAGTGGCGATATTACGTTCACTTTCAGATTATTTTCATTAGGAAAGGTACTGAACCTCTTTATCCTCCTAGCTATGGGTCAAATAGTATAACTGCTGTTCTTTTACGTGGATGGCTTTGGCATTAAATAACCCATGAAGGTCGAGATGCCATTAAACAAAGAAACAAAACTTAACCAAACCAAATATTGTTTTGATTCAATGATTTGATTTGAACAGTGAATTGTTTCGTAAATTCAAACGTTTGAATAGATTAAATGTTGCGTTGACATATGAGGAAAGAAAAATATTTCTGAGTGTGTAATTGCGTAAAACAAACGATGTTCGAACGTAATAGACGTTGCAAATGGCAACTGTTTTGATTGGCTCTCTGTTGCTCTGGCTGATAGACGTTTATTTGTTGTTTTTTAATTAATGTGCTGTTTAGTTTGTGCATCTTGTATTTGTCCCATTGCTTGCTGCGTATCGTCTGCACTGTATTCACCATTTTGAATTTTTTTGTTGTTGTTTAATTCTTTTTTTCTCTCGTGACACAGCGAAACATTCGTTCCATGGATGGCCTTTTTTGCACATGCGCACAATGCGACGCCGGCGAACGTTACACTATTATTAATGTTCATTTACTCTTTTTTTTTATCTACCAATTTTTGTCTTCCTCTCTCGGCTTTCTCTATTGACGTGAAGGATACTTCACTCTCTCTCTCTCTCCTTAAAATTATGAAAAAGTGAGAAGAGAAAAAGATATATATATGTATATATATATAATCTTTTCTTTTCTCTTTTATTCTTCTCGCTTCTATCTATGTTCTACTTTTGCATTGACGTAAGGGTCTCTTTTGTAATTGTTTCTCTTCTTCTCCATTCCCCTCTCGAGTTTCTTCTTTTTCTATTATTGTAAGGGGTCCTTCAATCTCTCTCTCTCTCTCACACACACACACACATACACACGCACATACCTTTTTCATTGATGCAAGGGGTCTTTCTATAGCTGTTTCTCTCCCTTTTTATCTATTCTTCCCCACTCTACTTTTTCCCTTATTGTAAAGAGTCCTTCACTAGCTCCCCCGCCCCCTTCTCTCTCACTCTCTCTCTCTCTCTCTTGTGATACACCTAATACGTACTGCAAAAAAAATTTAACTTAATGAAATTAGATTTAAATCAAATGATTACGTGTTCATTTTTAATACAAATGAAAAATGTTTGATTCGAAATGCCGATACAAGGAACTTCGGTACTTGTCCAGAATATGCCACTATCCCAATAAAGATATCCGTGGTAATAGAGAAAAGTTATGCTTACTCTCACAATCCAGATGAGAGTAAGTTTCAATCATTTCTATCTGATCTGATCTGATGTTTAGTACATTTTGCAGATATTTCTTCAACGTGTTATTCTGGAAAAATGCCGGAATTACAATGATAATATTATTCTTTTCGTTTTTATTCAGAAATGTTGGTTTGGTTTTTAGATCAGAACTGATAAAGATAAGATAAATCTGTGCAAATTTTTAGTATTAAATCAGAAAACTTGAAATCATTTAACCGAGTGTAAACAAAGGAGTATTAAATCGGAATAGTTAATTCAAGCCATGCAATAGCTTGAATTATTAATTATTAGATAGGAATACTTGAAACCTTATTACTGTGCGCAAATTATTTGTATAATATAAGAATACTTTTGTTGCGTTCTGGTTAGTGAACGCTTGTAATATTAAATAAAGGACAAACAACGATATGAGAGGAAATAGAGATATATTCTCAGGAAAAAGTATATACAATAGAGAGACTATTAGTAGACAAGAACATAGGATTAGTGAATACAGAATAAAGATATAGTCCAACGATAGTATTGGCTTCCGTTATTACGGTAGCAAGTAAGGTGATCTAGTGCGATCTCCAGTCTCCAACGCTCTAATACTATTTCTATAAGAAGCTGTTCTTTACCTTCTAGTCTGCCCTGGTATTAGTAGCTACTGCTATAAATGGCAGATTGACGAGTTCATTGTGTGGAAAAAGGTGGGTGATACCCAACAACTTTATAATATATAAGTTGACTGATTGTAGTCGAGGGTGACCTGAAGGCTCCCTTTTCAATACCTACTACACCGAGGTGTAGAGGAGGTCGCTACTCCTTTCCTTGGATTACTCCACTTACCTTTGATACATATCTTATAATGATGAGTGTTAAACAAGGACGTATCAAGTGCCATTATTTGAGTCTTTGGTATGACTCGACCTTGGATTAAACCCCGGTCTTCCAAACCATTGGTGAACACCCTAACCATTATACCAATGGGCACCCGGTATATTATATAATATATAATTGAATGCAAACAAAGGATTATTGACAAAAAAGGGATTTTTTTTAAATGCAATCAACATTAATTTATTTGTAAATGTTTGTACTTTTAGCGATGGAAATATTGTTGCGTGTTTGTTACGTTATTTCCTCGCTAAATGTTGTTGGAAAGTAAAAGAGTGAGAAGATGAAGATGCCGTAAGGTTTTTGTATGAAGGTTTTTATTGGCAGCATGAAATAAAGGGTTTACGTTTATGCTGCAAGTCTCGTAGGAAGGAAGGAATTGAAGTTGTTATAGAGTTGAGAAGGCATTTTAGCAGTTAAATGCCTGAGCGAAATATGCATCGTTAGGTTAAGGCATTGTTGAATGTGTGAGGGGCGTATTGTCACCATAGGTGTAGCAAAGGTCGTGTTTGCTGGTTAAGGACAGGAATGATGTAGTCACCCATGAATGCGTGGTCCTGGTCGTTTGGGGAGAGAAGCGTGAATGTCTCCAGGAAATGTTGCCCAGGGATGAAATGGCTGGCTGTCGGAGCGGAATTTTGCGTCGCAGTCGATATAGCCAAAGTTGAAGGCAACTTAGAGTTGTTCCCGTGTGAGGCAGATTGAATTCATCTAATTCATAATCAACTGGGAACCCTTGGTCTCAGAGAATAGACGCAAGGGGTCCATAAATTAGATGGCTTTCCTCATTGTGGTGTGATGCTGCTGCTAAAAGGAGAGCAGACAGTAATTACGTCTACCCAGTTTGAAAGCTTCTGAGGAAGAGAAAGTGTTTGGCGGGATTTTCCCCAATTTGGTGCTGCCCGGAAAAATGGTCCGGGATAAATAGGATAAGTCATCCTGATTGGGTGAAAATATGCGTCGATCCTAACGGTTAAATTAATTAACGCGCCAAATAAAAATACTAAGTTCTATCTGCTACATACTCATAATTTTGTTATCAAACTTTGGCATTCAATAATCCAAGAGAAGATTTTAAGCCAATCTTTGCTCTACTCATCATGTTTTAAGTATTGGAAACAGAATATCAAGTGTAGGTTATGTGGTGACGAAGATGAAACGGTTAACTTCATCATATGTGATTGCAGCAAACTAGCACAAAAGGATTTGCCTCGACTTGGTGTGAAAAGTGACCGACTGGGAATTGTGCAAGAAATCAAAATTTGACCAATCAAATGGTATTTGCACAAACCAGAATCCATTCGAGAGAAAGAGACGCATAAAAAACTCTAGGATTTGGTAATTGTTATGGTACCTACCTTACGGACTATAATGAACTCTTCCTATTACAATGAATACCGGGAGAATATTCATCTGGGTGTTAAGTTAACTCCAGCTTGGGCACCTCCGGTGGTGTAACGGTTAGCAAGCTAGACTAGCAAACCTACACGAGTGAGTTCGAGTCTCATTGGGCGCCCCATTCATTCGGCCTTGTGCCACATCGAAGCAAAGAGCTTTGTAAATTATTACTAAGTTAACTCCAGCTTGGGCACCTCTGGTGGTGTAACGGTTAGCAAGCTAGACTAGCAAACCTACACGAGTGAGTTCGAGACTCAGTGGGCGCCCCATGCATTCGGCTTTGAGCAACATCGAAGCAAAGAGCTTTGTAAATTATTAAGTTAAAAACGGATCCTCAAATCTCAGCCAGAAGATCAGACCAAGTATTAATTAACAAATAAAAAAGAACTTACCGTCTAATGGATTTTGCCACTCCATCTGACCAAAGGGAAGAAACAAAAGAAAGCAAAAATACAGGCTAATACTTTGAATTTGCCAGAAAAGTAAGAAAGTTATGGAATATTAGGACGACTTTGATACTAATTATTGTTGATGCGTTTAGAACGGTCCTCAAAGCCTTGGAAATCAGAGGAAAAATGAAGACCATCTAGACTACAGCATTATTGAGATTAGGAGACCTGCTGTCACTCAGTCTCTGGTGTGAAAAACTTGCAAGGAATGAAGAAATAATAAAGAAAACAAATGACCCTGCATAAGGCCTTACATCCCAAAGATAAAATAGACAGACTGTATGTGTCAAGAAAAGGAGGAGGAAGAAGACGCACCAGTATTAAAGATGCCGTTGATGCATCGATACAACGACTTGAAGACAACATAAACAATCGCGGAGGAAAACAGAAATAATGCAGATAACACAAGCATCAACAGAACAAAAATAACCAGAAAACAAATATAGGAAGAAAAACAACTGAATGGTCATTTCAAGAGACAAATAAGCGACATTTCATGCAAGAAAACGTACTCACATTTCTAACTGAGCACAAGGTCCTTAGAGCCTATTCGTCTGGGGCTGAAGAATACACCGATAGCAACTCTGTTAAAAGGTAACGCCTCATCAACGTGTGTCCTGGATATAATACAAAATCATCTTATTTCACTATGTCCAAACAAACGCCTGTAAATTAGATTGTTAGTGTTACATAACAATATTTGGAACCATTTGACTGAGTGCAAATGACAAAATGCGTTGAATAGGATTAGCAATGTTATTGGTCTCGTGGGTAGAGTGTTTGCCTATGGTCCGGGAGACCTGGGTTCAATCCCAGGTCGCGTCATACCAAAGACTTTAAAAATGGTACTTGATACCTCATTGCTTAACACCCAGCACTCTAAGGTACGTATCAAGGGTGAAGTGGAGCAATCCAGGGAAACGAGTAGCACTCTCCCCTACACCTCAGTGTAGTAGCTATTGAAAAGGGAGCCTTCTGGTCGTTCTTGACTATGATCGCCAACTTTACTTAATGTTAACTCGCATTACTAGAAACTATTCAACTGTGTGCAAACAATAGCAATACTTAATTGAGTGTAAACAAATTAGTTTTAACTTTTTAAAAATGGATTTACCTACAAATTATTCCCTAAGAAACTATATGTATAACAATTTAAGGGCCTATAAACAAATGACTGATATTAAATTAAATTGTTTGAGTTATTTTACAATACTTTAAACTATTTAACTGTGAATTGAGTATGGTTCGTTAAAAATATTATCTGCAAGCGATTTACCAATCATATATATATATATATATATATATATATATATATAAACGGAATTTGGTACTAAATAGCCAACAATGGTTGATATGCCCTAAAAACCAACTAACAAGGGTCTGAAAATTGTGGATGATTGGGAAGGGGATGGTCTTTAGAGCTAGTAGTACTTTTCTAGCATAATATTAGCTAACCGCCACCCCTGACCCATTCACATTTATAAGAGTACTAGCACACAATCCACCCTTACCTCAGTCACTAGTGTCATGAATATGACATTAAACTGTATCTGATGATGAGGCTCAAGTCTTGGAGTTTAAGGAATGTGAAGTACCCCTTCATTAAAATTACTCTCAGGTCCACTTCGACTCGGAGCGGTAGTACTTGTTAGTGTCCCATCTATGAGTCAAATAGAACTGTACAATCTTTTACGTGTACCATTATAATTGAATAGAATTATTAGTGTTAAATTACAATATTTGAAACTATTTAACTGTGTGCAAATAAATCTATTAGTATTTGATAGTAATTCTTAAAACCATTTAACTGTGTGCAAATAAATGAGCTGTGGCAAGTTTACAAATAATATTACCAAAAAACTATTCGCTTACAAATCATATGATTTTGTATAAACAGAATTTGGCATAAAAAACAAACACACGGTTTCATATGGCATAAAATTCACTCAACAAAAAATACAGTAACTCTATAAAAAAAAAAAAAAAAAAAGACCGACTGAAAATGGTTTTCTCCGTAGAAAAGGCTGAAACAATCAAATAATTATCCAGTGAGATGAAAGTAGAGATTAATAAAGGGTCAATGTTCCTGAAAATGGTATATTTACAAATACAAACAATGGTAATACAAATGAGTTACGTTTCCTTAAAATTTACAATTTTATTTTTCAATATCATCGTTATTTATGACTTTTAAGTCGTACTGAAGGCACCGGTTCCCGTCAGATTACCAAAATCAAGTAGCGATGACCCTAGTTGTCACAAAATGGATGACCATATAGTTTTAGGTAACGTTGTCGATGAGGCTTAAAATAAGTTGATTCTGTCTCCTTCTGAAGAAGATCACCCTTCCCCGAAAAAAGGATGTCCTGAGTATGATGTTAAACTCTGTCTGGTGCTGAGGTTTCAAATTCTGGAGAGGGAGTCCCCGTGGTAAAGTGGCTGTAGAAAAATAATTAGTATTCGACCGGAATATGATTATTATAAAGGGCAAATAAAAATGGTTCCATTAAGAAAGAAATTGTAGCAATGAAACATTGAAAATATGAGTAGTTGTGGTTGTTGGCGACCGTAGTCGAGAGTGACCCAAAAGCCCCCTTTTCGATAGCTACTACACCGAGGTGTAGGGGAGGGCGCTACTCCTTCCCCATATCTACAAATGAATCAAATTTTGGCATTAAATAACCCGTAAGGAGTTTATGAGCCGTTAAACAAATAAACCAAACCAAATCAAACCAAACCAAACCTAAGCTTAGTAAATAACATAATATCCATTTTTTTACAGTTTAATCGTGCTAAAAGCCCCGATTGTCGTTAGATAACCGAAATTAAGCAGCAATGAGTCTGTTCAGTGCTTGGATAGGTGACTATGTGAAATAGCAGGTACTAAAAGCGATCTAGGGTTTAAGTATTAGACTAATCGAAACTTGGGGAGTCTACAGGGTTAAAGTGCTGAACTGCGAACCAAATCTTAATAAATAAAGTAAAATAATCCCTATCTCGTGTAACATACTTTTACAAATATTGAACCACGTTTTTTTGCTTTCTGTCCTTGAAGTTTGATTTAATAATGATCCAGTTGTATACTTCAACTTCTCCTTCGGTATAAAATAAAAAAATGTTGACTTTACAATTTTTTTTTAAATTTCTGAATCTAACCTAAACCTGGCTCTACCAAATCAAGTCTGTACGAAGAATATAAAACAAGAATAATTTTCAGAATTCTCGCTATTTTAATAATTTGCTGACTATAAAAGCGACCTTGCTTTATTAAGATCAAAAGAAGTTTGGTCACGTCTATGAGTCATTTAGATGTGTTTGAAAATTATTAGTATTGGATAGGAATACATGAAACCATATAACTATGAGCAAACAAAAGATTTTTCACGATGAAAAAGTTCTCCTTTCATGTCTTATATTTCCGATACGTTGTTTGAGTGCTCGCAGGGTTTCATGCACCTTTTGATTGAAGATCAACATTCTGGTGCTAGAATCTCCATCACGTATTTATACGTAATACGGACGTAGTACACGTATTCAGTGCCGTTACAAAGCAAACTGAACACACACACACACACACACACATTATCACAGCTTGCAAGAAAAATGGTTATTCTTTCTTTTCTGTTTTAGAACATATTAGCTTTTGTGCAATTCATAAAACTTGGGATAGTTAACAGGTTTTTCTGAGATATTTCTTTCTAAAATCTAATTCATTAAATGTCCAACGCATAAGGATTTGCCATTCCGGATTTCAACTTGAGATTCAGAACTTGTTAGCGTTATCTCTTAAAAGATTTTTAAGCTGTATTGGGCCAAGATTATTTCATGTTTTTCAACTCACAAAAATGAAACTGCTTATATAAAACTAAGTAATGTCCAAAGTTAATATCATTATTAACCAATCAAAGAGAACAGGCATCATTTTAAAGACTATGAGTAACAATTTCTTTAAACTTAAAAATAACTAAAAATATACCCAAAGTAAATGTCTAATTTATTATTTTACATAAATCACAAATTGAACTCTCAATTTTTCAGCCCTTTCACTCTCTTCGACTAAAATCGAAAAGGAAAGATTTTCCAAAGAAACGGCAACCATTTCCATTCAGAGTAGACGCATGAAAGAAATTTTTCAAACAAAAATAGATACCTTAGTGGCTCTAAGAACACGGAGCTTCTTAGATTTTTTTTATCATACAAGGAAAACGTAAATGCGAAACGATGTTGTCTATCCAGAGGTTCGATCATAACATAAATATTTGTGATATTAGATTTTGAAAATGAGATGTATGTTAGGCATGAATAGATAAAAGATTCGAACACAAAGAATTGGTTGTTTCAGAAAAATTTATATCATTTGAGATGCACAACATGTTTCAGAAAAAATTGATATCATTTCATGATCTTACTTGACCAATTCCTGTTCCAAGATCTCAAATTTTAACAATGTACAAAAACAACGCAATATTCTGAGCTTAATCTTAGTCCAC
>OY757917.1:11023421-11083421 GCA_963585895.1 Sepioteuthis lessoniana | reverse complement strand
TGTGTAATTGATGAATTACTAATCCTAATAAAACATTTAAAGAAAATATTCGTCATACCTTAACACCGTGGAGTGTGTGTTCTTTCGCTCTCTCTCTCTCTCTCGCTCACTTTTTCTCCTATAACAGTATAACTATTTTGTTCATCTCTATTCATAATACAATAAACACTATTTGTTATATCAACTACGTTTCTTCCTCTTACTCTTCCTTCTTCTTAACATCCAACTACAACTGCATATTCTTGGATGCCTCATATCCTGTAACGGTCAGCCAGCTCATCTCTCAGACCATTACGAGTAAGTTCAGTTCTCACTGAGTGACCTATACCTCAGACATGATTTGTGAGCAAAGCTTGCTGACCATTGACAGTGAATTCGATTTTCACAAGGTGCTCAAAACACCTGGCCTTGTGCTAAACTCAATTTAGTAAATGACTACGTTCTTTTTCTTCTATTATGTTCTTCTTTTCTTTATCTTTTTTTTTCTCATTTTTTTTTTTCGGTAATTTTTTTCTTCATCTTATGCTTTTTCAAACACAGTTCGAACTTTACTCCCTCACGTTACCCCCAGCCTCCCTCTATCTCCCTTTAAACATTGCACTCATTCAAATCTTCCTTTGATGCCCGTCTTTACAAAAGAAAAAATGTTTTCTTTACAGACAAATCAGCCGATAATCAAAGCGGAGTAGTACTTTTTTCTTTTTTTTTTTCTTTTTTTTTTTTTTTTTTTTTCGAAACAACACGGAAGCGTGCAGTCGGCACATGCGCATCGCTGAGTGGCTTTCACATCCGGTGTTAAATTATGAAATCTGCATAGGGGGCAGTACCAGAATTGATTCGACTGGATTCAGTTTAAAATTTCATATCTTTGATAATGGACTATGAAAGAGTTAGACTTGACGTAAAGTAGTGGTCAACAATCTTATAGAGATTTCTACTGTAGTGAATCCCCACTCCCAAAAAAACGAAACTAAACTTATATATTGAAACTAAACTTATATATGTATTCGTTTGATCCAGCAACTCTATCGACGGAACTGACAATACGCTGACTGTATCCCCTGTGAGCGGTAACACCCCCACCCCAAAAAAAGAGGTGTCCTGAATATGACACTAAACTACATCTAGAGCTCTAGGGAATACTGAGTGCCCCTTCCTTGCCATTATTCCTAAGTAAGTCTACTCTGACTCGGAGTGGTAGTATCTGTAAGGGTCAAATAGATTTGTTTAAAGATTATTCATATTCGATAGGAAAACTTGATTCCTCATAGCTGTAAATAATTTGTATTAAGCATAATTACTTGAAGCTTTAATTGTTTATTATTAGTTACTTGAAACCATATAACCGTGTAAAAACAAATGGCTATTATGATAATTACTTGAAACTATATAATTATCAATATTAGATTGGAATACTTGATATCAGTTGAAAAAAAAAACAATAAAAACTGTAAGTATAACTGTACAATGAATACGATTCTTTAACCTCTAGATATAAAATAACTCTTGACGGGTTGATATGTCGTTAAAATCAGTTCATCATTAAGTTCGATGATCTATCGGGAACTGGTTCTTTAATATGAATTTTCTATTTTAGAACTTTTGAACTTATATAGAACTTATATATCTGGTACGTGAAAAATCCTTATCACTTGTATAATAGTTAAAATCTTTGCCAGTAGATCATTTAGTAGAAAAGAGTATAAAAGCCTGTACATTATTTATCTTATTTGACGTCATATAAGAGGCATTAAGTAAGTAAAGTTGGCGACCATAATCGAGGGTGACCCGAAGCCTCCCTTTTCGATAGCTACTACACCAAGGTGTAGGGGAAGGCGCGACTCCTTTCCCTGGATTGTTCCACTTTACCCTTGATCCGTACCTTATAATGTTGAGTGTTAAGCAAGGAGGCATAAAGTTCCATTTTTGAGTCTTTGGTATGACTCAACTTGGGATTGAACCCAGATCTCCTTGGCCATTGGCGAAAAGCTAGGTAAGATAGCGATTAGTCTTCAGAGTCTTGGTAAATAGTCTATCAGATGCCTCAACTTCACATATAACATCTGGGAGATATTTTTTCGACATTTTGGAGGGAAAGGAGTCTTATATACCATCAAATACGAAAGATATCAATCAAAATCCTGACAGTTTTTTTTATTTTGGGTTATCATATATATTCGTATACGAGTTGGATTTTGAAGGAAAAATTGGCAAAGATCAATGCAAGTGATGATTTTTACAGTTGAAATTTAGAGACTGGAATGACGGGAAGGACTAACAGAAACCTGTTGAAAAAGAACTACAGTTAACTTCCTCAATTTAGTAAAAAGAATCATATATTTCGATTATAAAGTACGCATTTTTAGTATCAAGTGGACTTCGGCAAGTAGCAATGATAACTCCATCAAGCCAATGTCTTAACATTTTTTGTTAGATATGATCAGTTAAGTTCTGAGTTTGACCGGTGCCCACAGTGTGTTTGCTGTTGAAATGTTTTTTTAAGACTGGTGAACCTGTAATTATTGCTGTTCTGGATAGAAAATTCATATTTCTATGAGCTGAAAATTCTGATCGAATCTTCCAAAAAAAAAAAATTGGTAAGGCATTCGCTAGATGAAGATACTATTGTCACCTGCCTAAGTGGATTTACACCACACATGTGACAGTTTGAAACGTGGGAGGTGGAAGGTAATTCTGTCCTGCCCATTATTAAGATTTGCAACTGCCCATGGTGTAATGGTTATCGTCGTAGGTAACTGACACGACGACACAAGTTCAAATCCTGGATGAGGCTGATTGCATTTCACATAGCTCTAATACCTTTGGGAAAGGTATGAATCCATTTATTCTCCCTCCTACTGTTGGTAAATAGTAGGACACACAGGGTTCTTTGGCTTTGGTTGATCAACCAGTCTAAGAGAAAAAAAAAAACTCTGAATTCAAACCTGTTGAATTCCGCTTAAAAGTTAACCTTGTGTCACATCCCGCCTGTTTGGAAGGATTGGTGAATACATACCCGATATTTAGTGGTAAAAAAATTCTTAGATTAAGTTGGTAGGTTGGTTGGGTTTTTATGGCATATCAACCTTTGTAGGTTATTTAACGCTAAATCCATTTTTATGCAAATAGATTGTTGATTCTTAGATTAAGTTTTATCATTATAATCAATCTTAACAGAAGGTTATGTACAATGGCTGTAGGTTATGTGAGAAATTCTGAAAACTTAAAACTATTGTATCAGACAAGAACCGGGTAATGAAAAAATAAAATAAAAGAGAGACTTATTAATGATAACGTTTTACATTATAGAGTGTTAATATATGTAAGAAAAAAAAACAATAAATGAAGGCTATTCAATAAATAAGGTGAATTTTTCCTAAAGACTTAACAAAAGGAAACACTGTTTATAGTTGCACCTTTTGAAGGGAAATCAATAGCCATAGGTCCTTTCATGTCTCAAAAGACTGTCAGCATCACCCTCTTTACTAACTGCAGCACCCGGAACTTTTTCTTTGCCGGAGAGTCAGTGGGTTTACACTCCATAAACTGTCTTTTCGACTCAGGTTCGCAGTGGTAAATCCATGTTTAGCTCATTTGTAAGCATTATTTAGACTAAAACAAGCTTCTCCATATATATCACACATTTTCCATAAATTGCACATGGTTTGCATCTCTCAGCCAGCAAAAATGTGATGAAAGACCTCTGTTCATGCCTGAAGCACTGAGTTTGATTTGCCGTAAATTTTTATTGTCTGAATAGAAATATTCTGTAAAGATAAAAAATAAATTTTGCTTTAAAACAATTCCAAACAATACTGAGTTAACATTTTTGGAAAATTTTCTAAAAAATTTTCTTATTTCTTGAATGACCCTGATAGATAGATAGAATCCCTTAGTTCATTAAATGGCCCTTATAGATAGAATCCCTTTATTTATCAAATGACCCTCATAGATAGATAGACGCCCTTTATTTATCAAATGACCCAAATAGATAGATAGATTCATAGACTCTCCTTATCTATTGAATGTCCTTCATAGATAGATGTACTCCCCTTATTTATTAAATGACCCTCGTATTTAGTCGACATATCTATCACAGGCTTGATGCGACACAATTTTTTTTATTTGCTGTTTTGAAAGAGGAGATAAAACTTTTGTTTAGATCACAGTGCAGGATTTATAATGAATGCTACTTCATGTTAACGTGACGTTTTGCATATGAATGACCTTCCTAGTGAAGATACCACTTAATTATAACAGGTTCCGGCAGGCCTTCCTCTTGATTGTACCTACTTAGCAAAGCTGAGTAAAAGGTTTGACACCCCTGAAGGGGAATGCAGAGGAGATCAATTAGTTTTTGTAAATTGCTATACATGAGTCTCAATTTATGTTGGAGCCCCTAAACACACACTATCAAATGACTTCATGTCAAATCTGACTTGGTGGAAAGTTGAATGAAACACTGTTTAATAAAAACAAATAACCTAGATAAGCCGGAGTTTGTGTACCGGACTAAACAAAGCTGAGTGAATAACAATCTTCAAGACCACAACATCTTCGTCGTCTCCATCTTTATTGTTATTTCCACAACGTTTCAGCCGATATGTTCTCTGGCCTTCTTCAGGTGTTTGTCGAACTCGGGAACCTACACGGAATTTCGAACTACGTCCTTTATTGAATTCCGTTCTGATTCCGTTAGCCATAACCGGGTACAAGTGTTAAGTATTCCTGTATTGTTACTCGCCTGCAGTCAGGATTGAACTTACAACCTGCTAGATGACTGTCTCCTTAGAAGCTCAGGGAACCAATGCCTATAGCCGTTACGCTATGTGTCCTGCTAGATAATATCTTCCTTCTTCTAACCCAACCCCGCCTCCAAACCGATTGGTACCAAAGTCGTTGATGTGTCGATTTTAAACTGCAAACCCAGTCGCGATGAGAATTTTCTTTTTCTGGATATTAAAATGGCCGTTTGCACAGTTTTCATCATTTTGCACTATATTCATTAAGGGCTGAAGCGTCTACTGCTGCAAGTTGCGCACCTTGTTTATTTGGAAATTTTTTTGTTTTGTTTTTTGTTTTTTTGTTTTTTTTGTTTTTTGTTTTTGTTTTTCGTTGGTTTTTTCCTGTGTTTCGTTCTTTAATTCCTATCTTTCCATTTATATTTCGTTGTCTGTCTTGTTCTCTTCTGCAATTGTCTTCATTGTTTTTTTCAAGTCCCCCCCCCAAAAAAAAAACCAACTCTCTTTGTTGCTTCTTTGTATAAATGCGTAATAGCAAGCAGGTGTTCTCAACATTGGCAGGTGAGTAACTCCCTCTTTAGTTTTCATTACATACGCATACATATATTGATGGGGGAGGTTACTATTATGTATATATGTGCGTGGGTGTGTACGTAATATATATATATATATGTGTGTGTGTGTGTGTGTGTAATGTACATGTGAGTAAGTAATATATATATAGATGTGTGAGTGTGTGCGTTCAGGAGTGCTTGATATATTTGCGTGTGTGCACATGTATGTAATATATACATACATGTGTGGGCATGTGTATGGAATGTCATATATGAATGCATGTATGTAATATATATTTTCATGTGTATATGAATGTAATATATATATATATAAATGTGTGTGTGTGTGTGCGCGTATATATGAGATATGTATGCGTGGATATGTAATATGTAAGTGGGCGTGTGTATGTAATATATGTGTGCGTGCGAATAATATAGATGTGTGTGTACAAGCATTTGACCTGAGCCCACACACACAATCATGCGTGTATTTATTATATATATGTGTGTGTGAGAGTGTGTATTTATTATTAAAATCGAATTAAAAACACTTATTTCAAGGACTATTCAGTATTACTTGAAGTTTCATGCATCAGAAGTGTCTGATGATTGTATTTAATTCGTTTTTAATAAGTTATCTATGTTTTTAGAACATCGAACACATTTTAAACATTGTTAGTATTTACATACAAAACAATTAGGATGCGTACATGTTTGTATATGTCTGTCCGTATGTGGTATGCATACATATGCAGTCATATAAAAGTTATATATATATATATATATATATATATATATATATATATATAAATCTAAATTGAATTATTTACGTATAGGATGGTTGTTTATGTGTGTGTGTAAAAAAAAAATAGCAAATATATATACCTGTTTTTTGTATATGCATAAATATATATATATATGTATTTGAGCGTGTTCTTAAATATTTGTGTATATATATATATATATATATATATACGTGTGTGTATGTCTATATATATATATATGTGTGTATGTGTGTGTGTGTATATATATATATATATATATATGTATATGTGTGTGTGTGTGTGTGTGTATATATATATATATATAAGCATAGTTCTTGTCAACAATAACAGGATAACTTACATATAGATTGGCACTTCTTGGATCAGTGTGTAGTATCTGGTCACTCTCTCTTTGATCAAAATGTCGCTCTCCGACATTTCTGCGAGTATCTGAGCTTTGAAAATTTCTGTAATTTGGGAAAAGTTTTGCACTGTTTTTTTTTTTTTTTGTTTTTTTTTTTCATACCTTGAGACTCAGCTTATATATATATATATATATATAGGTCATGGAGGGTAGTCGTCGTACAGAAAAATGAGTATTTCCATTGTTATGTACCATATCACTCGACACCTCTCAAAGCCAAAGAGAGAGAGAGAGGGAGGGAGAGCAGATTACACTAATTAAACCACCTCTCTCCTTTGTTCTTTCACTTTTTGTTTTCTTTTTCTTTCTTCTTTCTCATAACTTTTTGTTCTTTTCTCTTTCATGTTCGTTCTCTCTTCCTCACTTTCTCGCAGTTTCTTTCTTTTTCCCAAACTTTCTTTCTTTTTTTTCTGTTTACTCGAGTAACTTTAAAGGATTTCAGTTGACTGATGTTTCTGCGTTCTCATTTTGCTAACATAACTGAATTTATGGACCAGCAAGAGTGCCAATTCTATATGTGAACAATCCCATTATTTATGACAGGTATTATGTTAATATTATACCTTAATTTTGATGCCTGGGATTTCGATATGAAATGATCTTGTTATTCCCTTATGTTTTGAAAAGACAACTTTAAGAATAAGTGCTATTGTTTAAGTAGCATTGGCTAAAGGTCTGAATCGATTATGAAAACTAATTTTTTTTTTTATTTATGTTATAAAAAAGAATCCTGGTGGTTTTTTTTTTTTTGGTTTTTTTTATTTTGTTTTTCATTTTGAATCGACAGAAATCACCAGCCAAAGTTGAGTGCACGCGCAACTAATTTGGGCCGGTGTTTCGTTGCGTCGACTTCCGGTTGCGATGTATACCCCTCACTCTTTTTTTCCATCTGTTTCTTTCTCTTACATACTCTTCCTTGCTAGTCTTGCAGTGCTTAGAAGTTAAAACTCGCGCTCTTACAGCTACGACTTCACCGCCAGGTGAGTGAGTGTTTGAAGGCCGGAGGCAGCCATATTGGACAAGCTTCAAGCGCTGCCTTCCTCTGAAGCAAGCCTCTGTCTGCTTTTCCCCCTCTCACAAAATATCGAAAACGAACAGGTGTTGTAATTATTTCGTTTGTGAATGATCTTTCGTGTCGTCCAATGTTAGTGGAATTGTGAATAAGATTTTTAAAAATAATAATTAGAATTGCTATTGCTTGCGTTACTTGTTTTTGTTTGCTTGTTTTTTTCTTTTTGGTTTTTTGTTGTTTTTATTCATATTTGTTCTTTCTTTCTTTCTTTCTTTCTTTCTTCCTTGAATGAATGAATGAAATGTTTCCTTTCCTTTTTTAACTACAAAAGTGAGCATGCAATTTTATTGATGTCGTAAATTCGTGTCTTGTTTTTTTTGTATCAATAATAGAACGTTTTATGTCGCTATAAACACCCGCCATTTTGTTTTCTTTACTACCCGTTATACTCTGACTGCCTGACAGACAATATAAGATGCCGAAAAACAAAAATTGACCCCGGTGGTCATTATCCTTATAACTCATATAATTTATATTGAAACAATATTTACATTGAGACCCCCTCTATGTAAACATTGTTTCAATATCAGTTATACAAATTGAAATAATTACGAATGGATTTGCCGGAGCTTTTTTAATTGGTTGTATTAAAAGTAATTTAAGATTCATAAAAGAAAAAAAATAATACGTTTACTTTTTAATAATTGTTTAGAATTGTGGTCTGTTAAGGAATGCGAAGGAATGTACACCAAAAATTATGATGTCACACAGCGTTGTGTACAATTCGGAAATGTATTTTTAGACTTAAGAGAACTAAAAAGATTTGAGAACAACATCATAAAACGACTAAAAATATCTTAAAAGAATATATCACAAAATAGAGAATGCATTATCAGCAAATGTTTTGAGGGTCTTTTGTTTGTTTTAGTTTTTTCCTTTTCTTTTCATGTACACAAAAGGTATGACGTCACATATCTTTGTGTAACAATATGGAAATCTAATTTTTGGACTTCAATGAAATCAAAAGGAACATACGACATCATAAATCAAAATAAAAATAGCTTAGGACAATTTAATAATAAAGAAGAGAATTTTTTTGCAGTGGGATTTTTTTGTTTGTTTTTGTAGGCGGGGGGTTGTTTTTGGTATGAGGTAGTTAAATTTGAGCAGTGTTCAATAAAGATACTTTGTTGCTCACATTTCTTCGCATTCCTTAAGAGATATCAATTCTAAACAAGAACCTAATTTTATGCTCTGATAAATCTTGAAAACAATAGAATTTAAAGTTTATCTAAATCAGTCTCATTTTTTTAAAACATTAGGTTTGACTAGTCGTATAAATAAACCGCCAAATCACAATTTAAATCGGGGTTTGAAACCAAATCGAAAAACTCCACTGATAGTATCACTAAATAATGGCGGCAAATTCAGAATGTGCCGGACCATAGAATTTTCCGGATGACAGGAGTGCAACTGTTAAAATTAGACTTCAATGAAGTCCACCATATCATGCCGGTTGTCTTCTACATTAACAATAACTAGATCAAAGTTTATTGTTAAATATTCTCATCAGCCATTATTTTTACGTAAGTGTATAATACTATATAATCTTAACCTCTAAAACCCTGGATTCCCTATCCTTGTGGGCCTCTTTACTTGTGGATCTTAGCTGAAAAATCTAAAATGTTATAATCTGTTATTTAACTAACGTAAGTAAAAAGTAAAGTTAGCGATTGTAGTCGAGGGTAACACGAAAGCTCCCCTTTCAATAGCTACTACACCGAGGTGTAGGAGAGGGCGCTATTCCATTCCCTGGATTGCTCCACTTTACCCTTGATCTGTACTGAGTGTTTAGCAAGGCAGCATCAAGTATCATTTTTTGAGTCTTTGGAATGACTCGACCTGGGATTGAACCCAGGTCTCCCGGACCATTGGCGAACACTCTAACCATTATACCAATGGCCTTCAGGCTTTTAATTATAAGCAATAATACTGCTGATTATCAATAATAGTTCAAAAGAAAAATTGATAATGTGTAAAAAAATGACAAGTGTAGATTTTGAGATGAAAGAGTTGATAACATAAGTGAATACAGCAAACTGGTACAAAAAGAGTGCAAGACTTGGCACAACTGGTTGGAAAGAGGGCGCCACGGGTAGCGTAATGGTTAGCAAGCTAGACTAGCAAACCTATACGAGTGAGTTCAAGTCTCATTGGGTGCCCCATTCATATGGCTTTGTGCCACATCTAAGCAAAATGCTTAGTAAATTACCATAACTGGTTGGAAAGGTGATCCACTGGAAATTATGCAAGAAATTTGACCTTATTGACAAATGGTCTATGCACAAACCAGTATCCGTCCAAGAAAATGAGACCCCAAAAAATTCCCTTGGACTTGGCGATACAAACAGATCACCAAATCCCGGCCAGAAGAACAGATCTATTATTAATTAACAAGAAGAAAAGAATTGGTTATCTAATTGATGATGCCGTTTCAACAGCGGGTTGTAAAGTGAAAAGAAATCGAAAACATATACGAATACCTGGATCTTGTCAGAGAACTGAAAAGGCTGTGGATGGTGACGGTGATACGAATAGTGCGTTCGGAACGGTGCCTAAGGGCTTGAAAAAGAAATTGGAGAAATTGAAAATCGGAGAAAGAGACCATCTAGACCACAGCACAGTTAAAATCAGCTCGAATACATAGAAGATAACTGGAGATCTGAAGAGACTAGCTCTCACTTAGACTACAGTGAAAAACTACCAGTTAGAGCTAGGAAAGGTTCCGGTGGCGTAGAGGCTAAAGTGCAGGACTGCAACATAATAGTTGGCGAGTTTGAACTCCAGTCTCGCTCTCACGTTCATTTTCAGAGTAATGCACGTACCCTTGGGAAAGGTATTAAATCTCCTTATCTTCCAACCTATGGGTTGAATAGTACCACTACTGTTCTTCTGCAAAGATGGCTTTGGCATTAAATATCCCACGAAGGTTGATATGCCATAAAACGAATTAAACCAGACAAATGATTTTAAAAAATGATTGAATAGAACGTGGTGTTTGTAGGGCATTCGTTGTAAGGCCGCAGCGAGCTAGTTGATATCGAAATCAATTCATTGTTAATACATTGGTTCCTGCGTGATCCACTGACCGGGAAATGTTAATCTTGTAATATCTCTCATGATTTGTCATATCAACTTTCGATTGCTCCACAGGGATAGGGGCCATATTAAATTTAGCTAAAATAATAGGGGCCATATTAAATTTAGCTAAAATAATAGGGGCCATATTAAATTTAGCTAAAATAATAGGGGACATATTAGTTTTCAAGTATATCCCGCTGATTGCCATTAATCTTAAGGTTTATCCACTGGTGAGAGTGTACTTCCCCTTTTGGTACATAACTCATTAGTTGGGGAGTCGTATTACTAGTCAAATATGTTCTGCTGAGAAAGGGCGAGGTCATTTAACTCTTCTAATATGACCTACCGATAGTTGTGATATAAATTTGGTGCTATTATTTTGAGTGGGCTAAGAGTCCTTTATAATCATATTTCTCTCACATTTTAACAAAAGCAATCTTGTCACTGGCATGCCAAGATTTCTGATGGAGAATAGCGTGTATGTACGCAAGTATATGGCAAACCCATAACTATATTACTTTCCCAAGTTGCTGTAGTAGGCAAAAGTCATAATCAACTTTGATAGGCATCACTCAATGTGAACTCGGGGGACAAAAGAAGTATTTATAGGTTAGAAGATAATGCGTTAACATGTTTGATCTTCTCACGACGCTCATTAACCCTTTCATTGTTGTGTGTGACTATAGTCGAATTTCTAGCTTCACTGTGTCGTGTGCAACTATAGTCGAATTTTGTATAATGTTCCTTTGGCTGATCTGGGTTTTTTTTTTCGTTTATCAGCTGTGGAATTTTTCATAAAAGTCTTTTGACACCTAATTCGATTATTTTTGCCGGATTTTTCTTTCAGATTACATATACGTCTTCCAAACCTCTTTAAAAGATACTACATAGTCCACCATTACATAGAGTAATTATTTCAAAAATAAGAAAAAATAGGACTGTAAATTTATTTGACTTTATCTGGAAAACTTTTATTATTGTTACAATTATTATGGACGTTTACCGGTTTGTAGCACTTAAATTAATTATCATTAACATTTTCTGGCGATTTAAAGGTTTTGATGTGACGTTTTTCTGTAACTGTCGTTTTTGGTCGAAAAATCCGACACTGGTGGCTATTGTAAATTGGAAAACTCGGCTATGAAAGGGTTAAAGAAAATAGCATGACGAAATGAGCCTCGTCCAATAAAAATCGACCTGCCAGGAAGAGCCTTAGCGTTCCTGTATTTGCTTCTAGTGTTTTGTATTTCTGCGAGTCTTTTGTCTCTTTTCTAGGGAGTCGGCATTCTTCCGTCGATTACGGCCTGGTATAATTCCGTCTTCAGACAAACAACCCCGGCATTTGTACGTTTGTGTCACGTCTTGTGTTCGTCTTTGTTTTTTATTTTTTTTTGTTTGTTTACTTATTTCTTTCCTCTTCTCTCACTCTTTGTTTGTTTTTTTTTTTTGTTTTTTTTTTGTTTTTGTTTTGTTTTTCCTTTGCTTATTTTGTTTCTGTGTTGTTATGCCTTGACGCACCTGTTTTGTTTTTTTTTTCATTCTGCCTTCCGTGTTAAAAAAATATATATTCTTTTTTCATATTTTCTACGTCGCTCTGCTTGCATCTTGATTTTATAACTGAAATTTCAGCAGCCTCTACCACTTAAAATGTATATTTATATATATCTACATATATCAAATAATGAAAGTAAAATTTTAAATAAACTGACGTCAACCTTTGCATTTCTTTCGAACAACCATAAACAGTAAAAACTAATAAATCAATTCGTACCTTTAAGGTTATGGAAACTACAAGTGGAATGCCTATCGTGTAACGGGCCTTGCTAGTAAGATATAGACTGAATATATCTTTTGATCCACGCCATTGCAACAGAAGCAGCGGACTTTCATTGCTTTTATGCTCCCTCTAAACATTTTACTGGATAAATTAGGGTAAATCTGAAACACTTACGGGTGGTTCAGGTATTATATATTGAAACATATATATTTATTATGTGTATAGTCCCTGTAAAATTTAACCGGATAATGTACGTGAGGAGTTGGACTTCTATCCAGAGAGTAGTGTCTATGTGCAGATCTAATTGAGGTATCTGTACTCGTTAAAATCTCAGGGTTTCTGTAAAACCTGTGAAAAAAGCCGATGAAAAGTTATTTTTAAGAGAATGAAATTCAACACTTCTTCAAAGATAAATATAAAGTTAAATGGGAAAAAACAGACCTACATAGATAAGTATTTTCATTTTTGGGTTTTATTTATGAGCTTCAAGCAAACTGTATTCCACTTAAAAACTGACCTTGTGTCACACCCTACACATGGCGGAGGGGTTGGGTAAATACATAAAATGTTGTAATCTGTTAGTTTATTGATTGTAAGTGATAGCCATGTATTTACCTTACCTTCGACACCACCAACAGCAGAATTTGAGACAAGGTCAATTTTTAAGAGGAGTAAAGCTGGTTTGAATTCAGTCTTACATCTCCAAAATTGATTGCCATACCAAGACTTAAGAATCCAGTCTGATCTAATATTTACTCATAGCTGGGGGTGGGAGGAGAAAACAGATGGATTCATGCCTTTCCTTGTGAAGTGTAACGCGAACAGCCCTGTCCAGAATTTGAACTTCTGGTGGCTGATACCGTTTCCAACTGCGATAACCGTTACGCCAAAAATATCGATGTAGTTATAATATATTGTTAATTATTAATGATAATAATGAGAATAATCCAAAAGTGATGGCATAAATGAGAATTCCCCGGGGTGGGGTAGGGTAGGGTAGGGTAGATGCACTTCGAGGTAACGACAAAAATACCGACCGCTCATATTCTAAGGGTTAACAAAAAATATTCAGAATCACTTTTGGTTTCAGGGTGCCAAAATCATTCTGGCATCAGATTATTGTGGGGGGGGGGGTTCTTGTTTGTTTTTATCTTTACGCATTTACTTATCAATCCTGGGCTTTTTTTTGCGGGGTGGGGGAGGTTTTTACGTACTAAGTAGAGTATTGGTCAGGAAATCCAGGTACTCGATGGTTCAGTTACTGATATACTGTGTAGACAATTGATTTCAGTACAAAATACTGACTGTAGATTTTGAACCTCAACTCTAATGTTTTAACCAGTGATCCCAATTAATAGAGATAACGTTATTTTTCTTTTTAGTAAGACGTCTATTATCAAACATATTTAGATGAAACTTTTTCTCAAGTTAAATGAGGTGAAATCTTTTAGGAAAGAGGCTGCTGGTATTTGTAATTCATTTCTCTGATGGATTCTTTTTTTCATTTTTATTTAACAGGGTCCACCAGGTCTGCCCGGACTTCGAGGTCCAGTTGGCCCGAAAGGAGATATGGTATGGTATTATTTCTTCTACTTCATATTATTACTTTGATAACTTTTTCTTGCGATGAACCTTGTCCAGTCAGCTGGGGCTGTAGAATGCATTGAATCCATCTCTGCAGAAGGGTTATATATTCCAATGGGTCTTCTTTATATGACACGAAACAATCTGATGGTGAAGCTTCAATAATGCCGGAGCTTTGTGTAATGCAGACTACTCCTTCATTACCCTCACTCTAACCTCCACTCTTGCCAGAAGTGGTTGCACCTGATAGGGTCCTATCTATGGGTTAAATAGAACTAAACTGTAATGTTTGAAATTAACTGTTTTTCCATTTAACGGTATGTAAACAAAAAACTGTACAAAAATTGCTTGAAACAGAACTGTTTTTGATATTTAACTGTGTGTAAACAAGACGGTACTTATACTAAACTGAATCATTTGAAACTTAATTCAGCGTTAAATAACCCGAAATCAAAACAACCAACCAAATATGAACCGGCTCAGTATTTAGATGGGTGACCATTTAGTAACAGCAGGTACTGTAAATAACCTGAGACTTGTTGCCAGATGAAGCATATCTTATTAAATAACAATTTAAGCAATGATGAGCATGGTCACTACTTAGATGGGTGACCATTTAGTAACAGCAGGTACTGTAAACAACCTGAGACCTGTCGCCAGATGAAGCATATCTTATTAGATAACAATTTAAGCAATGATGAGCATGGTCACTACTTAGATGGGTGACCATTTAGTAACAGCAGGTACTGTAAACAACCTGAAGTTAATCTTCCTGAAGTTAATCCTTGAAGGTATTCTGGACATGATATTAAACTGCATCCGATGGTGAGGCTCCGGTCCTGAAGTTTAGGGAATGCTTGAGTACTCCTTCAGTACCATTGGTCCCAGGTCCACTCTTACCCGGAAAGGTAGTGTATGTTAGGGTCCCATTTTGAGGTCAAATAGAACAGTTTAATATTTTACTTGGGATTAGGATTAATATAAAATTGATAGTGTAATGTTTATCGTCGTAGGAAATGGACATGGAGCCACGAGTTCAAATCCTGGACAAGGTTGATTGCATTTCACAAAGCACTAATACCCTTGGGAAAGGTATGAATCCAACTATTCTCCCTCCAGCTATGGGTAAATAGTAGGACAGACTAGTTTTTCAGCCTAGGTGAGGCAACTAGTCTAGGAGAAGGAAAACTCTGAATTGAAACCTGTTAAACTCCGCTTAAAAATAGACCTTGTATCATATCCTGCCCGAGCGGAGGGGTTGGGTAAATATGATAAAATTAAATTAATATTAGATTGCAATACTTGAAACCATTTAACTGTGTGCTAACAAATGGTTGATATTAAATAAAATTATTAGTGTTTAATAGTAATACTTGAAACCATTTAACACTGCTCAAATAAATAAATTTTCTTTTTATAATAAAGTTACTTACAAACAATTCACTTTAAAATTGTACATATAACGCGTGAGCACGATCAGAATTTGGCGTTAAATAACCATTTAGAGTTAATATGCCATTAATGATTGCTCCACTTCACCCTTGATACGTACCTTATAATGCCGAGTGTTAAACAAGGAGGTATCAAGTACCAATTTTTGAATCTTTGGTATGACTCGACCTGGGATTGAACCCCGGTCTCCCTGACCATTGGCGAATAACAAAAGGAATGAGATAATGATGGGTGCCTCGCGTAATGTAATAGTTAGCGTGGTAGACTATAAAGTTACTGTTAGTGAGTTCAATTTACACTGGTTGTATTTCTGGCCTTAAGCTAAGCTTATTATATTATAGTGATGCATTAAATTATATGCAAATGATAAACCGCATGAAAACGAGTATTACAAAAGCTTATAATGGCAGAAAGCGATGAAAGAGGACGTCTATGCACAGATATGGATGCAGAAATCTTGCGGAGAAAAAGATCAGAATGGGTAGCATTTACCATGATAAAAGTAAATATATACAATGATTATCATCATTATCATGTCGTGCGGCTAGCACTGATATATATATATATATATATATATAGGCAAAAATGGAAAAGACCCCAATGTTTGGTATGCGCAAGGAAAACGTGGGCTACCACGAAGAAGAAACAATAGAAGTTGATTTGGACAGAGAGGAAAATAGAAAGATCCATCCTTGGATTTCGTTCAGTGAACTCATCCGAAGCAAGGTTATTCGGGAGCAGAGTGAAGCACATGATCGCGAAGCAACAAATATATATATATATATATATATATATATATAATGATTATTATAATGTTTGTATACACATATATAATTATGTTTATTAACATTTGTTTAAATTGGACAGGTTGAGAAGATAGATATTTTAATCTAAGAGTAAGAAATGAATTTTATTTAATTTCGTGTACAAAAATTTCCTTTCGTGTAGAAACGAATCCATAATGTATATGTGGTTATAACATAATTATGTATTATTGTGGGTTTCTACAATTTTCGTGTCGGTCTCAGGCTTTGCCACAAGGCGTTGAACGACTCGGAAGGTGAACGGCAGGGGGGGGCGTCAGTTTAAGAAAGTGATGGAAAGATTTTCATGATGTGTGGTTGTTATAATTACCCAAGAGCCAACGGATTTTTCTTGTGTGTGTGTGTGTGTGTGTGTGTGTGTGTGTGTGTGCTCCTTTCCTTTTTTTTTTTTCGTTTCGTTTTTGTTTCTTCATCAGAAAAAATTTAGACACCATCTGGATTCTTTTCCAGTCATTGTTCACAAGGAAAGGAGGCTGAGAAGAAAAAAATTAATGTCGCGTCATGAAATACTTCTAATGTCAGCAATTAATTATTCTAAAATTTACAGTGTATATATATATATATATATATATACACACATGGCAATGTGTGTGAAAGCGTATGTATGCGAGTGGGGGTGTATATATATATATATGTGTGTGTGTGTGTGTGTGTGTGTGTGTGTGCGTATGTATTATGTATGTGATGATTGTGAATGGCTATGAGAGTAAAAGGATGTATATGCGAGTGGATATGTATATATATGTGTGTGAATATATGCGTTTGTATGTGAATGGCTATATACATATGTGTGTGTCCGTGTGTGATATTTATGTGTGTGTATATATTACAGTGTATATATATATATATATATATATATATATATAATCTGTGTGGGTGTATGTGTATATATGTGTGTATAAATATATGCTTTTATGTACATGTATAGCATCATCATCAAGTCGTTCCGATAGTACAGAGTCCCTGGACCCTCTCTCGCCATCCGTCCCTATCGTTCATCGCTACTGGAAGTTACTCAAGACTGCATCCAATGTCTATAGAGATATATATTAGTTTTTGTTAGTCACTAGTGTGTCCATGAGTAAGATTCCATCGTAGAACGTAGCTTAAATATCTATATTTGTGAGTAAATTTGTTTGTGTATATATTTAATCATATATGTGTTCCTATATATATATATATATATATATATATATATATATATATGGTGGGGTGTTATATATTTATTATAACGTTTCACTCTGTACAAGCTTTATCAGATAATTATTTGCCGTTGGTTTCAACAGTTAGAACAAAACTTATTCCAAATATTCAGTAATTTTTGAATGCCATTTAATCATATTTTTTACAAATAATTTTCAACTTCACGCATAAAGTCATATTTTTTAATATTTCAATTAATTCCTTGTTTAAATTACGGTCATTAACATAATTTGGAACATTTTACGTTTTCCACATGTTAAAGTTCCATAACGATCAGCGTTCCTAATTACATAGCTATGACAACTTTATAGTTTTAACCTTCTTCAGTATATTTTTCCTAAACTTTTGAATTCAGAGTTTTCTTTCTCCTAGACTAGTTGCCATACCAAAGTTAAAGAGCCTTGTCAACCCAACTATTTGCTGATAGCCGAAGGAAGAATAGTTGAATTATTACTTATGTGAAATACAAAAAGCCGCGTCCAGTAGTTCATATTGAGTCACCTTGTCTATTTCCAATCACATTATCCCAAAACTTACTCAACTATACACCCCTTTTTTCTATTTAAATTTGTAAATTAAAACGTTTTAAGCTTCAAATTCAACACTTTTTGTCACACCTCCTATATATATTCAGGCACACACACAAATACATATATATATATACAGACTTATATATGCATATATACAGAGAGAGAGAGAGAGAGATGTGTGTGTGTGTGTGTGTGTGTTTGTGTGTATATATGTATATACTCACCCATATGCATATTTTAACAACTTGATACTTTCACTTTTGATTTAAGCTGTCATGCAAGCTCTGCATGGTCGGGTGAACAGGCGACTGTTGCTTGTTGTCACTTGTTCCCGACCACAACCCCGAAGATGTGGATCACCGGAGCCATAGAGTTGGTTTTAAACAGTGGTAAAAAAGAATGACATAAACGTCTTTTAATTATTCCCATGCCGCTTTATTCATCGGCCTCTTAGAAGATATGGCGTTTTCGGCGGGTGGCTACAGAAAACTAATTCCCAAAACGTTTCTACCCGAACACTTGGTCAGTTCTTGCTGCAACTGTTGTAGGAAAGAGTCAGTGTGTGTCTCGCTTGTCTCTATCACATGACACTCCACTAATGACGCCTCACTTGCTTTCCAGTTTTGCCTTTTGATCATAACTTTTATTCACTTTATTCGAGACCCGATAACATTGAGGTTATTTATTGGTCACCACGTCACACACCTGTCTGAACAGAATAATGTCATTCATTACATGTGTGTAAGGAAAAAGATCCAATAAGACATCGCAGTTGTAATTGTTAGAAAGCTTAATAAGCTTTTGAGCTCATTATTTGTTTGTTTAAAGGCATATCAACCCTCTTGGGTTATCTAATGCCAAATCCATCCTTCTAAAAGGACAGTAGTGGTACTGTTTAACCTATAGTAGGGAGGATAAGGGGATATTTGTCCGAAAGTGAACGTAATAGCTCGACCTAGCTCATTATTGATAGTATATTGATATTATATGATTATACATGATTAAGTTATTATATATGCTATTTATATATATTTATTTGTTGTTTTTTTAGGGTCCAAAAGGTCAAAGTGGAATTCCAGGACAAGCCGGCAAACCTGGACCGATTGTAAGTAAATTTTTATATCCATTTATTTAGTTTGGTTTAATAGGACACTAGAAATGAAGACATGAAAATTGTATTTCGACAGTCCGGAAGGATCTTCTTGAAAATCATCCTGGAAATACAAAGATGCAACAGAAATGCCTCCCACATTTTAAACTGTCTCCTGTGTGATGCTAGAGGATTTTGGCGAGTGGCAATGACAGCTCCATTCAGCACATGTTTTATCATATTCTTTTTTTAGATACGACCAGTTACGATTATGGCCTAAATTGGTGCACGGTAAGCATTTGCTGCTAAATGGTTTTTTTTATTTATTTATTTATTTTTTTTTTTGTTTATTTTTGAACAAATGAAACTATATTTGCAACTCAGAGTTTTTCGAGCTCATTTCATATTACGTCGAAATTATGTTGTTCCGTAGAGAATTTTCAACTTATAGCAGTATCGATTTTCTATCCTGAACAGCATCATTCTTTGCGCACCAAAACGTTTCACCAGCCAATGCATGGTGTATACTGGTCGAAGACATGATCGTATATTGGAAAAAAAGACATTAGTAAGATAGAGCTACCATTATCACTTGCCTAAGTTCACTTACACCACAAAGGTGACAGTTCAAAGGGTGGGAGATATTTCTGCCGCACTTGGTATTCATTTAATCTGGTTTAATAGGAAAAGAGAAGTGAAGATTACGTTTCGCCAGTCTTTCAGATGGGAATGACCTTCTTAAAAATCAGCATCAACCATCTTATATATATATATATATATATATATATATAGAGAGAGAGAGAGAAATATGTGGAAAGTTGGATAAATCAAACACAACTCAAATTTAGATGTGTGATATATCACTCGGCTTTATTTCATCTCGAAATATCACATATCTAAATTTGAGTTAAGTGTTTGATTTATCGAACTTTCCTCATATTTCTATCATACAGTCAGATTCACTAAAAATCTATCATTTCAACATATATGCTAAGTTCATTACCACACAAAGCTACACAGATTGGTTGATCTTACATATTGACCTTGAACACGTATGAAAAACATTACAATATAGTAAATTCAAACCACACTAAGGGCACCCCATTCATGATGACACTGTGCCAGACTAAGCTAAGTTTAGAGTTTACTTGATGACTGAAACAGGTTTTTATTTTATTCGTTTATTTACTTGTAGATTGCCCAGTCGGCTGGGGCTGTAGAATACACTGATTCGTTCTCTTATGAGGGGTAAGACCCCTCCCCAATGAGTGTCCTGATATGACACTAAACAATCGGATTGTGAGGTTCCAGTAATGCTGGAGCTTTGGGGAATACGAAGCACCCCTTCATCGCCATCGCTCCCAGGTCCACTCTAGCCCGGAGAGGTAGCACCTGTTAGGGTCCTATCTATGAGTTAAATAGCACTAAACTGCGTACTTATGCTAAACTGAATTGTTTGAATTAGAACAGTTTGACTAAACTGAATAGCTTGAAATAGACATATTTTTGACAATTAAACTGTGTACATATGCTAAACTGAATTACTTGAAATAGAACTGTTTTGACATCGAAACTTCGTACCAATGCTAAACTGAATTGTTTGAAATAGAACTGTTTTGACATTGAAACTGTACTTACGCTAAGCTGAGGTGTTTGAAATAGATCTGTTTTGATGTTTAACTGTGTTATGAAAAAAAAACAATACTTATACTAAATTGAATTGTTTGAATTAGAACTGTTTGACTAAATTGAATAGCTTGAAATAGAAATGTTTTTGACAATTAAACTGTTCTTATGCTAAACTGAATTATTTGATATAGAACTATTTGTATAAAAATGGATTTGGCGTTAAATAACCTACAAAGGTTGATATGCCAAAAAACCCTATCAACCAACCAACCTTACTTGTAGAACCTGTGTAAATTCCACGGAATTAAGAAAAATCAAGAGAAGCTAAAACCAAAAGGAATTATTAGCAATTTTATTACATATAAATTAGCCTTTGCAATAAATAATTAAAAGATATGCAATAACAATCTCTATGATACTTTGTACATATATCATTTGTAAGTATCTAATTCTACTGAAACTACAAGATCAATATTTAGTTGCATATTCTATTTTGTGGATAACAGTATTGCTGGTACCGAGGAATCTTCAGAGCTCTTTTTCAAGACGAGGATCACAGGCATATCAGAAATATTTCCTACTTAATTCATTCTTCAAAACCAGGCCACTTTCGAACATTAAAACAACAAATGAGGCTTGTCACCATCAAAAATATATAATCTAATGACTAGTGTATTGAGTTATGGATAGGTATCATACAATAACTGATGTTTGTACAACAGGATTGCTTCCAACAAAGCCTTCATCAGATGATGACTCCGGGTTCAGGCATGGTTTCGGGGCCGAAGCATCATTACCAATAGCCCTGAGCACCTAGCAGTATCTCACGACACAACCAGACTGTCAGATTGTTGTCACTCTATGGGATACATTATGACTACAGCAGGACATATGGCGTAATGTTTGTCAGCGTTGCTTCTCTAAGCTTCTAAGTAACAATCTTCTGGAGGTTGCAGGTTCAATCTTGACTGCAGACGAATAACAATACAGGAACACTTAACACTTGTTATGGTTAACGCAATCAGAGCAAGCGAGCCCCGTGGATTAAATAAAGGACGTGGTTCGAAGTTCTATGAAGGCTCCCAAGTTCGATAAACCCCTGAAGAAGGTCGGAGGACTTATTGGCTGAAACGTTGTGAATATTACAAAAAAGATGAAGGCAATAGTCCGAAAACCCTGAATGATAAAAATCATCAAGCCTCGTTTCAGAAAGTCAAACAATAATATAAAAATTTATTTTTATTTGTCTTCATAAAGACAAATAAAAATGAATTTTTTTCACGCAATATTGGATAACAATTTTAAATAAATAAAATTACGAAATTTTGATTTAAAAAAACTTGTATGCAATCATCAATTGTAACTATAAGAAATTCTTCACGCTTTAAATTCAAAACAAAGTCTGTTTGTGCACCACGCTTGTGCACGAGGTGAAAAAAAATAAAATCGCTTAGAAATGGCCATTCTGTGGCCCACGGGCCGCCTGTTACGCAACCCCGTTGTAAACGTTATCTATTTTTAAATCTTTGTTTTCTATTAATGTAGTACTGACACAACCAGAGCTTGGAAGAATTCACGTTTTATTTTATTAGAAAGATCAGATATCCAAATGGTCGTTAACTTATCAATCGCAATCCATACTTTACTTATATATATGTTGACATCACTTTCAGTAGATGAGATATTGCTACCGAGGTATACCAACTACTCTAATTTCAAAGGCTTACCATATAATGAGGAGATTGCACCATCTTGATTAAAACACATGGAGTCTGTTTTATCAGAGTTCACTAAAAGACCAATGTCTTTGCAGCCTGCTCCAGGTTCTGCTACAGAGATTCGTCTTGGGTCGGTGTATTTGAAAGAAGTGAAAGATTATCTGCAATGCAATATGTGTTTATTCAGCAGATAATCTTGTAGGCTTATTTCATTGAAGATTTAAAAAAACAATGATTTGGCGTTGAGCTTTTTATTGTTTTTCTTGTTGGAGAACGAGATGTAGTAGTTTTTGTGGGTTGTTTAAAAATGATCAGAAATTAATCGAAAGCATCTGTATTCGACAACACTATCTTGAGTCATTGTTGGTGACCGGCTGATGTTCCGTATGAGAAGTAAATTCACATAAGACAAAAAAATTACCAATTATATCATTTATATTATCTCATTAAATATTTTTCTCAGCATGATTTCAAGTTTTGTAGAAAAATTCTTTTAAAATTTTAAGTAACTGGCGAGATTTATAGATTAAAAACATTTTTTATTTTTTTTCACCAGATTATTAGTTCTACTAAGCCATAATGCTTTGTAATTATTTCAATCTCCGGCTTGAAGAAGTATTTTTAAACCTAATTAATGACGTTTAATGAGATGTGAAAAATTAGGTGAGTAAGACAAAAAATTATGTTCGCGTTTGACGTATTGAAGCCTATATTATGTACGATTGATTAACTCTTGCAGCAACATGTCTTCCCGCTTATTATTGATTATTCCTCGTGACTCACTCTCGGTGTGATACCCCCTTTTCTCAGTGGCGGACTTTTTTCTTTAAAACATTCCTGAGATTCAAATAATATGGTTACGAACTTTTGATAGCAATACAAACAGATTGTCAGTATATATATATATATATATATATATATATATATATATATAATATGTGTGTGTTTATACATATGTGTGTGCGTGTGTACGTATTCATATGTGTATATATATATATATATATATATATATATATATATGAGTGCGTGTATGCATATATGAATATATATATATATTTGTATTTATCAAAACCCTTTTTTATCATATATTTTTTAAATTTTCGTAGGGCTTGACTGGACCAATGGGAGATCCAGGAATTGACGGAAAAGACGTAAGTATTTATTTATTTTTAATCCAAACTAAAACAAAAAATTTTATTTGACTCGACTGGTTTAATCCTTTTTCAAAAAACTTCTTGGATTTATTTGTTACGTTTTCAGAATACCCTTGGCAGCTCTTTTGTTTGACCCAAATCAAAAGGTTGATAGAAAGAATTGATCAAAATCAATGTTTGTATAAAAGTTCATTAGACGTTTGCAATCCAATTAATTACCGAGAAAAATTACCTTAATGATAAAAAGAATTATTATTTAAATGAGTGTATTTACCCAACCCCTCTACTACAACACTAGGTCAATTTTTAAGCAGTGTAAATTTGTTTTTCATCACCAAAGTCGCTCACTCAACCAATTTGTTGCTTCGAAGTAAGCGGGTTCGAACTCCATTTGTGCTTATACGTTCAGTTTCGGACTAATATCGTTGGGAAAGATATGAACCCACTTATCAATACCCAGATATGGGTTAAACAGTACCACGACTGTTCTTTTACAAGGATGACTTTGGCATAATATAAACCGCGAAGTTTGATATGCCATAAAACAAAGAAACCTTAAATAGTACCACTATTGTTCTTAATGGCTTTGGCATAAAATAACTCACGAAGGTTGAAATGCCATTACACAAAGAAACCAAACTTTGATATAGTTCAAACAGAAATAAATCATTTTCAAGTTGTTTTTTTTTTTGTTTTTTGTTTTTTGGTGTGGGGGGGGGGGTGATGTTTGCTTAGCGTAGTCGATTTTTCCAAGTGATTTTTATTCGTTGTAAAAATATTTGTCCCTCGTTTGTTTTAACAATGTGTTATACAATTATAACTTATTTTCAAGGTTTGGTTTCTTTGTTTAATGGTATATCAACCTTTGTAGGTTATTTAATGCCAAAGCCATTCTCCTAAAAGAAGAGTAGTGGTACTATTTAACCCATAGCTGGGAGGATAAGGGGGTTTATACCTTTCCCAAGGGTATTTGCCCGAAAGTGAACGTAATCGCGCGACTGGGGTGCGAACTACGATTCCGTAGTCCATCGCTTTAACCATTACACCACGAGGACACCCCCCTTATTTTCAAGTTGTCATATATATATATATATATATATATATATATATAAAGTAAGTAAAGTTAGCGACCATAGTCGAGGGTGACCCGAAGGCTCCCTTTTCGATAGCTACTACACCAAGGTGTAGGGGAGGGCGCTACTCCATTCCCTGGATTACTCCACTTTACCCTTGAACCGTACCTTATAATGCTGAGTGTTAAGCAAGGTGGTATCAAGTTCCATTTTTAAAGTCTTTGGTAAGACTCGACCTGGGATTGAACCCAGATCTCCCGGGCCATTGGCGAACACTCTAACCGCTGGGCCAATGTCCCGGTATCTCCCGGGCCATTGGCGAACACTCTAAGCAAGTTTTATTGGATGTGACGTACAAAAAATTTACCCTGTGGGGAAAACTGTTATTCCTGCTTTTCCCATTGACATTAGCGTGAGTGAAAAGCCAGCAATCTCATCAGGGATTTGTTGAGCTTTGAGTGCAATGTCGATAAGTTTGAGAGAATACTTTTAATTCTACAGAGCTTACTTTCATTGCAACGATGAAGTCACCTGCTGCCATTTCTGTTGAGCTGAAGGCGAAAGCTTGAAAGTTGAATTGGCCAAATGCTAATCTAACTGCAAGGGATACATAATGGAAACTAATATTACAATTTATTTTAAAGTTTTGTCACATTAGCAGTCGGTCATTCAGTAAATAAAGGAAGAGATATGGAGAGCGGAAGAAGACTTGAGTGTTAGTCCCAGTCAGTTATTTCTTGCATTGCTGGCGATTTTCCTTAAGTGACTAAAGACCCCCAACTTGGTTTGACGCCCCACTCTGCCAGCATCAAACAGCCAACTACCCACTACTAGCTATTGTAGACTCGAACTCTCGGGGAACTTCTACCTCAACTTTGAATATATCGGGGTTTGATTTCCGGAAAAGAAAGCCGTTTTTCCCTCATTGACCAACCAGTACTAAAAGACATAAGAAAAATAAGATTCTTGTCTGCTGACCTCTGACCGTACTAACGCTAAAGATTTCAGCTTTTATTGACATTTGAAAAAATAGCCCTTTCATTCCTATCAAGAAATGCTCCTTTTTTCAGTTTTTCATTTAATTATCTTTTCAACTTTGCCGGTCTAACTTACCGCATTTGGTGGTATATAAGACGCACCCCAATTTCAGCTGAGAAAATCAAGAAAAAATTTTAGTGAAACAAAGCACTAATATTAAATGTGATGAAATTGATTTAATGAATATTATCAATGATAATACTTTTAATCTGCATAATAACCTTTTAAATAATGACAATAGATTTATGAAAGTTACTCTAAAGTCTAAGCTTAGTTCATAGATACATTTTGGGTGCTTAAAGGAGCTTTTCAGTGCTGTCCTTCCTTCATTGCCGATTTCGGGTCATTAAATATCATCTCGGCTCCGGCAGTAACCCCGACTTGGGTCCGGAAGAACCAAGCCTGCTCCTTAATTTTGTGCTACTTTTGTTAATTGTTTTTCCGGTAGAATTCGTACTTTTATTGTTAACTCTAGCCAATGGGAAGAGTTCTTTTTTTTTTTTTTTTGCCGACTATCGCGACTTTTAAATCTCCAAATAACATATAAGACGCAGGGGATTTTAAAAGATTTTTTTTTAAAAAAAAAAAACGGTGCGCATTATATATTATTAACTACGGTATTTAGCTCCCGCTTAAATGTACACACATCCATGTATGCTACATCAATATGCATACACATTCGTCCAGATATGTTGGCATCTACTTGTATATGTATTATAAAATCTAAATTTGCGTAACTCTGAACAGAAGTGGATATAGTGCCGCAATGAATCTAATATTTTTTTTATCTTTCTTTTTAGGCTGATAAAGGAGAAACGGGACCACCAGGTCCACACGGACCTCGTGGACCACCGGTAAGTGTGCTTTTTTTTTCTTTCTTTTTTTTTTTTTTACTGAATATTGTTGCCAATGACTATTTTATAATAATTTGTCAGTTATTCTACCTTTCTTCCCACTCTTCTTTCACTCTTTCTCTTCTCCTGGATATAACACTAAACTCCATTTTATCGTGAGGCTCCAATTCTGGAGATCTGGAGAGTGTAGCGTACCCTTCCATTGCCATTACTCCCAGGTTCACTCTAACCCCGAGTGGTAGAACCAGTTACGATGATATGAGAATTATTAGTATTAGATAGGAATAACTGATGCCATGTAACTATAAATTATTTAAATTGAGTATAGTTACTTGAAGCTATAATTGTTTATTAGGATTAGTAGTAGTAGCAGCAATTGCTCGCAATCAAATAACTGTGTGCAAATTAATGATTATATACAAATAGAAATAGATCATTGAAACCATTTCATTATCAGTAGTAGATAGATTACTTGAAACTATGCAACTGTATTTGTATTAGAGAGGAATATTTGATATTATATAACTGTGCAAACAAATGATTAGATAAGTAAAATTGCGATGGAACATTGAAAATATAATTTTGATCACAATCAAACATTCACAAATGAATAAAATTTTGTCTTTAAATCACCCATAAAATGTTGATGTGCCATTAAATCAATCAAACCATCATACTTTGACATTCTCTCTCTTTCTCTCCATCTCTCTCTCTCTCTCTCTCTCTCTCTCTCTCTCTCTCTCTCTCTCTCTCTCTCTCTCTCTCATTGTTAAACTACGTATGTTTATTATTGCACAATTTCATTTTAATAATGTGTTAATTTTAATATAAAAAAGTTATTTGATATACCATGAAGAAACTTTTAAAACGGTACACAATCTTCTGGTCTGGTTGTTGAATATGTAGAATTTGCTTTTCTGCAATTAAAGCCTTTCGATTTATTTGAATAAAGAATAGAGAAGAAACTGGTACCCGATAAGTTATAACATCACAAAGAAAACTATTTTTGGACTGAAATAAAATCAAAAGACAGCCCAGTTGGCTGGGGCTGAAGAATTCGCCGACTGCATCTCTACCGATGGGTAACCTCCCCCGCGCCCAACGAGTATCCAAGATATGACACTAAATAGCATCTGATGGTCAGTCTCCAATCCAGGAGCTTTAGAGAATGTGTAGTACTCCTTTATTTCTATTACTCTCAGGTCCACTCTGACCCGGAGTGGTAATACCTGTTTGAGTCTAATCAATGGATCAAAGAGAACTGTTTGAACATTTAACTGTGTGCAAACAAACGACTGATGTTCAATTGAATTGTTAGTGTTACATGGCAATACTAAAAATCATTTAACTGTGTGCAAATGAATGAGTTTTGGCTTGTTTAAAATGTTCCCAACAAACTATTCGTTTTCAAATTGTGTGTGTAAACAGGATTTTGCTTTAAATAACCTACAAGGATTGATATGCTATAAAACCCAACCCAACCAACCAAACTGAAAGAACAGACGTTGGCATTAAGAAACCACACGAAATTATTTTTAAAGATAGGACAATTCAATAACAAAGTATACATTTTCAGGTTTTTTTTTGGGGGGGGGTGTTTTTTGTTTATTTAGGGTTTTGAGACATTGGTCTGTTTCTATAGACTTAAATTTAAAATGCGGATAGTGTTGCATATTATATACAATGCTCTGTGACGTCATACTTTGTTATGTACATTTCTTCACATTCCTGATCAGACACTGATTCAAAAGAAGCTGAGAGAAAAAGATCGAAAGGAGAAGCTTCCCTCATTTCAAATCGTATCGTAGCAAGCATGTATATCTCCGATTGAAACCCTTGAGTTCGCTGCCCCTGTTGTATAAGGCTCTACAGGTTTATACAACAAACCCGAAAGTACTGCCCCTTTAAAAGTGTCTCCAGGGCCAAACACCCGTCTGAGTCAAACAAGGTTCTAGATTTTCTTCGGTCAAATCTTCTGCATGCGACAAGTAATGTACGTCCCACATCATATCTCTTAAAGCGGTGTGTCAAACAAAATAAAAAGGCAAATGATTTTCGCCCCTCCCCTTTTCACTCTTTCCAATGTTTACTGGCCACTTTGTAAAACCACATCAGCATAACGTGTACTCAGCTGGTCATGTGATTTTTGATGTCTACTGATCTAATGTTTTCATTGAACAAGTTCCAGGCTGTATTTATTTTACCAACTTTAAAGGGATTTAAATCTTTAAAAAATCTGAAGTAAATTTCAAACATACCTATATAGTGTATACACTCCTACAGCCAATTTGTATTCGGTTTATCATTATAATGAATGGTGTGAGAACAAGTGTGTTCTTTTATATCATTGGGAATCAGAATAATATTTAACTTGCAGTACCAACACAAATTCCACTTTTTATAGTTTTTTTTTATTCATAAATTTGTATATTTTGTTTCATTATGTTAACATCTTGTGGTCATTTAAAAAGAATTAAGATTTGTTAATTAAAAAATAGTGTAGTATCTGAAAATTTAGATTTAAAAAAACATTTTAAAATCTGTTTTATTTAATTTACTGTTTATCAGATTTTTTTCTGTTTAAACACAAAAAGAAAATTAATAAAGATGCACTTTTTTAAAGTGTATCTGCTTGTATAAATTTTTATGTAAATTTTTTTATATCTTTATTAGTTTATTATTAATCATCATTTGCTTCCATAGAAATAAACAAATAAATTTGAATAATTAGATTAGTTCAGATTTAATATTCAATTTAGTGCTATCTATAAATTAATTAATTAGTACCAAAGATTTTATTCGATATGACAGTACAGTCGGAGAGGCTTGTAGAATACACCGATTGCATTTCGGTACAAGGATAAGACCACTTCCCACCACCACAGCGTCAACAAGTGTCCTGGATATGACACAAAGTTGCATCTGATGGACAGGCTCCAGCCCCAGAGCTTTGAAAATATGGAGTACCTATTCATTGCAGTTATTCACAGGTCCACTCTGACCTGGACTGGTAGAACCTGTTAAGCTTCCCTCTATGAATCAAATGATGAATAGAATTATTAATGTGAAATAGCAATACTTTAAACCATTTTAGTGGGTGCAAACAAATAATCTCTGGTTTATTTAAAAGGTTACCTACAAACTATATATATATATATATATATATATATATATATATATATTGTCATCCACAGACAGATTGTTTCGTTCTATCAGAACTCTCCAGTGTGGCTAGACACGTAGGACGCTTAAAGCCGGGATCGAAACCCGTCCAACTTTACGTTAGACTTAGTATCAGACCGCTCGGCCAACAAGCATACCACGTTCGCCAAGGGAATTATAAGATATTAGAGAGAGAGAGAGAGAAAATTTAGCACTGAATTACAAAAAAATCCAGCCAACCAATCTTTATGAGGATTGAATAATTTCTGGCCTTTTGAAAGATTTTATCATATAGGACATGTCCCTGGTTTTTAATTCTGAGTTTTTTCTTCCTAGTCAGTTTCCCTAATGAAAAAGCCAGGGAGGACCAATCAGTTCTACTATTTTTACCTAGATATGAGGAGCAGAAGAGATAGATTTATACATTTTCAAAGACGACTGGTACGAAATGAAATAGACTCGTCCAGGTTGTGAGTCCACTATCAACTAATATAATAAAACCATTAAGCCACATACAGATCTATATCCCAGTGTGTGTGTGTATATATATATATATATATATATATAGAGAGAGAGAGAGAGACAGTGAGAGGGAGAAAGAAAGAGATAATAATTTTGTATATATATATATATATATAATGAAATATAGACTCGTCCAGGTTGTGAGTCCATTATCTACTAATACAATAAAACCATTACGCCACACACACACACACACACACACACACACATATATATATATATATATATATAGAGAGAGAGAGAGAAAGAGATAATCATTTTGTGTATATATATATATATACATATATATATATTACTCCTAGTGAGTTTTTTCACGACAGAGTCTGAGTGAGAGCAAGTCTCAAAGACTTTATCAGTATTCTAGCCGATCTTTACAATACTGTATTTTGCATGGTCTCGACTTATCCCCTGATTTCTAAGTTTTCTAATCCCTTTATCTATCTTTTTAGGGATTGTTCCAAGTGCACCAATTACAATTGGTACCACCGTCACGTTCTTGTTTCATAGTTTTTTTAGTTCTCTAGCAAGGTCTAGATATCTATCTCTCTTTTCGCTTGTTTAAAATTTTACTCAGTGGTCAGCCAGGATGGCCAAGTTCACAATTCATTTTCTTTGTGTGTTGTTGTTGTTGACTATCACTAGGTTTGATAGTCTGGCCAAAATTAGGTGATCCGTTTGTATCTCAAAATCCCACTGAGGTTTGTGCGTCTCATTCTCCAGGACGGATTCCAGATTGTGCATACACCCCTTGTTCGTCTGGTCAAATTTAAATTTTTTGCGTCATTCCCAGTGATCACCTTCCCCATCTTGCCGCGTCTAGTATTATACTGCTTTTGAGCTAATTTGCTGCATTCGCTTATTATATGTTTCTCGTTTCGCCTCTATCACCACATAATCTACACTTCCTATTCTGTTGAACCTTATCTATTTTTGCTTAAACATAGTTTTCCTTATGTCGTTGTTTTATACTGCAATTATAAGGGATTTAGTTTCTCCCTTAGTGTTTCTCTTTCTTTGCCATGTCTAAGTCTTCTCCTGTGAGATTTCGCTTGTTTTCTTCCCATTTTTGTTTTCTAGTAATTGTTGTTCCGTTTATCCTTGTGTTGTTTCTGGTCGCTGTAATTAGCTTTTTTTATTCTGTTTTATGTAGTCTTCTAGTCGTCTTATCGATGTATCGACGCTATCTTTAATGCTGGCGAGTCCTCTTTCTCCTTTTCTTGATACATACAGCCTGTCTATGTCATCTCTCGGATGTAAGGCCTTATGCATCGTCGTTAGTTTTCTTGTTCTCTGTTCCATTTTTTGAAGTTCTTCCCTCGCTTACTTCAAGAATTGTCCCGAGTATCTTACGAGGGGGACAGCCAGATGTTTATCCCTTTGATGAGATTTCTGCAATATAGTTTGGTTTTCTTGTTCTCCGGAGATACTTTTTTTTTTTCATCTCCGCTTGTTTGATGGTGTCCGCTTTCAATATTCACAAGTATTTGTATTTTGCCTTTTCTCCGAGTGCTCTAATTTTTTTCTTGATTTGGTAGTTCTATTCCTTCTGTCATTTGTCATTTTCCCTTATTCATTCCTAACATGGTACATTTTTCTATACTAAATTCCATCCCTATATCCTGACTGTATATCCTCACTGTGCCTGTATTAGGGTTTCCAAATCTATTTCATTTTTACCAAACAGTTTGATGTCGTCCATGTACATTAGGTGGTCAATTGCGAATTATAAAATTTGTGCCCCCCCCTGTGCATTTCCTAAGAATGTGGTTGCATGGTATCATCGCCATTACAAGTAATAATGGTGAAAGCGCATCCTCCTGGAATATACCTCACTGGATTTTCATATCAGCTAAACTTTTTCCACCTGCAGTCAATTCCACTTTCCAGTTTTTCACGGTTTTCTCGACGAACTTTATGATTTAGTCAGATATCTTATACATTTTGAGACAATCTATTATCCAGCTTTGTGGGACCATATCGTATGTTTTTGTCGTCAATCTACGCCATAGCTACATTTTTTCCGTCTTGTTTTGCTCTCGAGAATATGTTGATCAATGTAGAGTAGATCTTCTGTTCCTCTTGTTCCGTCCTTTATGTTCTTCGGCTTTATATCTGCGGCTTATTATCGAATAGTAAATCTTCTCCCAAATTTATGCCGTTAGTATTTTCCACTTCATTGATAGGCACATTTTTGGGTCCGTAGTTGTTGAGGGCGGTTCTTTTCGGATCAGGATGGTCTTTCTTTTGGTCATCCATTCCGGTATGTCTGTTTCTTCAAAGCATCAATTCATTTCGATTGCCAGTCTGTCGTGAATACAAACAAGTGAATTTTTTTATTATTATTATTATTTACTCCTTTAGAGTCTTTCACATCAATGTTAGCTGATGCTTTTTCACTGGAGTTTGAGTGACAGCAAGTCTCCTCAAGTCTCCAGGACTCTTCTCAGTATTCTAGTCGTTCTCAATAATACTGTCGTTTGGATAGTCTCCACTCATCCGCCAACTTCCAGGTCCTCCAGGCCCTTTAATAATCATTTAGTTACTGTGCCAAAAGCACCAATCACGATTGGTACAATCGTCACTTTCATGTTCCCCATCGTTGTGTTTTTTATTTCCGATACAAGCTGCTTTCAAGAACAATTGTAAAATATTAAGATAATCAGAGTGTTATAATAAAAGCAAGGAAAATAAGATTAATAAAAAAAAAATTATTCTCCCTCCAGCTATGGGTAAATAGTAAATAGTAGGGTAGACTTAGTTCTTCAGCCTTGGTGAGGCAACTAGTCTAGGAGAAGGAAAACTTGACCTTGTATCATATCCTGCCCGATATGATAAAAAACAGGTACAAAATTAATAATAAAATTGTTTTATCTAAAAAATAATACGGATAATTTGAACGGTTCTTTTATTTTCCTTTTGCTTCTTTTTTTTTTTTTTTTTTTTTTTTTTTTGTTTTTTTAGCAACCTTTAATATCACAAGAATCTAATTCATCCTAAATCACACCTATAACCCATCATCTACTTCGTCTCTCGATCTGTCGGCCACATGATTGATTTTTTTTTTTTACACATCAGTAGTGTTACTAGCATCTATAAGTTAAATATCAAAATAGACTTGAATCTATTTTCGAAAAATGAACTTCACCTAGAAGATCGACACCAGCTACACGTTCCACAAGAACTTTGTAACCAATACCCTATAATAGACGACCTCTGCTATAATAGTTTTTAAAAAAATCTCTCAACCCTTAAGTGGGTTAAAAGCAAGAACGTACGCAATTTCGGGTCACTTTGAGATTATATCTCTGAAAATATTGTTAGAAAATCTACGATTTTTTTTTTCCCCGAGTGCCGTCAACTTTTTAGCTGTACCTAATTTGTCAGGTCCCAAAAGGAAGGCAGATGTCACGCGCTATGGTTCTCTTCTGTATCTCGTCTATTTTTTTTAAATAGAAGACACATGTTTCAAACGGTTCGACGAAGAAAAATTCTCGCTTTTTTTTTTTTTTTTTTTTTGGCTCGGTCCTTTCTCTTTCACTTTATTTTCTTCTTTTTGTCATTTTTTTTAAATTTTGTTTCCTTCTCTTTTTTCTCTCCGTTGTTCTTCAATCTTTCTTTTCTGATTTTTCTTTTCTCATTCAGCTTCTTTCTTTTCTTCCCTGTTTTTTTTTTTTCTCTTCCGCTTTTTATTTTTATTTTCTTTTTCAGCTCCCTTTTCAACTACTTTCTCTTTTCCCTTTTCTTCTGTCTCGTCTTCCTTTTTTCTTTTTCTTTCTCTTTTTTTTTTTTTTTTCCTTTCTGCTTCTTTTTCTTCCTCTTTCCTTTCCTTTCTTTTCTGCTTCTTTCCTTTCCTTTTTCTTTATTTTATTTGATTTTATTGTTTCTCCAATCATCCAATTCCTGTCTTTCCGACCTTCTCTCTCCCTCTCTCTCTCTTTTGCTTCTATGTCTTCCCTTTAAAAATTAAAAAAAAAAACAGGAAAGGACCGTACGGAAGAGACAGGTAGGGTTTAGTAAGTTGTTTTATGGTTGTAATGTTTTCTTGTTATTTTTCCCCACGGATTTTCAGTCATCCTGAGTTGAAAACGTCGTCGCATTGTCTTCTGGCTTGGATTTAGATAATTGCAAGATAACGTCTGATTGATAACGTAATTCTTAACAGCTACAACGACGGACGCCAGTGAAACATTAACAAAAAAAGAGCGGGAGATATGAGGGGAAAAGCGTGAAGACGAAAAGAGAATGAATGACTAGGAGAAAATTTCCTGAAAAAAGAGAATGGCGGGGGGGATAATAATTTTAAATAAGGGAGGTCTAAGAAGAAGGTTAGCAGGAATAACTATTGAAGGAATGCACAATGATAGACAAATGTCTGTCATTTAATTTCGCATATGCTTTCTATTATTTTTTCTTGAACATACAGAGAAATTGCTGAGTAGGCAATATATACAGAATTTCCCATTAGTACACCCCTACGAATATTTTGGTAAAAACTTAATTTTCTTCTTAACCAAAAATACTTTATTATTTCTAGTAGAACATTAAACAATGGGGGTTATTCTTGTAGCGTAGTGGTTAACGTGCTAGACTGCGACAACGTACAAAGCTAGTTCGATCTCCAACCGCGCTATTATGTTCATTTTTGGACTAATACCATTGGGAAAGGCATGAACCCCTTTATTCTTCCAGCTATGAATTAGATAGTACCTTTGTTGTGCTTCTGATCGGATGGCTTACCTTTAAATAATCCACGAAGGTTAGCTTGTTATTTAAATAAAAAAAATTATACTATTAAAATAGATATTATTAGGTATTATCTATTACCAAAATTTACAGCATTGAAACACTGTAAGTAGAAATAGGAATATGTAGAAGTCCATAAATAAGTCCACCTTTATATAATATGAAAAGTTTGAATACAACTAGTCTTCCTCCAGCTATTGGTAAATAGTAGGGTACACCGAACTTTTTTTTAACTTGGTAGGGAAACCGATCTAGGAGAAGGAAAACTCAGAATTCAAACTTGTAAAACTCTGCAAGAAAATTGACCTTGTGTCACGTCCTGGTCGTGCTGAGGGGGTTGGGTAAATGTGTGTGTGTATTATTTTATTTTTCCTTCCAGACTTCATATCTATCAATCTCTCTACCTCAATCTGACGTTATCTATCTCAATATATTCACATCTATTTTCAAATTTTGATATATTCTTATCAATCTACTTATCATATTTACCCAACCCCTCCGCTCGGGCAGGATAGGACACAAGGTCAATTTTTTTAAGCGGAGTTTAACAGGTTTGAATTGAGTTTTTCCTTCTCCTAGACTAGTTGCCTCACCAAGGCTGAAGAACCTAGTCTGCCCTACTATTTACCCATAGCTGGAGGGAGATTAAATTGGATTCATTAGTGCTATGTGAAATTCAATCAGTCTCGTCCAGGATTTGAACTCGTATCGCCGTGTCCATTTCCTGCGACGATAACCATTACACCACGGGCACCTCCTATCAATCTACTTATCGTCCATAAATAAGTACACTCCAAACATTTTTTATAAATTTTTTTTTCCTAAAATAAAGGTGCCATCATTTCATTTCTTGGTGAAAATGATGCGATCAGAAACGGATATTATTAGGTATTAGTTATTACTCTAACCCTCCGGCACTGAAACTCTGTAACTAAATATGTAAGTACATAAATGTATGCTAGGGGTGTAATTTTTTTAACGGTACATCTTTATATTTTTGGTTTCGAAATTTTTATGCTGTATAATTTGGTCATAAATACCTAATGATATCCGTTTTCACTGGATAATCTTAAAGTAGTCACAAATTTATCAGATAAATCGTTAGAAGTGTACTTATTCATAGGCGATACTATACATGTTTGTGCGGGGTGGGGGTGAGTATATATGTAGGTATATCAATAAGTCGGTAGCCAAATGATGAAAAAGTATGTATTCATTACAACATATACTAAATTTTCAACATAGTTCCCTTCTTTGTCAATGCACTTAATTCAAATGCATATGAGTGGATAAGTTGATAAACCTAATGATGAAAAGGCAATTAACGCAAGGAATACTTATTTTTCAACAGTCTTCCCTTTTAGATCAGTGGACTTAGTTCAGTGGGGAAAATTTATCGCATAGACAGAATATTTAGAATAAAATTCAGCTAAAAATTCATTGATCAACTCTCGCGTATATATATATATATATGTATATACCTCAGGTTTGAATTTAGAGTTTTCCTTCTCTTAGACTGGCTACCATTCCAAGGTTAAAGAGCCCAGTCTACCCGACTATTTATCCATAGCAGGAGAGAGAATAATTGGATCCATACCTTCCGCAGTGGTATCAGGGCTATGTAAATTGTAAGCTATCTCGTCCAGGATTTGAACTCGGGTCGTTGAATTCATTTCCTATGACGGTAAACATTACACCACGAACGCTTCATTGTATACATATATATGTTAGAATGTGTGTGTGAGTTGTTGTATTTATAAATAAAGTGAACTCAATATCGGCGATAAAGCATATCTATACCTTAGTTAGAATAACGTAAACACAGAGTCAACGCTGCTTGGTGACAGTCGGTTTCGCATCAGCAAGAAACTAGCCGTCACGGTGGACCGTTGGTTATGTGTTAACGCTATCCTACCTAAGATTAAAAAAAAGTAAAGCTGGCGACCGGAGTCGATGGCGACCAGAAGGCTCCCTTTTCAATAGCTACTACACTGAGGTGTACGGGAGGGCGCTACTCCTTTCCTTGGATTGCTCCACTTCACCCTTGATACGTACCTTATATTGCTGAATGTTAAGCAACAAGTACCATTTTTAAACCCTTTGGTCAGACGCGACCTGGGATTGAACCCAGGTCTCCTGGACCATTAGGCGAACACTCTACCCACTAGGCCAATGAGGCGGTTATTAGTGTACGTGGATCAAAGAAGGAAGGACTGATTTTCGTTCAAGGAATTGGTTTGGTTTGGTTTCTTTGTTTAATGGCATATTAACCTTTGTAGGTTATTTAATGCCTATGCTATTCTAGAAGAACAGTAGTGGTACTATTTAACCCATAGCTGGGAGGATAAGGGGGTTTATACCTTTCCCAAGGGTATTTGCCCGAAAGTGAACGTAATAGCGCGACTGGAGTACGAACTCGCTTACTACGATTCCACAGTCCATCGCTTTAACCATTACACCACGAGGACACCCCCTCAAGGAATTGGCGTTGATGACTACATATGTAATAATGTTTAGATTGAACTTTAAATATAATGGGAAGAATTAGGAGTAATTTTTTTGCTTTCAAGAATTATTTTAATAATTAATGATTTTGTGACCATCAATCTAGAGTAGACTTATGAACGAGATTATTTTTAATTAACATTGATGTATAATAAAAAAAAAAGTTAATACTAAAAACCCAATTACATGTTGGTAGAAGATTTTCGGTTGCATATATCGTAGGTGAATATCTGATTTTAATTCACCAAATGTCTCTACATCCTTACAACTGAAACTCCATAATTTTAAACCCAATTTCGACCAAACTTTCAGAAATTATTTGGGTCAGTCCTGTAAAGGCTTTAAATTGTACGAGTAAATGGTAATAGATAAAGAGATCAAGATGATTCAAAAACCAAGGAAGCGATTTCATAGAAGTTAATAACAAAATAGGATTGAACAAAAGACATACCTCAAATGGAAGAAAACAGATGATTTGTAGAATGGCGCCCAAGAAATAACTAGCAGAGTAAAAATTGCTTGTAAGACATGGCAGAGGCTAACATAATCAAGATAGTTGTTGAAAGTCTTGAGAAAGCCCTTTTATCTACAGTGAAATCAAAATGGTTGCCACTACTGCTGCCGTATATGTCATCATTACTGTGTTTAAAAGTTGCACAATTTATTTCTAAAAATATACTTGATATCTCGGATAGAACATATATGGGCAATATAATACAAATCAAAACCACATATTGCTAATATACTATACTGCCTGTGTAAACATGTAAGTATATATATATATATATATATATATATATATATTATACAACGCCAAGTCAGCCGATGATCGGAACGATTCTATTTTCGGATTTTCTTTCTTCAATATCCATGTAATTCAAAATCCAAAAGAGGGCTCAATGTAAAATAATAATAAATTAAAGTAAATACCAAATAATTCCATATAAAAGAAAAACCTTTAAAAATTACTCTTTTTTTTTAAATATTCATTTCAGCAGATCTGCATCTTCAGACAAAGAAATAATTATTTCTTTGTCTGAAGATGCAGATCAAACATTTTTAAAAAATATAGGGTCTGCTGAAATAAATATTATTAAAAAAATATGAGTAATTTTTAAAGGTTTTTCTTTATATGTATAATCATTTCGTCAATTAATTCAAATTTTGCATCATGGAATTAACACTTCCTTATTTGAAAGTTATGAATGCAACAAAAGCTTATGCAAAGAGACTTCATTTATATCTTATATTCCCACACTTCGTTTTTTGATAGGATCTTTCACTTACTCCCTATGTAATATTACGGACGGGCGCTGTTGTCAACCAGTAAAGGTGTCACGAGACTAACGCGTGCGGGCACAATGACCTGCAAAGTTAGGCTTGATTTTAAAATAATCACAGATGTAATATCACGTGTTTCACTAGTGACATCGAATATTCGCGAATCTTCGATTTGTTTTCCAAAATCTCTATATAAGAAAACAAGTAATGAGATTTTGGCAGAGTTGAAGGCAGTTGTCAAAACGGGTGCGTTAAAGGTTCCGGAGGCCCCGACCCGTCATACCCCAGTCTTCTACGACCGATCTGCTGTGACAAGCGTGTGTCAAACAGCCAGCTCTTGCGCACACACCGTCACCACCGAGAGGACGGGAGAAGGAGCTTTTCGAGTTGCAGTGATCATAGCCGAATAAAAACGACTGCTATATTTTTTCCCCTTACCTTCGAGTTTGAGTATTTCTTTTTCTGCGGACTTCGTTCTTTACAGCACAAAACGTTGGTCCTATGGTACATCTATATCTTACTGCTCCCCCTCATTGTAAAAGGGTGTCCGTATCACAGAGCTTATCTATTCTATCGGTAATCATTACAAGAGACAGATGACTGATTCCTTCTCTCTATACCATTAGGCCCTCATTGTCACAGCCTGATGTTGCGCTAAAAGAGAATTCATTTTATCTTTAAATATAACAGCCCAGTTGGATGGGGCTGTAGAATGCGCCGACAGCATGTCTGCAGAGGACTAAGACCCCCCCCCCCCAATGAATCTCCTGTTTAAGACAATAAACAAGTTGATGCTGAGGCTCCATTGCCATTGCTTCCAGGTCCATTCTGGCCCGAAGTGGTAGCATCTGATAGAGTTCTATCAATGGTTCACATAGAACTATTTGACCATTTAACTGTGTGTAAACAAATGACTGTGTAATTGAATTGCTACTGATACATTGCAATACTTGGAACCATTTAACTGTGAGCAAACAAATGAGTAATGTTCAATAGAATTAGCGTTGTTAAATAGCAATACTTAAAATTCTTTAATAGTTTGCCTGAATTGGATTATTAGCGTGACATCACAAAACATTGAACCATTTGACTGTGTGGAAATGAATGAATAGTATTGAATAGAATTATTAGTGTTAAATAGCAATACTTGTAACCACTTCACTGTCTAAAAACAAAGATGAATATCAATAGAATTATTAGTGTTCGATAGCAATAACTGAAACCATTTAACTGTGTAGAAACAATAGTAATTCTAGTGTGCAAATACATTAATTCAAACTCATTTTAAAAATGAAATTACCTACAAACTATCTACTTACAAATTATATATGTATAACCATTTGAATGTGTGCAAACAAATAGCTGATGTTAAATTGTTATTATTATATAGCAATACTTGAAACCATTTAACTTTGTACTAACAAATGATTAATAGTAAATAGAATTATTTGTATTAGATAGAAATACTTGAAACCATTTAACTGTGTACAAAAGAAAATGAGCGCAGTTTCGTTGAAAATGTTATCTACAAAATCTGTTTACAAATCATGTATGTAATATAGATGTATTAAGAGGATTTGGCATTAAATAACCAGCAAGGGTTGATATGCCAGAAAGCTTTTCCTTTAATTCAAGTTAATACGACCCCTCTTAGTCGATGAAACAATATAATCAAATATCAATTGGTGGTGGGTGAGACTGAGATCTCCTGATGATTGTTAAATTGTCTTTCGCACGCCACACTCGGTGTCAACAAAACAATTACCCACAGTAAATAAATGATAAAAACAAGGAAAACTTTCTTGAAGTGAAAAACTTTTGTAAAAATGGCTGCCCTCTTTTCGTTTTTTCTTTTTTTATAATCACCATCTTGCAACCTGTATATCAAATGGGAGAAGTACTTTTTACGAATAATTACCCTAATCCTGAATAAAAACTACTCTTCATCTTTTACTTTTGATAATCACCATCTTGCAACCAACGTGTAATATGTATTGGTTGTAAGCTTTAATAAAGGCGACACAACGTCCTTTAATTATAATAATGACTAGCTTGCAACAACCTAAATATTGCTGCTCTATATAAATAGATAGCTCTGATATACACTCACACATTTTATCTGATTCTTGTACTTAAAATCTTTGTCACGGCTAAACGAATGCCGTTAAAGCAAATACAAAAATGGCTATTATTGTTCCTCGGTTTAATTTTTCATTTGTTTTGTCAGGTTTTTTCTTCCTTAAAATTTATTTACTTAAACATTTCACAAAGGAACTAGAAACGAATAAATAAGTTAGTTGGAGCATTTAAAAAAAAAAAGTTTCACGGAAGGAGGAAAGTGTCCTGTATTGAAAAAAAAGAGGAAAAAATCGGGAACCTAGTAAGTGATAGAGCCATTAAATAGTTTCGTGCAGACGAAGCATTTTAACAGACTGATGGGTCCCACCCATAAAGAATAAACAACAGTCAGATGTTCTAATTTTACCGAAATTTGTTGAGCCATGATTCGAAAAAATTCAAATTATTATAATTATTATTGCACGATTGCGCAAAGGGCTAATAACTCGTCAAATGGAACCAGCGTCACAGTTGTATTCACTTCGTATTGATGCACAAGGGAAAGGCATGAAACCTAGCTTTTCCTCGCTGTCCCCCACCCTAGTTATCGGTAAAAGAGGAAGGCAGTCTGGACTCTTTTGGTTAACAATTAGTTTAAAAGGAAAACTCTGAATTTATCATTTGGAAAAGGCCCAATAGAAGTGCCCGGGAAAAGAAGTGGATCTTTCTCTTCTTTCTCCAATAAGGGAATTAAATGAGAGGACAGACTGCGCTCTATAGCTTTGGTTGGCAACCAGTTTAGGAGAAGATCAATTCTGAATTCAAAACCAGATCCCTTTAAAATGACTTTGAAAAGAACTGGATTTTTCTCTTCTTCCTTCTTTACTGTTGGCTGTGTAACATTGTCGGCAAATGCTACTGTAGGACGAATTGATAAGTTGTTTAAAAACTTTTCTTTTATTATTGTACTCATTGTTAGTTTTTCACACTCGCGGTAACTGCGTTTGGTTTCATGGCATATCAACCATTGTAGGTTATTCAATGCCAAATCCTCTTTATACATATATATTAAATATGTATGATTTGGTTTGGTTGGGTTTTATGGCATATCAACCATTGTAGGCTATTTAATGCCAAATCCTCTTAATACATATATATTAAATATATATGATTTGATTTGGTTGGGTTTTATGGCATAACAACAATTGTAGGTTATTTAATGCCAAATCCTCTTTATACATATATATCAAATATATGACTTGTAAACACATTTCGTTGATAACATTTTTTTAAAAATGCCTGTGTTCTTTTTTTTTCTCACAGGTAAATGGTTTCAAGCATTTCTATCTAACACGAATTATCCTATTTACTATTAATCATTTGTTTGCACACAGTCAAGCGGTTTTAAGTATTGCGATTTAACTCTAATTATTTTATTGAACATTATACATTTATTTGCATACAATTAAATAGTTGCAAGTATTGCTATTTAACTAATAATTCTATTGAACATTACTCATTTGTTTGCACACAGTTAAATATTTTCAAGTATTGCTGTCTATCAAAAACAATTAAACAGCTGTCATTTATTTACACACAGTTAAATGGTCAAACAGTTCTATTTCTAACAATTCAATTCAACATAAGTCATTTGTTTGCATTCAGTTTAAATTCCAAACTGTTCAATTCGAGTCACAGATAGGTCACTACCATTCCTGGTCAGAATGAACCAGGGAGCGATGGCAATGAAGGGATAGTCCGCATTTCTCAAAGCTCCGTCATAATTGGAGCCTCACCATCAAATTTTTTAATGTTATCATCAAGACACTTGTTGGTGGGTAGTCTTACACCTCTACAGAGAAGTAGTCGTTGTATTCTACAATCTCAACCGACTGGGCCACAGCAGTAACTGGTAGTCTTCACTGAAGACAGAGTGACAGCAAGTTCCCTCGGCTCACCAGAACTCTTCTAAATTTTTTTGTCGATCTCAACAGTGCAGTGGTTTGATCGAATTCAATTCTTCGACGAATCTCCTTTTCTCACACCCCTTTTTTCTAGGTTCTTCGAGATTGTTCCAAGTACTCTGTGATTGGTATCACCATTACATTTCTTCAGCTTTTCAATTCTCTGGTAAAGTCCATTTATTTATCGAGGTTCTCGTTTTCCTTTTCTCTCACAAGATGATGTGCTGGAACGACAATACCGACCGGCTGACATGTTCTTGTTAATTAACATTTGGTCTGGTCTTCTGGCCGGAAATGGGAGGTTCGTTTTTATCTCAAAATCCTCGAGGGTTTTGTGGCTCTTATTTTTTTGGTCGGTTTCTGGGCTGTACTTCATCATCAAGTCACGCTGTTAACGTGGATTTCCCTTTGACACTCTCTCTCCATCTATCCCTATCATCAGGTCTTCCAAACATCCTCCACTGTCCACACAGAGCTGATGTAGATAAGTTCTTTACTTGTCGGCCAACGTTGGCACGTTCATGAGTAGGGGTCCAATGATGAACGTTATTGCTTCTCCAGTAAAGTCTAGTTCATTTTACTTGAATAGTTTGAAAGATGGGATGTAAGTTGCTATACAGTTGTTGCTTTCTAAGGTGCTGCTTCCAGGGTTTGTTCAATATAGCTGGTAATTTTTTATTTTATTCTTATCTATTATTATTATTATTATTATTATTGATAAATAAATATATAGATAAAACACAAGAGAGTGAATTAATCAACAAATCACAAAATTAAAACAGTATAACACGCCATATAAATTAGAACACCCTTCTCAGAATATCCCAGAAATTAAATCACACTCCTTATCATTCCCCCATATAACATTATATCAAGAGATACCTACCAGATGGAAACCTCTTGTTCTTATAATCATATAGGAGAGAGACTGACAGTCACCAAGCGCTGTTGACTCTGTGTTTACGCTAATTTCAAATTCAAATTTATATAAGCTGGTGATTTATAGCCATATTATATAAGGGTTCCCAGATCGTCATTATTAGAAATAAAGAACGTAGAATCACCTTAAGCCCTGGGAAAAGAATAGAATCTATTTTTTCTTCTCTTCGGCTAAAAATTGTAGGATATATGTAACTGTCAAGCGCTAATGGGTAACCTATTTAGGAGAAAGATGAATTTTAATCCCCAACTAAATACGTCATGGGATAGCGTTTCTTGGGTCCATGACGTAGGTGATATGAATGTCAGATTAAGCTAAGTCTGTGGTTCTCATACTATAAGAAAGGATACTGAAAAGTTCCTGGCTTAATCAAAAAGCAAATCGCCATGAAATGTAAATGCTGTTCAACATATTTATATCGGGCTTCATCTTACTTGGTGCAAAGTTTCTCGAGTTTCATTCCTCCTTCAAAAAAATTCACTGATTTTTTTTTAAATTCCTCTTTTGGTTATAGGTTTGTCGGTGAGGCTTAGAATATGTTGACTGCAACCCTCACTCAAAAAATGGAAGTGTCCTGGGTATGACACCAAACTGTATTCGTTGGTCAGGCTCGAGTTCTGGGAGTGAGGAATACCCCTTCATTTCCATTACTCTCCAGTTCATTCTGACCCGGAGTGGTAGTAGCTGTTAGGGTCCCAATTATGTGTCAAACAGATCTGTTTAAAAGTGTTCGTATTGGATTGCAATACTTGATAATATGTAACTATGGGCAAATCATTTGTATTAAGAATCGTCACTTGAAGCTATAATTGTTTATTAAGGATTATTGCCCAGTCGACTGGGGCTGTAGAATACACCGAACTGCTTCTCTGCAGAGGGGTACGACCGTCCCCCAAACGAGTGTCCTGGATATGACACTAAGCAATCTGATGGTGAGGTTCCAGTGATGCTGGAGCTTTGGGAAATGCGGTGTACCCCTTCATTGCCATTGCTCCCAGGTTCACTCTGGCTCGTCGTGGTAGCGCCTAATAGGGCCCTATCTATGGGTTAAATACAACTAACAGCATACTTATGCTAAACTGAATTGTTTGACTAAAATGAATAGCTTGAAATAGAAATGTTTTTGACAATTAAACTGTACTTACACTTAAACTGCTTGCTTATGCTAAACTGAATTATTTGAAATGGGACTGTTTTTTTGACATTGAAACTGTACTCCCACTAAACTGAATTGTTTAATATCGAACTGTTTTGACATTTAACTGTGTAAACAAAATCTGTACTTATACTAAATTGAATTAACTGAATTAGAATTGTTTGACTAAACTGAATAGCTTGAAATAGAAAATATTTTTCACAATTAAACTGTTAACTGCGTACTTATTGTTTGAAATAGAACTATTTTCATAAAAATGGATTTGGCGTTAAATAACGTACAAAGATTGATATGCCATAAAACCCAACCAACCAACCAATTACTCAGGATTATTATTTGTTACTTGATATCAAATAATTGCTTGCAAATTATTGTTGTTAGATAAAAATACTTGAAATCATATAACTCTGTGCAAACAAATTATCATAAAATAAAAACAGTTACTTGACACTATAAAATTGAGAGTAAATCTTTTATTATATAACTGTTAGTAAACAAATGATTTTAGGCAAATAAACTGCCGTGGAACATTGAAAATGTACTTTTACAAATAAATGATATTTCGACATTAAATAACCCATTAGAAGTTGATATGCCGTTAAAACAAATAAACCAAACCAAACCATCATATTTATTCATTTTACATTTAAATTCAAATCAATTTTGAAACTTTTAACTAAATTTCCATCAGTTATTTCATTTATGTAAAAGAAAAGGATTTACATACCCAGTTACTTTCAATGTACATTTGCTTTATTCATTTCCTCATTCAAAAATGGCTACCAAATTAGATCAAATTAACTTGAATACTTGACAATTATTTTCAAGTGCGTTAGGCGAATGTTATTTATCCTGTTTAGCTTAGTAGGCCGCGAAATGTGCTTCGCGCACTACCTAAATGTTCCGAGTAGATTTTTCGAAATCGGGGTACATACATTTTGAGTCTTGAATGTGCTTATAAAATCTCAGTCTCTTACATTCAATAAAAGAATTTTAAAATAGAATCATCAATTTGGTTTGATTTGTTTTAAGAACATATCAACCTTCGTGAGTTATCTCATGCCAAAGCCATTCTTGAAGAAAAAGCGGGTGTCCTCGTGGTGTAATGGGTAAAGCTATGGACTGCGGAATCGTAGTAAGCGAGATTCAACTCCAGTCGCGCTATTACGTTCATTTTCGTTCAAATACCCCTGGGAAAGGTATGAACCCCCTTATCCTACCAGCTATGGGTTAAATAATACCACTACTGTTCTTCTAGGAGAATAGCTTTGGCATTAAATAACCTACAAAGGTTGATATGCCGTTAAACAAAGAAGAAGAGTAGTGTTAATATATAATCCATAACCTGTTGGATAAGAGGGTCCATACCTTTCCCAAGGGTATTAGCACAAAAGCGAATGTAATGTCGCAGTTCATTACTGTAACCACTACACTACGGGGTCTCCCCACTATCAATTTAGAACAAATCTCTAAAAAATAACGGGAATATATATATATATATATATATATATATATATATAAAACATGGTGATGTCTGTGACCCTGAGTTTTATGCTTCATGCAATCACCAGACAGAGCGAAAGGTTAAAAAAACGATTAATATGATTAATATTTTGGTTTGGTGGTGTTATAGGGGGGTAAGTTTGTGTGCCTTTGAATGTAAGTGTGATTGCATATGCGTTATCGCTCGCACATACATATATACGTATATCTGCACATATAATAGCATGCATCTTAACATATATACAAAAGTAATGCTTCCGATTATGAACAAAAATTTTTTAAACAAACAGGGGAGGGTGGCATTACGATAACATCTTAGGAACATGGTGACCCAAGTTGAAATCCTGGACGAAGCAGTTTGCCTTTCTCTTCGTGCTAATTCCCTTCAGAAAGGCATGAATCTATTGTTTCTCCCCCGAGCAGTAGACTCTTTAGACTAGGTATAGCAACCAGTCTAGGAGAAGGAAACTTTAAATTCAAACCAGCCATACTCCGCTGAAAAATTGACCTTGTGTTGAAACCTGCTCGTAGCAGAGGATTTAGGTAAATACAAACGCCATTTTAATTGGAGTCAAACAATTCTATGGGTTATCATCTTTTTTAATGCAAAAATTATTCTTTTACATATCGTTTTTTAATATTTAAATCTATTACACTATGGTTTGACATATTAAAAAAACGTTTGGTCCAAAATTATGAGTGGAAACTTCTTTTAAAATATACTTTGTCTTTGATTACGTAAATACCGAAAATTTTATTAAAACAGCTGATTTTTTTTTTTTTTTTTGTTCAGTTTTAAAATCGGCGGTTTTTAGATGCTGAAAAAAAAGTGCGTGTTTTTTTGTTTGTTTGTGAGGGGGGGATTCTACATAATATACATATACTGTAATGAGCACATTCAAATCTTAATGCTTGGTCACCTATTTGGAAAAATTTACCTGGAACATTTGTGAAGTACACTTTGCGGTCCACCAAGCTAAACAAGATTATTAATTTTCTAATATAGCATTCACCTAACGCACTTTAAAATAGTGGTCAAGTATTCAAGTTAATTTGACCTAATTTGGTAGCCATTTTCAAATGAGGACTTGAACAGAACAAACGCACATTGAAAGTAACTGGGTATGTAAATCCTTTTCTTTTACATAAATGCAATAACTGATGGAAATTTAGTTAAAAGTTTCAGAATTAAATCCAATGAATTTCCATAATCTCCTATTCCAGAATTATAGAAATATCGTTTTTAAAACTAAATAATTCCACCATTCATTTTCAGCATTTGAAAATTCAATAAAATCTCGTCAGTTAACATCAAAGCTTCAATCATTAAAATGTACGGTTAAGTCTCTTGCAGACGGTTAAGTCTCTTCTTGGAATAATTCTTGCTTTAGTTTTGGTTCTGTTGGACTAAACCCTTTGTATATCAATTGCAAAATGAAACTGTTACTCGTTTCTGTCAAATACTCTTGTCCAGCCAGGCGATTTTGTTATTAATTATTTTAATTTCTTTTAAAACCTTTAGATCAAAAGATTATATATGTGCTTTACTGAATTCTGGAGTAGTAGTAGATTAAAACATCCTACGGCAACCTTTAGTTCTTCTTCATTTGAAGTCACCCTGTTCTTTAATTTGCAAAGGTTCTTAGCTCCCTCAGCTTCTTGCCAGATCTTAGGGATCTCTGTCTTTCATTTTGAAGGTCCAATCGCAGTTTACCGAGCAATTTTGTATAGTGACAGCTCCTTCATGCCCAGTAATTGTTGGATACTAATACAACAAATTCCAGGGATATTTGTGCTAGTGTGTCTTTGGGCATCCGTAGAACATAGCTAAATATGGACCATCATAGTTGCCCTACCCTTGTAGATTGCGGAATCAACAGCTAACCCGCTACCCATCCTTTTATTATATATATATATATATATATATATATATATATAATTTAAGAATTAACAGTTAAAATTTGGAAGTATATGCACAAAGTTTAATTATAAATAATTTGACCAATGTTATCCTTTATCTTTTTTATCTAGTTGCTATTTATTGCAACTTACTCATGTCGTGACTTTTACGGCAACAAGGAACAGCACACAAGGATAAAGAATGGTCTCTTTAGTGAGGCTAAATATCAGGGAAGAAATCTTCCCCTTCTTACCAGCTGTTATAGGATCGCAGTCACGCGAACCTGAATAGTATCACAAAAGGCCTGTCGGCAACATTTAGAATACGCTGACAGTGTCCTCTGCAGAGAAAACGCGTCCATCCCGGAAAAAAAAACCCTGGGTATAACACTAAACTGAATCTTATAGTGTGACTTCAGTTCTAGACCTTTTGAAATATGGAATTCCCTTTCACCGCCATTATTCTCAGGTCCACTCTGACCCGGAGTACTTGTACCTGTTAGGATCAATAGATCAGTTTGACAATTATGAGTAATTTACTTAGCTTTTTGGTTAGATGTGGCACAAGGCCATATGAAGGGAGCACCCGATGAGATTCGTACTCGCTCGTGAAGGTATACTAATCAAGCCTGCTTACCATTAAATCACCTGAGGCACCCAGTTATTAGTGTTGAATAGGAATACTTTAAACCATATAACTGTGTGCAAATTACTTAAATTGGAATAATTGGTATGACGTAACAGTGCACAGAAAGAATTGTAGACAAATAACCCCTAAGGAGTTGATATGCCGTTAAACAACTAAACTATGAGCAAAGATGGGTTCAAATTACACCAATAGAACTACTTAATTTTTCTGTCTTTGATTTGGTCGGTGCCATACCTGTTGTTATTGTTTTACACACGAGTAATGCTGGCAATAAATTCATTATACATATATATATATATATATATATATATATATATATATATATATATATATATATAAAAGAACGTCGTAATTACTTCTATTAATTAATATTTTTGTTTATATTAAGATCATGATACTAACAAAAATATTGATTAATACAAATCTGAGTCTCCACACCGCCTTCGGGCCTCAGAAATGGAGTCTCACCAACAGGTATTTTAAGCGTGAAACCTATTTTTACTTTGGCCCCATCGGTCGCGGGGAGAGGGGCTGTAGAATACACTGACTGCATCTCTTCAGAGGAGTAAGAACCCCTCTGCCAACAAGTGTCCTGGATATAACACTAAACAATCTGATGGTGAGGCTCCAGTAATGCTGGAGCTTTGAGGAATGTAGAGTACACCTTAATTGCCATCGTTCCCAAACCCACTCGAGCCTCGAGTTGTAGCACCTGATAGGGTCCTATGTATGGATCGAATAAGACTGTTTGACATTTAGACTGAGTGCAAATAAATTACTTATTCTAAATTGAATTGTTCAAAATAGAAGTGTTTGATCTTTTAGCTGTATGTAAACAAATGACCGATGTTTAATTATCAGTGATAGATAGCAATACTTAGAACCATTTAACTTTGTTGGCTTATACGAAATTGATTTGTTAGAAATAGAACTGTTTCATCATTTAACTTTTTGTCTCTGTGAAATGTGTTTACAAATCATATATATGTAAAAACAAGAATGGATAATAAATAACCAACAATGGTTGATATGTCACAAAAAAAAACAAAGCAAGACTACAAGATTATTTTTAGAGTTAAAATGTTACTTTTCTACATAATCCATATATGTAGAATATTATAAGTAATAGTAATATGTTATGTACAACAGTTGAACATGAAAAAACAAATGACAAAATACAACCCTCGTTTTAAGTTTAAGTTACAAAAGTCGAAACCTGGGTCTCGGTAGATTACTTCTTCATTTCCAACTTCGGCATGAAACACCTGAAGAAGGCCGAATATATTTCTTAACGCCTTCATTCAAAAACCCATTCAGATTTTATTTCCGATGTTGCGACTTTAAAACCGTTATCGGTGTAGAAAATGAAATCAGCGACCCGGGTTCAAATTCTGGACAAAGCTGTTTGCGTTTCACTTTGTACTAATGCCCTTGTGAAAGGCATAAATCCATTTCCTTTCTCCTCTTCTCCCCATCTATGGGTAAAGTATAAGTGAAGACAGGGTTCTTTAGACTTGATTAGACAACCAGTCTAGGAGAAGGAAAACCTTTTAATCGAAACCAGCTTTATTCCATTTAAGAATTGAATTATTTGTATTTGATAGAAATACTAGAAACTATAAAATTCTCTGCAAAACAAAAAATATCATTGAATAGGAATATCTATTCGGGAGTTCATATGTCATAAAATAAATAAACCAAACTTAACAAATTTCTCCCTGTGTGTGTGTATATATATATATATATATATATATATATATATATATATATATATGTGTGTGTGTGTGTGTGTGTGTGGTTCCAGATGCGTTTATTATTAATAATTACATGGTTTTCCGGCCATATTTTTCAATGCTGAGACAAACTCATCTTTACAAGAAGATTGATTCTGAATTAAAGTCTTTGACAGTCAATATAGCGTTTTGTTTGTGCCGTTCATATGTAAATCTTCTTTGGAAAAGATGTTGATTTTTTTTTTTAATATATATCAGAACAAAAGAAATTGTAGGTTGAATAGTCAGGGGAATAGAAGAAGACTCGGAAAGAAGAAAAAAGGGGAGAAAATAACGGAAAATGGAAAACTAGAAGCTAAACAAACATCTTTTTAAAATAATTAACTAAATTTGTCTTTATTTCATCCAAGTTGTGAGCGAGGATCTAACTCTGAAACTTTTTGTCTCCTTTCTTATACTTGTCACTACCAAAGGCCCTTATGTAAATATTAATTGACTGTGTGGGGGTGAAGATTGTCTATTCAATAGACCTTGTTGGGGGTCAGAGTTGGGTTGGATTTCGTAGCCTTGTTAACACTTTTATTTGGTATGTTTTGGTAAGAGTTTTTACTTAATCATTTTTATGTTTGTCTATTTCATATATATATATATATATAGAGAGAGAGAGAGAGGAAAAACATGAAATGTGGAGGGGGATGTCATTGCTTTAAGCTTTGTATTGTGTTAAGTGACCTAGATTTTCTTACAAAAGACAGCATCGTCGTCATATTAGCGTTTTTTTCTTTATTTACTGAGTCAGCAAAGGTCTAAAATTTGAGACTTGTCATGCCGATTCCTTTCTTTTAGTTCTTGTAATTGGTATTGGTAAACAATGAGAGACGATAGCCTAGAAGATACAAACATTGGCAAAGTGTGAGCAGTTCACCGGGTTACCCAGGGTTCAATCCCAGGATCCGGCGGGGAAAGCAAAATCTTTTGGTACAGTGAAACCAGCAAAAGTGTCAGGTCAACAAAAAGGGGAAGACTGGATTTGGTTTCCTTGTTTAATTGCATATAAACTTTCATGGGTTATTTCACAGTAGGAGAGGGGGGTTAAGGTTCACATCTTTTTTCAAAGAAAGATTGGAAAAAACTTTTTGAAATATATCTTATTTAATAGAACGATCTTAGAAAACTGCGCTTTGGGTACATTCATTTGTGGAATGTGCTTGCTAATGATGGGGTTGGGGTACCCAATCACGGGCAGGATGTGGTACAAGGTCAATTTTTAGGGGAGTTCAACTGGTTTGAATTCAGTTTTCCTTTTTCAAGTCTGTCGAACCAAAACTAAAGAGGTACGGTCTGCCCTACTATTTACCCATAGTTGATGGGAAAAATAGACACGAGTCCTTTCTCAACGAAATTAGCGCGAAGGGAAGCACAAACAGCCTCTTTCCCAGTTGGTTGGGGCTGTTAAATATACTGACTTCTTCTCTTCTGGGGAGGGAGTAAGACCCCCGCCCAACGAGTGTCCTAGGTATGACACTAAACAATCTGATGTTGTGGTTCCAGTAATGCTGGAGCTTTGGGAAATGCAGAAAACGCTTTCATTGACATCGCTCTCAGATCCACTCCGACCCGGAGTGGTAGCACTTGACAGGATCCTACTTATGCTAAACTGAATTGTTTTGAAATGGAACTGTTTTGACATTTAACTGTGTGTGAACAAAAAATTATACTAAACTGAATTATTTGAAATTTAATTCGGCGTTAAATGACCCGAAAAGGGTTGATACACTGTAAAGCAAAACAACGACCCAATCAACAGCCTCGTCTAGAATTTGAATTTGAGTCGCCGAGTCTATTTCCTACGTCGATAACCATTGCGCAACAATCGAGGTTTTAGGTTACGCATTCGTTGGTAAAATGAAAACAATTTACGAAATAAAGGAGCAAAAACACAATTTCTTTTTTTCACGTGTCGAATTTGTTTTATATTCCAGGGAAGAAATTCTTCGTGGTATTTATTGTTCCTTTGTGTGAAGGGTTAGGGTCATTTAGGTACAAGCGTCTCGTTTGGAACATTAAAAAAGGCAATATAGATCCAATTCAAAATTTAATTTTTCTTTTCCATTTTCTTTTGCTATTGTCATCATTTGGTTTTAAAGATTATATGGTTTAAATGTTGGTTCTGTTGATCTATACGCTCCAAAAGTTCTGCAGCCTTTGGTATTGGCGCGATTTCATGACCTATAAAATATTTCAGTCTGTCACTTGTCTGCGTCCAACGTTCAAAGACTTGAGCCTTCGGGTAACCCCAGAGGAAGTTATCAACCTACTCCGAAATGTTTACCTCCGCCTGTCCGCTGGGACAGTAGAATAAGCAGACTACAAATCTGTATAGTGATAGACACACACACCCCATTCACACACACCAATGGGACGAGCTATTGGCCGTAGATGATGACTCGTAATACCTGAGGACGGGATCCTGGTGGCTGAAAACCCAATCGGCTGGGGCAGTAAAATACACTGGCTGCATTTCTGCAGCGGAATAAAACTTCCTATATCGATTGTTCTGGATATGTTACTAAACTGAATTTGTGGTGAGGCTCCAGTTTCTGAAGCTTTAAGGAATGTTGAGTATCCCTTTATTGTCATTACTCCCAAGTCCACACGGACTCGGAGTGGAAGTACCTGTTAGAACGCTATCTATGAGTCAAATTAAACTGTTTAACCATTTAAATTTCATGCAACCAAATATCTGATGTTAAATTGAATTGTTTGTGTTACTTGGCAATACTTGAAGGCATTTAACCGAATGCAATAAATAAACACTGAATTGCTTAAAAATGTTACCTACAAACTATTCGATGACAAATTATATATACAGTACCAGACATTGGCATGATGGTTAGAATGTTCGCCAATAGCACGAGAGATCTGGGTTCAATCCCAGGTTGAGTCATACCTAAGACTTTAAAAATGGTACTTGATGCCTCCTTGCTTAACACTCAGCAAAATAAGGTACGGATAAAGGGTAAATTGGAGCAATCCAGAGAAAGGAGTAACGCCCTCCCATATACCATGGTGTAGTAGCTATCGAAAAGTTAGCCTTCGGGTCACTCTCGACAACGGTCGCCAACTTTACTTTTTATATAAAACAGGATTTCTTATCAAATAACCAACAAGGGTTGATTTGACATAAAATACAACCAACTACACTTATAGCTGAGCCCAATCGGCTGGGACTTCTAGAATACACCGACTGCACCTCTACAGAGGGGTAAGATTTCCCCTCAATGAGTGTCCTGTATATGACACTAAACAATCTGATGGTGAGGTTCCAGTAATGCTGGAGCTTTGGGGAATGCAGACACCCCTTCATTGCCATTGCTCCCAGGTCCACTCTGGCCCGGAATTGATAGCACTTGATAGGGCCCTATCTTTGGGTTAAATAGAACTAACTACATACTTATGCTAAACTGAATTGTTAAAAATAGAACTGTTTGACGAAACTGAATCGCTTGAAATAGAAATGTTTTTGAAAATTAAACTGTACTTACATTTAAACTGCGTACTTATGCGAAACTGAATTGTTTGAAATAGAACTGTTTGACTAAACTGAATTGTTTGAGATAGAAATGTTTTTGAAAATTAAACTGTACTTAAATTTAAACTGCATGCTTATGGTAAACTGAATTGTTTGAAATGGAACTGTTTTTGATATTGAAACTGTACTTACACTAAACTGAATTGTTTAATATAGAACTGTTTTTAACATTTAACTCTGTGTTAACAAAATTTGTACTTATACTAAATTGAATTAGCTGAATAAGGACCGTCTGAATAAACTGAATAACTTGAAATAGAAATGTTTATGACACATAAACTGTGTACTCATACTAAACTGAAATTTTTAAATAGAACTATTAGCATAAAAATGGATTTGGCGTTAAATAACCTACAAAGGTTGATATGCCATAAAACCCAATCAACCAATCTTATAGTAGAGCAGTTACATGACTCGAAACTTCGACTCTTGATTCAGACATGCAGTCGGAGAGGACCGATCTAATCAATCGGCTGGTTGTGTCAAACTCTATAACCAGTGTTTTTAAGTCCCAACCGTATTCAACAAAGTTTTCTCATTATAAACAAACACCCTATTCTTTTTCTTATCTTTGATGTTCTTGAAAGTGCTCACTAGGAGTCAACCGCGTGGAGAGAAACAGTTAACGAAAATTATTTCTATTAATGTTAATACACATTAAATAAAGGAAAATTATTTCTACCATTTCATTGAAATACAGAAAGTTGATAAAAATTATTTTAATCAATATATTGATACATATGAAATCATACATACAAAAACATTTTTAGCATGAAATAGCTCACAAGGGTTGATATGCCATAAAACAAATGAAACAAAATAACTAGAATGCTTACAAAATAACAACTGCGTTGTAGAATAAGTATTTTTTTCAGTTAGTTTCAATCACAAACACACGATGCTCAGCATTCCACGCAGTGATGGCAACTGAATTTGCATCATTGCTGCTGGCGGTCAAAAACATACCTCCCCTCACTCGCTACAAGCTGTAATTTTTAATCCGGGGAAACCATTCTGAGAGACCTTGTATTTCAATTGAAGACTTCTTATCTTTGACATCTTTTTAGTGAAAAATGTAAAGAGAGAATTTTAAAGGTCCTCGGATGCAACTCCCTCCCGTTCCGTGAAAATTTTGAAGTGTTCTAATAAAAAAGACAAATAATAAACAAATATTAAAATTTTAGTCCGAATAAGACATCGAATAATTACTTTATTTGCCCCAATCTTTTTTTTTTTTTATGCCGGCTTGATTTTTATTATTTTCTTTTTCTTCTTTTAGGGACCTCTTGGAAAACCAGGAGTGAATGGATTTCCAGGAACCGACGGAGAGAAGGTAAGTTCCAAAAGTCTTTCCTTGAATACGGATAGGTGGGATGATTAGGGTGAAAAGGACAGATCCTGTGCGGTTTCTGTTTTTGGGACTTGGTTGTTATAAAAAATGATTTCCAACAATATAGTGAAGAAATATGACTGACGAATAAAAAGAGTTGTTGAAATTAAGAAATTATTCAATGTGACATGTCTTTAAACGATAAGTGAATCTGATCTTTAGGAAAACCAGTCGCTGAACGCTGGTTGCTTGGGAGCTTTTAAATTGAATTTTTGGATTTACTATTATTACACTAAGATATAACTGAAGATAATGATTGAAAAATGATATAGTTTGAGTTTCATTAACAATTGTGAAAACATAACGGAAAAAGAAAAATATCGTAATTGTTTGCCTTTATTCAAACATTTAATTGTTATTTATTTATTTATAAACATTTTATTTTGTCTTTATAATGATTTGGTTAAAAGGGTGATGTATTAAGGAAACTGAGTCATCGTTTTATTATTGGCTACTGAGAGATTAAGGCTAATTCTAATTTTCAATAATAAAATTTAATAGCTCTGAAGTAACCGACGCTCAGCATATGTTATTTTTTAAACAATTTTGTCGTTTCGGCAAAATGTTAGAGGAATATCTTTTATATCAACAACTCAGTTTTTATTGTTGTTGTTTGTGTTATGTTTTGTTTTTGTTTGTTTGTTTGCTTTTTTATTCAGTCATATTTCTTTATATATAGACATCCAAAATCCGCATCGTTATGCTGAAAAAAAGGCATTGTTTCAAACAACAAATATATATTTTACAACGGAATCTCTTTACTTGTAAAGGCACTTAATTCAATACTAAATATTAATCAGTAAACATTTCAAATCAAAATTCTGTTTACAACGTGTCAGATTGTGTGTACACGCATTTTGCTTATATATTAAAGACGGAGAAAAAAAAACGACGTGGGAAAAACAATCGTTTCAATAAAGTGCTTGGAGGCCCGCAAGCTGAGCAGTATCGAGAATGAAATAATCATTCTTCGTTCATTCTCTTGCTCAATTTTAACTGGCAGTTTCGCACCGGTTTTTTTAAACAAAAGAACAATCATCAGACACGATTTTGTGTAGGGGAAGAATTGTTTTCTCTCTCTTCACTGTCTGACGATGTTTTTTCTCCACAAAATACTGTTTGATGATTGTGTTTGATTGTTAAAAAACCTCCTAAAACTGCCTGTAACATATGAGCAAGGGAATGTGAAGTAAATAATTATTTTAGTCATATTTATATACATACATATATTCACAGTGCTTCAATAGATGAGATGAATTCTACCACAGGATTTGGCAAGAGGAAGCATTGTTTACAGTTTCGTCTTTTTCAAGGAAATTAATAATGATAGGGCCTCAGAAGTCTCACAACATTATCTTTTTTACCGACCACTGCCCCTGTAACTTTCTCTTTGCCGGTAAGTCAGTGTGTTTTCACTCATGGCAAGCCCATGTTTGCCTATTTATAAAAAAAAATTTATTCGCTAAAACATCCTTCTCCGGTCACACAATACATTCTTCCGTAAATTTCACATGGTTTGCATCTGTCAGCCACTAAAGATTTCATGACAGACCTCAGTTCAAACCTAGAGCACTCTGTTTGATCTGCCAATATTTTGAATTGCTGCAGAAATATTTTTTTGCCATAAACCAATTCCATACAATGCAGAGAATACACTTATTAAAATAAATTGATTTTTCTTTTTTGAAAAATATTCCCCTTATTTATTGAATGAATCTCGTGTGTATATATATATATATATATATATATATATATATATATATATATATAAAGTTGATAAATATGTCCGATTGTGATCTTTGGAGAAAATTTGGATTAAGTGCATTAACGAGACAAAAGATTTCGTAGAAAAATAAATATCTGTTGTGTAAAACAATTGCTGTTCTTTTTTCCTTCTTAGGTGAAGCAACCTGAGGCCAGCGTACCCTGACTAAGCCATAAATAAATAATAAATAAAATTTAATCGGATGCATTTTAAATAAATGCGCCTTCCTTTACCTTTTGATTGATATGTATCTTGCAAAATAATGACGTTATTAAAAATCTAAATTATACAAGGACCATACTAAAGGGCTGACAATTAGAAGTGGTTATGTCCGTTTTTATGGACAATTGGTAACCTCCATTGTTAGGAAGACTACCGTCCAATGAATGTATTATTTGTACATTCCCGTCTGGTGTAAATGGAATCATCCAATTCGCCATAGATTTGGGGTGAAACGACCAGTTGGAGGAGAGGAAAAAGAAAAAAAAAACACTGTAGCACAGTTCAATCAGAAGTCTGACTTTTTTTTTACTCAACGAACAAGGCAAAAGAAAACGGACCCCAAGCACGAACTCACTACTGTTGTGTGTCTCGCTTAACAGCTGTTTTTTTTTTTTTTTTTTTTTTTTTTTTTTTGGCGGGGGTGTCTTGTTCGTCGAGCTGACCAAAACAAAGTCCGACGTTTGATCTCTGATTAAACTTTTCCATTTCTCCATCTCTGCGGGTTGTGTCACCTTGCGCGCCCCTCGGCTTTTTGGCTGGGGTGGGCTGGCAACGGCCATTGCAAGTATAGCACTGGACCTCGTTGTCCAGTTTAAGCTATAATCAGGTATGCGTGCCTTGACCCAAGTTTGGGTCCACGTCCAGCTTGGATCATCTGGCCCACATTGCACTAAGTGGGTCGATGACCAGCTTAGACCAGCAGGGTTCGAGCCTCGGGTCGTGCCCGACCTTCTCTTCCCCTAAATCCCCACTGTAATCCACCTTCGAGTCATTGACCTTGCGTCAAGTCCTATCTGATGAGAGGCAGAGACTAATAGAACCTCTGCAGGTCGTTTCATCCAACATTTATGGCAAAAGGAATTATCCCATTTCCACTGGACAGGAATGTACAGATAATAGATTCGTTTGGGAATCATCCTCCTAATATCCGCTGAATATTTTGTTGTCTTTTGAAACTTCTCGAAGTATTTACAGTATCATCCATAAACATGTACACTCCCTACAATTTTTTTAAAGTTAATTTTCTTCTACAAAGATACCTTGATTTTTATTTCTAATGGAATATTGTATAATCAAAACGGATTATTTATAAGTATTATTGCTAAACTCTCGAGTGTTAAAACTCTCTAATCAAAAATAAAAGAGGGAGTTCCCATGGCAAAGTAGCTAATGTACTAGACTTCAACATTATAGTAAGCGAGTTCGAACTCCAGTCGCGTTATTTCGTTTACTTATTGTCTAATACCCCTGGTATGAACTGTTTTGTACCTCTAGCCAGTGGTTAAATGGTAACACTACAAGTATAGCTTTGACATTAAATAACCCATGAAGGTTGACATATCTAAACATACCGTTAAACAAAGAAACCCAACCAAAAATGAAATTGTAACACCTCTGGAGCCAAAATTAAAATTTGTGTATATATATATATAAACACAATTTCGATTTTGGTGCTGCTCGTGGTGTAGAGATTATAATCGTCGGAAATGGTCACGGAGACCCGAGTTCAAATTCCTGGTGCGGTGGTTTGCCTTTCACATAGCACGAATACCCTTCAGAAAGGAATTCATCCGACTATTCTCCCTCCAGATATACGTCTCTGGGTAAATAGCAGAGCAGACAGGACCCTTTAACCTTGGTATGGCAACCGGTTTAAAAGGAAAACTTTGACTGTAAACCTGTTAAAATCCGCTTAAAATTTTGTGTCATATCCTGTTAGTTTGGAGGGTTATATAATCACCAACGTGATTCGGGGTTCCATGACAAGCAATCTTCAAACCTGAAAATTGCGTGTATTACATGTTAAGTTACTGCTAGATGACAACCACTGTAAATCTTATGTTTTACAGTTTGTTCCACAATCTATATTTAAAAATTCTCCTTTCTTTGTATTGAGGACTCTTCATCTTTCACCATATCGGTTCGTCTGTACAGTGTTATGTTATTAGACATAGGTGACTAGGAAGAACCCAAGTCTTTCGCAACATTCCACTGAGGTTTGCTGCCGCCATTAATGAGTTTTACCATCCTTTCCATTGTTTCAATTGACAGTTCTTTTGTTGGGACCAAGTTTCCTTTCAATCATGTATGACCAACCACTTGCTGGGGTCTGCAACAACTCTCTTTTAACTGTATATCGAATTACATATCAAGACTTCTACTGCTAATTGTTTTAGGAAAGCAAATTAGGTCATTCTGTTTTTTGTCCTCGAAATTGGGTTATTCTATAATATTTTCCTCTAAAAATCTATTCTATTAATTAAAATAATTTAATATAGTTTGTTGAAGGGACATTTAATGAAATTAGAATTTTCTGTTATTAAATAAAAACTATTTTGCGTTTTACTTGTTA